>KV751346.1:4489889-4522722 GCA_001698575.1 Mola mola
CACACACACACACACACACACACACACACACACACACACACACACACACACACACACACACACCAAAGCAAGTGAATCGGGACAGTCTTTGAATATATAGCTAATTCCCCATTTAAGGCACTTCTCACAGTCATATATGCTACACTGTATATGTGGTTGGACTGATGCTGCAGTAAAGTGCAACACACAGGAGCAACAAAAAAGAAGCACAAATTTTAATGCGCGCGCACAGGTAGGCAGAGCGTCAAAAAGTGTGCTTATCTTTTCTTTGAGCTCATCCACATTTCCCAGGCAGGCTATTAATAGCCCCAAAGATCAACCGTTCCCCACAAGACAGGCAGCAGCACCCAGGCCAGAACCACACGCGCATAATATGTCTGTGTTTTCACCCTTCTATTGAAAGATTAGAGGGCTGCTTTTGGTCAGAGTCATCATCATCAAAGCTCGAAGCATTCGTCCTGGCGCCCAGTAGGAAAGTATATTATGAAATAACATTAACGAGGCGAGATACTTTTACAGAGCATGGAGTGAACTTGGCATGACGTGCGTACGATTTGTTACCATGTCGGTAAACAAGCAGGAGCAACAGTAGCAGGGACGGGAGAAAAGTAGAAGCCTTGTATATAAATAAGGCAGTTTTTCTTCACCACTTTCGCCAAGTGCTCACTGATGGGTGAGAATGTTGGGTTTCTGTTGATTAGGAACTAAGTTAATTGATAATAAAAGTGAATGGTGTAAACTTGTTCTGGATTTAAAGTGTCATAGATGACTTTTGTTGGGAATTTGGCTCTGTATAAATAACACTGTCTAAACTTTGGCCATAATTGGCCCGACACACTCTACAGAGGAAGCCCTGACTTTGGATGCCAGAGACCATCTGTGTAAACTCGAGCACAGACACGTCTCTCAAACTTGTTTCATTTTCCTCTAAAGTAGAGGAAAATGAAACAAGTTTTTACCTAAAGACTTGTGACTTACCCCTTTTTGATATGTGCAATAGAGCTGCATCAAACAATTATTTTAATCATCAACTCATCTGCTGATTATTTTGACAATTAATCGGTTACTCTATAAAATGCTAAATAATAGTGAAAAATGCTCATCGCAGCTTTTCAGAGCCCAAAGTGATGTCCAAAGACTGCTTCTTTACACCAACAATAGTTAAACACCCAAAGACTTCCTTTGTCACCAGAAATGACAAATGAAATATTTTTTACAGCAGAAACTAAAAAAAATATTGAAATTATTGCTTTGACAGATTATGTTATCTATTAGATGTACTCATGTTTACTCACCTGACGAATGCATAAAAATATAAATCGGGAACACTGTTTGATAGCCTCTTTTAATCTGCAAGTAATTCTTAGCAAACAACTGTCAGCTGTGTAGCCGCCAGATGTATTGTGTGAATACTAGCAGGGAGAGACAAAGGGAGAGAGATACTGTACACTTCCAAGCATTCTTTTAAATAATTTAGACGATGTTGAACTTTCCAGTGGACAGTATCAGGTAAAACGAATAAGGACGTATTCCAGCAATGTGCAACTGCTCTTAAAATCCATTCATCCTGGTTTCATGTATCAGAGACAGGCCAGAGGGCTCAGAATGCTTCATGTAAGCGGTTAAAATATGAGTCCGCCAGCAAAATTTAACAAATGATGATTTTACTACTGTATTTCTCTAAAAGCCGTTTGAAAAAGTCATACAAAAAAGCCTTGAAATGCTGCAACAGGATGATAACAGCAAATGTACAGTACGTACAGAATGATATTGAGTTACATCACTTCAACTCGGCCTTTCTTTCACAAGTGCATTGTGGTCGACTGAAGCTTTTATAGGTGGTCAATACTGCACTTTGAGATATCGCCATGTATAATTGCTGAACACTGTCTAGACAGAAACTCTTTTATGTGAGGGAATGGAACTCAAACTAAATATTGAATCCAATCCTCAACGCTGAAAAGGAGTGAGTCAGAATGTTGTCTCAAAAACTTGAACCAAGGGCAGGATTACTGGTTCTGTTGAGCTCACCGCACTTCAGAGTCTAAACGCAGGGATGAGAACTCAAAAGATAAACGCCATTAATAATAAGCCCTCCTGGAAACTAAAACAGTGAATTATCCAATAATCCATTAGAGCCTGACAGACCTATACGAAGCACAAAACACAGACGAGTCTGCCAAGACTGGCCCCTGTATTTGTCTTGTCACTATGAGTGGGTACCGAACACAGCACTATTAAAGATGCTGACCAAAGTATGCCAAAACTACCCACTAGTGCCAGTTTACATATAAACGGTACCCTGCTTATCACTTTTTAACTACAGTTTGTGTGTAGAGGGGAAAAGACTTTGATTCCTGAGAACGAACACACAATATTAGCCGCCCCTGGAAAAAAAGCAAGCACTCAGTTGCTATGATACAGCACCCCATATGCAAAAGTCCTCAATGGTGCACTAAGAGTGAGGAGGCAACCTTTAAACCATAGAGCTTAACGAATGACAGAAGGTACTCCAGCAACAATCTGCATTCAAATTTTCACACTATCGATGGTAAGTGTTGAAGACTGAATTTACAGGAAAAATCCACTGCATGGCTGCATTCAAAAATTCATAATGCCCAAATATCAGATTTGAAGGGAGCACAAAAGGAAAATTTTTCTGTAATGTTACAAAAGACTGTAAATGCTTGACTAACGTTCCATAAGACTGTTCAGTAACTGACATTTGTTAGTTGGGCGAGCGTGGTTGCTCGACTACAGCACGTCTTAGATACGTCATGCTGACATTACCTTACCTGACAATCACTGGTTTCATCTGAAGGCCGTGTCCCATTTAACTCAACCTCGTTTTTGCCTGGAGAGAGGATTTAACAACACGGGGCAGCACATCACAAGATGCACTTGTTTTTTTTGTGGTACACGTTCCTGTTCCAAAATGTGCACGGTGGGTTCTTGATCTCTCTCAATTTTTCACACCTCACAAGAGACAATGAATGCAACCGTGATGCTGAGTTGACACAGAAAATAATAGCATTATTTGATATTTCATTACGGCCTACTCGCAGTAAAAGAGAATTTCTGGTATTTTTCAACTTAAGCCCCATTTCACAAACTTTGAAATGGCTGAAAATGGAGTTCAATGGCCAGGACCATTTAGCTTGACGAGGCTAGACAACTGGGAGGGCCATACAGGTCACGTTAAAACAAAAAGCCAAAAACAAACAAAAAAACAAAAAAAATGCATTTCTCACCACTAACTACATTCAAAATTTTATAACATGGAGTATATACCATTAAAATAAATAACAGTAAAGATTTTGACAGGAACTTGAAACACTCATTTTATAAAGAATCTTTACAAGTATTGAGTCAAAATCATCCCCTCCAGGAACCGCCACTTTACCGTGGTGGAGGGGTTTGGGTGCCCTAATGTTCCTAGGAGCCATGTTGTCGGGGGCTGTTTGCCCCTGGTAGGGTCACCCAAGGCAAATTGGTCCTAGGTGAGGGGCCAGACAAAGCGCGGTTCAAAAGACTTCTATGATGGTGACAAACACGAACTTGTGTACCCTGCCTGGAGGTATACCGGGACCCCGCCCTGGAGCCAGGCCTGGGGAAGGGGTCCGTAAGCGAGCGCCTGGTGGCCAACAAAGGCATAGAAATCCAGTGCTTTGTGGATCGGGTGCCAGTCAAAGGCAGGGGCCTTGGCGGTCCGATCCCCGGTTGCTGAAGCTGGCTATTGGAACATGGAATGTTACCTCTCTGGTGGGGAAGGAACCTGAGCTTGTGCAATAGGTTGAGAGATACCAGCTAGATATAGTTGGCCTAACTTCAACGCACAGTTCGGGTTCTGGAACCATTCTTCTTGAGAGGGGTTGGACTTTTTTCTATGCTGGAGTTGTCCCAGGTGAGAGGCGGAGAGCAGGTGTGGGTTTATTAATAGCTCCCTGGTTCTCAGCCAATGTGTTGGAGTTTACCCCGGTGGACAAAAGGGTTGCTTCCCTGCGCTTTGGGGTTGGGGAATAGGTCCTGACTGTTGTTTGCGCCTATGCGCCAAATAGCAGTTCAGAGTACCCACCCTTTTTGAATTCCTTGGAAAAGCTGCTGGAGTGTGCCCCCACTGGGGACTCCACCTCACCTCACCAACTGGACCTTGGGGGGGTCAAAACTGTCAGATGTTCTAATAAATCAACAATAGACAACCATGCATTTACTCTGCCTTTGTTAAAGCACTGACACCCGAATAACTACATCCAATTTTTACTCTTACAGTTGCTTCTGCCAGTAGCCCGGCTGCTAACTATAGCTATTTGCTAATTCTTTGCAAATGTAAAACAGTCAATAATATTTGGAAATATTAGGAAGGGGGGGAAAGTTGTCAATATCCAATTTAAAATTAGCAACAGATAAACTTCAGAAGCAATGAAGTATCAGACATGCACACATGGGTGGAAACTGCTGAAATGTCATTGACCAAGTAACAATTATGGCATCTTGCATTAATCATGTTTGATAGAATAGAGAAATATCTCAATACAGGGTCGTATTTTTGAATGTTATTAAGAGATAAAAAAAAATCTAACTTCAGTTTGATATTACTGAATCCCAGCAGAGAGGCTTATTTTTTTTTCCTACACTCTAGAATATTGGTTTTAGTTAAATGTTACTCAACGAGGAAAAAGTCAAGCTGTTTTAAAATTCCTCTATCTTAATAAAAATGACAGTTATTGGAGATAAAGAGCACAGATCCAGATATAACAGTCTAGCAATGGCATAGCTGTCAGTGTCGGAAAAATTAAATTAATTAACCAAATGGAATCGTGACCTTAGAATTGAAAGTTAAACTGAATCAAGGATTTGGAGAATATACCTCTGGCTGTAATTCATCTATTCATCTCTACAACATCAGATATGTCAGGACAGGCTGCTTGGCCTTGTAGTCTAATGCTGTTCAAAAAAACTCGCTTCAAACAGGCTCCCTGTGTCAAGTAAGTGCTATGCAAACATTAAACTGGTGCTCCAAGCTGAGAGTGCACAGAAACCAAATCCACCCTCATAAGACAAACAATTACAAACCCAACTAATAAGCTAGTGTGCTGAGTCATGTGGAAGTCCATCTTTCATGCAGAGAGGAGGAGTGACAGATGCACAGACCTCTGCATCTGTAACTGCACTACGAATATATTAACATAAACATATACAGTAGCTCTCATTTGACATGGTACTGATGCTTTTAGTATATTGGTATGAAATACCATGACTGCAGTTACTGCTAGTAACAAATAATGAACCAACACGCACTGCAATCACTGTCATGCTTTAACCCAAACAATAAAGAACGAAGCTGGATAGAAACGAATGAGAAGAATCTCAATTAAAAGATGCCATTGACATTTGCACTAATGCACACTGTGTGTGGCTCATGACAGATGTTTGGATAAGAATGAGGAAAATAAGATAAAATATAATTGTTTCATCCATTGGCTGTCCAATATGAGTTATATGATTTATTATAAGAGATTCTAATAAATTAAACATCCTTTGCTTTATAGAGGAAACGTATCAATAGGCGAAATGAGGTGACGAGACCGGCACGATCTGAGCTGCTCTTGAGTGCTTTCCAGCCATTTAGATGGGGGGGGGGACTTGATATTTAGAACATTCTGAAAGGCTGCCATGACTGAAAAAAAGGCTGAGAAATGCTGTTTTAGACAGCAAAGAGAACAGAAAAAATGGAGGTGTGTTATGGATTAAACCAAGTTGCAAGTAAGCGAGTACCTGTGCTGCAATGCTGGTAAATCTTTATGGATGCTGTAAGAAAAAAAACAGAAAACAAAGATGGTTTCAATTTTCAACAGCACATGTTTCAGTATTTGCTGCTTTTCATTGTGATTTCTGACATTAAGTGAAGAATCTTTGAGCTTTTAGCTATTGGATTAGAGCCGAGAACCGATTATAAGTCGTCATCTTGGGCTCTGAAAAAAATGTGATGAGCATTTTCACTAATATTTGAACATTTATACAGTAAATGATAAATCAATTAATCCTGAAAATAATTGGCAGATTAATCAAAGATTTTAGTTGCAGCTCCAAAGTGACCCTCAAGAACATAATTACATTTTTAGAGAAAAACTAAAGAAGAAATGAGAGTTAATTGCAGAAGCTAATGGACAAAAGTTGAGCTGAAATGTGATGTCTAGACTTCAGAAAGTAGCCACGAGGATGAGGAAAAAGGAAAATATCATTCAACTTTGCCTTAAAAGGGATCAAACACTTTAAGTCACACGACAACTTAACTGTGGCAAATGTTTCAGCTGTGATATTATGTAATGAGCTTTAATCAGTCAATAAATTATTTGTGTTTTATTCAAAGTGAAGTACAAGGCTACTTGCGAACATGTGATTCTTCTCTGTCCGTCAGTTTAATGCCACAAGCTTATTGAACGCATCACCATTAAGTCTGAGATGCTGATCCTGTTGCCAACCACCCAGTAATGTTTATAACATTTTCTTCCATATTCCCCAAGAGGAATCGCACATGACTGTGTTGACTATGCACCATAGTAGTCCCAGCTGCGAGCAGCACTCCATTACAGAGAGCTGGGGGAGAAAAAAAAAACAATCAATTGGAGGATAAGACTCCCCAGAGGGCAACCAATTAAGAACAAAGGGAAGATGGAGAAAACCTGGTGAGGCCCGAGGGCTTGAAAGTAGGACCAGCAGTCCCGACACAGGGGGCTTCAAGGACTGAAGAGGGAAGCCAAGCTAAGATTCTTCAGTCCAAGCTCCCCCAAAACCTCACAATCGCTTTTAAAAACCCAGTCACTGGGGGGAAAATCTTCACATAAGTTCTAACAAGAGGAGAAATCTGTCCTACACACATCCAGAGATGTTAGCTGTAACTCCCCGGTCTTTACAGTAAGGGCCAGGCGCCATTAGACACAAACCACTTCCGTTTTCAGGCTTCAAACTCAAACTCAGTTCATTTCAACCAAGCCTTTGCTCCGTGTCACACTGTTGGACTCCCTGACAGCAGGGAAGCCAGGAGTCAAACCTTCACGCCCAGAGGTCTACAGTACAATAGCCCAGGGCACAAAGCAGCAGCAGCTGCAAC
The DNA here is from genome assembly GCA_001698575.1 of Mola mola. NCBI lineage: Eukaryota > Metazoa > Chordata > Actinopteri > Tetraodontiformes > Molidae > Mola > Mola mola. Next base: position 4,497,001 of record KV751346.1, read on the forward strand.
AAAAGGCCTGTTATCATGATGGAAGTCGGGCCGTTGACTGTGACGAACTGCAATCCAATATGTCACGCAAACAGAGGGCTGACTGTAACACTGGGCAGCATATATGTACAGAAGCCTGCAGCTGTACATCAGACCTCACTGCTACACTGAAATAACTGATGGGCTGCAAAACCAGCAGACTGCCCGCATATTTTATTCATACGTGCATTTTATTTCTCCTTCTCTGCTATAAAACTGGAATTTGTATTTCTTCTGTGTTGTCATTTTAATCACAAGAGCTACTAATGTTCTACATTAGTATCAACAGTGTACCGCCACACCTCTCAGCAACCATCAGCTGACGTGTTACATCCGTACCTGTGCACCTACACGCTCTTACCATCCTGTTCCTAAAGGTAAAACCTGATCATTTGAAAATAAATAAAGCAGCAAACAAGTATTGTCTATGTAAGGGCATAATAGAGTAACATCATAATGCCAAGTTCAACATTTTGAGTTTGGTTAGCAAAACACAAGAAGGCATCTGTTGATAAACATTCTCATATTAAAGCTAAAGAGCACACGAAAATATGCTTCTGACTACATTTTTAACAGGAAACAAGCTGCACTGTAACAGAATATTGATTCATAATTTCACAGTGACTTGTGATTCACACATTTGTTTAGGTCTGAGTTGCTCTATCTATCGTGCTCAAGGCAGTGAATTTGTCTTTTATCCACCTCCAAGGCTACCGCTCACACTAAAAACATTACGTCACCCAAAATCTCTTATGATCCAAACACAAAATATTTACCGTTTATGATTCTGTCAATGGAACGAGTGAAAAAAAAAAAAATAAAACTGACATTTTAAGGCTAAAACGCTCAATGCAGACGCAACAGGGTGCAAGTGGAAAGTACCACGCTGCTGCATACCTAAGAGACATCACGTAAACAGTAATGCCATCAAACTGGTGCAGCACCAGTCAACCCACTTTCACCAGGAGCATCTTTGCAATGAATAAATGCAGAAGAGCATGAACACCCCCCGAAACATTCATTACCCTTCAGTTTTACACTAATAACAATGGGGACCCTGCTTAAACTGTGAAGGTACAAGTCAACAAATACATTTTAGAGCTGAAAACAAACAAACAGCACATTGTTAAGGCTGTCTGTTAAATTTCCAATCTAATCAGTGAAACGTTTGAAAACGCTCTAAAACTAGTCCTCAAACCTTACTTTTAAGCCACGTAATGGGGCTACTTGTGATTAAGCAACGCTGTGCCTTTTCTCTTCTTCCTTTATGCTGTATTAATATGTTTTTAGTTTGTTATTTTAAGATTTGCTCAATATGTGACGCTCTGAGGTTTGCTCCAAAAGCAACGTTCATTCTAAATAAAATATATTATTATTGTTTGGAGCCGCCCAACACAGGATGACCGCATTCATCATGAGGCTGCATGAGTCAACCAGTTGCCAAACTTCAGCCTGAAAATGGGGATCTTGCATCATGTCCCCACAGAATGTTGGATCCATTGTTGAGGCAACACAAATGCCAGCAGGATGAAAAGCATACAGGCGTGATTTTGACGTGCACTCTCGACTTGGGACAGAAAATGTGCCCCCCCCCCCCCCCCCCCCCGTTGGATCCATTGTTGAGGCAACACAAATGCCAGCAGGATGAAAAGCATACAGGCGTGATTTTGACGTGCACTCTCGACTTGGGACAGAAAATGCCCCCCCCCCCCGAGACACTTGGCCCCATTCAGTGAAAAGTTGCCCTGGCAAATGTAAACTGACCTGCAATGCAACTCTGCTTCACTGTGAGAGTGTTTCACACCCAAAGTGTCAAAGGGATTGACACGGATCAGCATCAGCAGATCAATAACAGCAGCGGAAGCATATTTGTGTGAGGTGATCTGAAAGTGGATTTAAAGGTTATCTTTAGTGCCGAAGAAGTCGGTTGCAGGCCCAGCGGATGGAAGATGGATGTTTAAGCCAGAGATGATGGGGAGGCCAGATGAGATGGAGTCAAATGTGAAGAATCTGCAGGGTGAACCCTGCTAGATTAATGCCTTTGAGACCAATAACAGCACCACCACTCAAGGCTTATGGTGAGCAGGTACTAATAAGCCCAATACAACCACCTCTAATCCCATGATACCTTGTGTGAACTCATTGCGGCACCTCCTGTCACTGAGCAGAAACCAGCGTTCTCTGTGGTAACGGTACACACATCGTCTTGGACTCGATGTTATCATACCTCGCAGGAGACTGGGGAGGAGGAAAAAAATCACTAAAGTTAAGTGTGAGTGCGTCCTTAGTCTCACCAGGTTTAGGATTTTTAGCCACATTATTCTATATACCTTGTCTGAAGGTAGTCAATCCAAATGTGCGTATCAGAGCTCAACTATTAGGAACGTTTTAGACAACGCCTGTTAAATAGTTGTTCAATATGTTGCTAAATTGAAGGTGACTTACTTTAGAAAAGCCTGCCAAAATAGCTGGCTATAGGTCACAACAAATTTAGCAATATTTCCATCTCACAGAGGAAGTTACACCCATTTTTAACACATTTTTTTTATACCAGGGCTACTGAAACATAGTGGGCGAGCATCGTGTCTGAAAACGCAGTGGGAGGAAATAGTGTGTCTCTGTGAGGGGAGGCGCTGTGTGCAAAGGAGGAAGAAATAAAGGGAGAGAAGACACGAGAAGTCCAGTGTTAGTTCAGATTTCACCGCTCCCATTATAGCTCTGACTCCAGCACAGGGGCCAATCCCTCCTGCGGGATGCCTACTCTCCTAACAACATATAGCAAGGTGGCACACTACGGCAACTGAAATTGAGTGTCAGACTCCGAGGGCCGCGTGCATCATACTGGATCTGAGTGGCTGTATTGATTTCATGGTGCTGGCTGACTGACGGACGCCCCGACGCTGCAGCGCTAGCAGCTGGCAGGGATCCTGCAAACCCCATTGACCCGAGGGGAACACCTGTCCAACAGAGTGGTGTGGGGCATGATGGCTGTATGTCTCATTTGTCTAATGCCATTCTTTTCACTCAGTCAAATGAAGAGATGACTAAAATAACCACAAGAGTCGATACAAAGATTTCAATACATAAATATATGGGAATGGATGACTTCTCCCTTCGTGCACTGCAACTGATAGAAAAATCCTCAGACTGTATTTGTTATGGCACTAGCCTATCATGACATGAAAATGTAAAAATGACTGTACTTATTTTAGTTAGTTGTTGAAGTAACCAAACTGCATACACACAGTATGCAGTTTATACTTACATGTATAAGTATTCATTGTTCCACAAGATTTGCTTGAGAACATGTTTATCATGCTGAACAAATCCCCTGCAGAGCGAGTTATTACTCTACAACGCTGGAGGTTTTTAGGGTGGAGAGAGGGGAACAATTAAGCATTCCAGTCTCGACAAGCAGGTGTGAGGCATTAGAAAATGGTCCAAGTTAAAGGTTGATTGCATGACTTTTGTGAACAGGGTGACTGCAAATTCATTCTAAATAAACTCAAATAAAAGTAATAGTCAGACTTGCAAAGTGCAGCTGCGAATGCCACAGTCCTGCCAAACACATCCCTACTGTCCTAGGTGTGAGGCACTGGGATTAATTCAAAGCCCAAAGGGAAGACAGGAGTGAGTCACAAACATGGGGCTTGCTTTGACAATATGTACTGAAAGGGAACTGTTGCTCTGTCATGTGGTAGGAATCTGTGCAATAAAGGGGAATTTAGGTCCATGATGAAAAATAACTTTCCCATGATCAATCACGGTACAATCTACAGATTCAAACAGCAGCAGGGAAGCGAAAGCTTGTGTTTTCCTGCAGAATTGCACGACTGGACACTTCCCCCGCGCCGGCGCATGTCCGCCGAGGCCCTGAAATCACTGCCGTGGAAATGCACGTCGCGTGCGTGCAAGTGAATGTGAAAGTGCAAACGTTTCTACGCGTATTGCGACTATTTTCACTTGCTGATATGGTCCCACACGTCCGGGCGATTGGACAGCAGCCGTGTCTGCACAGCCCGTGTCGGCGCCCTGCCAGGAAAGGTGTGGTGCCCGCTCTCATGACGGATGAGCAACAGTGACCAGCTGAGTAATCCTGTGACAACACAACTTTCTCTTCTTATGACATGCTTCAGCAAAATGCGTGACCCCCCTCCACACTGTGACTCACACAGTTACAGAGCTCCAAAATGCAGGATTTGCTTCAGGTGGCCGTGGAATAATCCCGAAAAGACTCTGTATTTTCCACCACTACCATTTATATTTCTTGCATCAAAATGCGCCTTGCGATCATTTATTACAGCCGAGAGAAAATTAGTCCAACCAAATAACCACTGCAGGTCTAACTTTAAGCGAACGTTGGGCGATATTTAACTGGTTAATCCAGGTTAGAATGGGGATTTTGTGGAGAGGCGCTCAAAAAGGATGTCAGTTCGAGAACCACTGGACTGGGACGCGGGCAGGAGACAAAAGGTTTTAGCTACGTCTTGACACGGGCGGTCGCTGACGGTGAGAGCGACTCTTTGCGCCGGCGTTCAATCAATCTGCGGCGGGTGTGAAGACTAAACTAACGCGGAGGATGGCGCTGCGCATCACCAGCCTCCGCTAACGCTACCCGCACCCATGCTAGCTAACCACAATAAACCGCCTTGTTTAAATCATACAATGGCCTCTTACGATACATATCGCTCTTTCAATACTATCAGAAACAAACCTGGTCGAGGGGGAGGTTGATAATTTCGCTGATTGGCTGCAACAGAGTGGATCCAGTGCATGATGCTGTCGTTTGAGTAGCCATGCTCGGTCGGTGTCCGTAAATCCCCTCCTTTCTCTCTCCTTCCCCCGGGTTCGCTTGGCTGCCCTCGGCTGCTGCGACGATGAATAAGTCGCCGTTGCCGCTGCGGTTGCCGCTACTGCGACGGGGCGCGACGGTTGTCATCCACAGCACACGTCCAGCACAGCAGAGAGTGCAAAAGCACGACGTAATAATTCCCTGCCGGACCACGTTCCCGTTCGTGGCATTGGTTTTGTAGCGAGGAGTCAGTGAATTTTGGCGTATTCACACATACGGCGGACTAGCTCGTGTTGGCATATCGGTATTAGTGGCCCCGAGCTACAAAACGAGGCTTTAAAACAAACCAAATTTTGCTAAAGGAAGCGGCTGTGGCGGATGCTCCCGTTCTGAGCATGCGCGTTTCGCCTACTTTCAAAAATCAATATTCTCCCCCCGTCTTACATGAATTGAAGAAAATGTGCCCTTTTGTTGGTTAACCTCATATGCGCCTATTCGTGTGCTCTTTTCAAAAATATTTGGACGCTACCTAAAAACACACTACCTCCCGAACAAACGAAGACTAGGATGTTAATTATCTTGTATGTAGAACGTCTTTGGTCACATTATAAATAGTGATGTTGTGGGTGGAGAGATGGCGGTCCTGCCCTCTGTAATAATGCCCATTCGTTGACCACCTATGCAGAAAGCCTCCGCCACTTTGTTCGTGGAAGGCAGGCCTTGATTTCGAGGTGAATTGCTGCGTGTGCTGCGCCCCCCTCCCGCATTTTTAGCATTCCATACATGAAGGACAAAACGTGTGACGTAAGGGACGTCGAATTTGAGCTGGCGGCGACAGAGAGGCCGGCGATGGTTGCACCAAGTGAGCAGCGAGGCCTGCACCTGCACCACAAGCTCCCAGCAAACATGTGGACGTAAAACACCTCCCTAAGAACTCTGCACACTGTTTCATATCGGCTGCAGTGCCACATAAAGCTCCAACAAAAAGCAGACCTGTGCATGTAAAATCATCAGATTGCTGTCGGATGCCTCTATTGTTAATCAATAGCTGCTTGGACGTTTAACTGAAGTCTGTCTTAAATTCACTGTCTATCATCGCCACCTTGTGGCCAACGGTGATTTTAACTTTTTAGAACCCTGCTATAGTTCAAGGACACAACTTAGTAAATACAAACAATATGTTTGCTTACTGAGAGCCCCTTTGGACATTCTCTAAAATAAAATGGTCAAAAAATTAAAGACAAGGAGAAGTTTTTTATTGCCATATTCATAGTTTCACTTAACCAATTTCCTCAGATTTGGTTTTGTTTGCAGTAAACCACGTTAACACATGGAGGGCAGCACTGACATGCCTGTGACTACAGGAATTCTGGTACTCCACTTTTATTTATTCAGGACAGAAGTGACAAAAATGTATTTTTCTGAAGCATGTACAATGCCAGCATGGACAGAAGGATTCATGTGCTGTCGCTGTTGATGATTGTTGTATATATGCTCAACATCAGCAAAAAATCCCTGTCTTGAAATCCTGACATGTTGATGAATTTGTTCTAGTCAAAATGGTACGAGGCAGTTTGTCAGGAAACATTTTGGCATAAACACAGAAATACAGAGAAATACAGAAATCACAGAAAAAGATAAAAGGTAAGTCGTTATATTATAATCAGTTATTATTAGTATTATTACAATTATGACATTGTGTTCTTCTCATTTCCACCTTTTATATTTTGATACTTAGGTTTTTCTTCTCTGGGATTTCTTCATTTTGGAAATGGATTTTCCAAATAAATCTGTAATAAATCAGTATATTTCTTTGATGTATTTACAATGCCTTTTATGTAACATAAAAGACATGTAAAGAATAAAGAGACCAATGTCATCTTACACTGTCGCTCATGACTTTTCTGGCTCTTCATAGGATCCTCGTACAACTTTGTCTGGAAAAGCTATTTGTCTGTTCACACAGTCTTTCATCCAGGCTCAGTTATGTTAACTGTCATTTTCAGGTCTCTCTCGTGCCCAATAAAAATTCTAAATGGCTTTTAATAATCCGGTTTTTACTAAATCTATAACCAGTTTCCACCACCCCCCAGGAATCTGACCTTCCGAGGGACAGTGAGGTTGAAGCTGGCCACAAGGCCTTTTGGTACGCTGCCCACTTCCTCCTGAATAACCCTCCTGCCCAAATCAAGCTCTCTGACTCTTTGTAGGTCTTTAAATCCAGCAAATTAAACATTGTCTCCTTGAACTTTGAGCTAGTTGTTCATTTTTGATGATCTGGTTCATGTTACCAGTGTCCCTGGGGGGGAGGTTGGTTGAAGTCTCAAACTATTAACCCCAGTGATTCTAGTCCATAATTGTCCAGCCAAGAAGAACATCATACATTTTCTAAAAAAGCTACTGTATTCTCTGCTTGTTTGTGTCTCAGAGAAGTTGTGGTTCAGGTCATAAATGTACATATGTACAGTGTGAGCCTGATGCAAATACTGGGACCACAGATAGAGTTCTAATCCAGGCCGGCCTGTAGACGAAAAGGCTCCTCTTTTTTCATCTCACATGAAGTTTTTCTCCAAGGAATCTCAACGTTAAGCATTAATACACCTTGCTTTGTTTCTCACTGTCTCTCTGGTGCTTTCCGTGGCAATAGGACCAGTGCTTTTACATCGCACTCTGCTTTAATTGCACCCTTTGTTTTAAGCGTTTGTGCCCACAAACTTTTTTTACTGTGACGCAACACATTTTCTTCCAGTCTGATTTTGAACCCTGGTCACTCTGTGGGAGAATGACTCAGCGCATAACGTGCTTGTGTTCATAGATGCATCTGCCTGCCGGGGATGTTAAATTATTTAACAACCGCTGGCGTATCACAGGCTCCTCTTGGGCCTGCACATCATAAGAGGTGCAGAAGGATTCCATCAGATGTTAAAGAAATGATGGCCGAGTGAACACACATCCTACGTAAGTTTACATGTGAGAGCAGAGCATAAAAGTGGCTGAAGAATAATGACGGATTATCAATAAATAGATCAGGCATTGCACTTAATAGACGGCGTGTAAGACTGAATGGCTTAAATGATTTGATTATGGCAAGTGATTAATTTATGCCGAGCTTCTCTGGAAGTCCCCTCTGTTGTCGTCTACATCTCTACACGCTGGCTATAATGCTCATCTTGTACCAGAGCTCTTATATAATCACCATTAATCATTCATAACCACACAAAGAGGCATGAGAATGTGACATTAAGACAGGCAGACACAGGCGGAGCGTCATTAATTTCAGCCCACTCTACTTTTTCTTCGTTTCCCTCAGCGATGCCCAATTAAACCCCACAGTCACAAAGAGGGTCACAGTTCCTTAAAGCCGACATCGTCATGGCAACCCCATCCCCTGTCCTCCCCGCCTCTCTCGCAGGCAGACACTCCGCCTCGAAAGGAGCGCTGCTTCAGAGGAGAAAAAAAAAAGAGGAGGGAGAGACAAAGCCTCCATTAATTGATCTGAAAGCGTGTGAGTGGCGGATGAGTTACTGAAGGTTCCCACTCATTTATGATGAGTTCACGAGTGCAGGCCGACACGTGCGTGACGCCTCAGCCGCTTGTTACTCTGTGATAGATCTGATCTGCACTCTTGAGGCAGAGTCCATAGTAGGCTCCTTATACTGAGACAAGAGTTCATGTTTTTGCGCTCAGGCTCGTCTCTCCGGGGACACGCAGCTTTTCTCTTTACAGATGAGACAGGAAGTTGTGCTCCGAGGTCAGGCCAGAGTTCCCCTCACTGGCCTCTGGAAGAAGAACAAGTCCGCAAACATGGACGTGTGCTGTTTATTGAGCACGACAGTACTGAGTCTAAAAAGATTATGCCTCGGTGCATAGACCCTCTCCCCTCCCCGTCTTGGTTTAGAGTTTCCTGCAGACGCAGAGAGCTCACTAAGAGCGAGCAGAGTGTTGAGTGTTCTATAAACCCAATGAGATTCCTCCAGGAGTGCATTATCCTCCTCGCTCGAAGCTGCAGCACAAGCTGAGGGGACTCACTAAGATGTTGCTCAAGACCGGGGCTTTTAGTTAATCAGTAAACAGGGTTAGCCAATCATTGTGCTCCTGCTTGCCGACAGATCCTGGCTTTGGGTCTTCTTGACTTCTGGGATCTTGGACTCAAAACCCCCTGTGAATGAGTGTAATTTACAGAGGTGTAAAGAGAGTTAAAATATGGTGCTTAATTCCATTACTTTGCACGCATTTTACAGGTAAAATTACTGATAAAAAAAACATGAGCAAATGAAATCTGTTAAATATACTTTGGAAATTGTGCTGTGTGTGTAGGGAGGATTAAATAGTGTTGCTGTTAAATCAGCAGATTCAATGTCGCTTTCCATGACGATCCGACTGCCCCAGTGGAACGACATGCAGCCACCAAGCCCCAAATCCTCACACAACCTCCCTGAAGCTTATGAGAAACATAACAACTTTCAAAATCACCACTGTCGATCCACCATGAACATTTTAAATCTCAGCCTTTAGCCAAATCGGCATCAACTGTTATCACATCAGATGTGTCACTTATTGGATGGTGCATTCAGCTGTGATTGTCATGGTTCTGCCCTCTGCTTTTAGTTTGGTAGTTGTGTTTTGGTTTTGTTGCTTCGTTTCAGGACTTGAGGCGGTTCAGGTGTGCAGAGCTGACTACCCGCAGCTGTTGATTCCTCATCAGTGGCTGTATATAAGACACAGATCCTGATCTGCTCGTTGCCAGAACGTCTTGTCCCCAGCAAGGTAAACCTCGACAGCTACCTACATCCTGATACCGTTTGATCTCTCTGTTCCCGTGTTTTTCTCGTCCGAGTCTCCTAGTTCTGCTCTCGTGACTTTTTTGTTGCTACTTTGATCCTGTAGTTCCTAGTGTTCCTAGACATTCTCTGTTCAATACTTTGCTCAGCCTTCCTAGCGATCCTTTTTGTACTTTCGCCTTCGCGTCTTCCTGGAGTTTCCTGCGCCTTTTGTTAACCATTGTTTTGTTGTTCCAGCCCTGCCGGGACTGGAGAGCTCAGCCACCACAGCCGTGTCCTTCCCTGGTGTTCGTTGCTACTCAGTTCGGTTTTGATTCTTGTTTCTGTTAATCTTTATTTTGTACTTTGACCCCTGAGTTTCCTGTGTCCGCTTGTGGGTCCAAACGCTGTACGTCACAGTGATTTGCGTATTAATGCTAACCCTGACCTATAATGTCATGACATCATTGTCTGCACTCAGTAACGGATCAATCTTTAAATGCAGTTATGAAAATTAAGTAAAAGTACAATTACTGATTTAGTCAGGTTCAGAAGTGTTGGGACAGCGACCGTTTCAATCATTTTGCTTCTATAAGCCACCAAATGGATTTAGAATAAAATAATCAGGATGTGATTGAAGTGCAGACTTTCCACTTTAACTGAAGAGATTTCAAAAAGATATAGTTTTTCCCATTAGAAACTACACATTTTATACAGAGTACCTCCATTTTCAGGGGCCCAAAATTATTTGGAGAATGGCCTGACAAACAGTTTTATATCCAATTGTGGTCGATTCCCTCCTTAATACTTCAGTATCCATGACAGATTTACTCCAATAGAGATGCTGGTTCCACTTCATTTGTTTTGTTGACCTGTCAAATTTTGATACAAAGTAGTTTCATAAATTTTAATTCTAAGCGACAAGACCATGCAAAGAACGGAAACACGGTTGCAATGCACTTTCACCCTCTACTATCTTCCAACATGATCCTATCAGGCTGGCTGCCGAAAACACGTTAGTAGGAATCTGCACAGTGTGAGTAGTCTCTCTGGAGGCCTGCAGGACTGTCAGTGAGGCAGACTCACCACGCCATGCACATTCAGTCCCCGTACAATCTGGTTCGATCTGAATTAACAAGGTGAGAGTGGATGAGCTGGACAGACACCGATCTCGGTGACGTGGCCTCTCAGATGTAATGAGCACAGGCATGCGTGCTCTCTACGTGACTTGGCCCGCTCACCTTTTGTCCTTCATTTAATCTCACCGTGAGTGGATTGACAGGAGCTGCTGGACATTCAGATGAAATGAAGGAGTGGGATGAATATTTAATAGTGGACGCCTAAAAAAAGGATGATGTTGCGATTGAGATGTTTGGCGTGGTTAGTATACATTCAAACACCTGCACTGAGCTTGTGATGTTTAAGAAGAATCATTTTTACCTGTATTTTCTCAGTATGTAAGGAATTGACCTTCTTAATACAAAGCAATACTTAAGAACCAACACAGGGCCACAGGGAATGAACAGAAGCATGTACATGTGTGTTAGTCTCGTGGTTTAACAATCAATATACTGTTGTTTAGATCACCTGGGGGCAACAGGATGATCAGCAATATACACGGAGAAAGAATTCACAGCCGCTCAACTTTTCTTCCCAGCACAGTAGAGGTGTCACTAAATAAACGGGACAACGAAATAACACATAATTAAAATCACTGCGAAGAAGAATCTTCTCCTCAGTGTGCGAGTGAAATGCTTGATTAAGTACCTTGAGTTATCGTAACCAGGAAACCAAGAGAGGAAGGTGCAGGTTGACTGGCTGCCTGACAGGATGTAATGAAGTGCAGGGACACTTGATATGCTCAGACTCGCAGCGCCGAAATCTAAGAGGAGCCATAATTACAGTAAAAGCCACTCGCTCCTAATGATGAAAGCGAAACAGCCGCAAACCCCCAGCTCTTCGCGATCATCACTCAGACGAGTGTACATGGCCAGCGATGGCTAAAAATGTCACACATTTATTACGGAACGTTATTTCTTGGGTGTCCTTCAGGGCGGCAAGGTTAAATGGAAATCATGAGCTGGAGTATTATTCTGGTTGAGCTGTCTGGGAGCGCTCAGAAACTGCATTATGAAATGTGTAAAACCCTAAGCCAGTGATTACTGATTGAAACGCTCTCATTTGTGTATTCAGTGAGGAAAAACTATGTCAATCATTCAGCCATAGCAACGGTTACACATTATAGTCAGCCACAAAGTCAAATTTTTACTCTCCAGCTAATTGAATTTCCATTGTTAACTGTGCAACGTATTATTGCATCCAGCAATGACCTTTGACCTACTGATGTTTTCATCCGACTGCGTGAGCTGCTGTGGTCAGCTGGAGCAGGCATGCTGTTTAACATCCATTCCTTCCACTTTTACTCTTAAATTTGTGTTTTCGCAGAAGACAACACATTTTAACCTCTCTAAGTATGATATACCACATTTATTCTCACCAAATGAAGGTGTTTTTTCTTTAAATTGTCGCAGAAAGAAGTATACTATAGGTTGAGTATACTATAGGGTAAATGCTTATCATCCTGGCCAATATTCAACATATTTTTAGATCATCTGTATCAAATCTGTTGTTTCAATCAAATGTATTCATCTGACTGCCATTGAAAATAAATGTAAAGATGCGCTACTTTGGCTCTAAAGTAACTAAAGTTATTATTAAATAAATGTAGTCGAGTGGAAATTTAAAGTAGCAGGAAATGCAAACACCCAAGTACCAGTAATTTCTTAAAAGTGTATCTAGAAGACGAAACTTCATGTAGAAATTGTCCAGACCTACAGGTACCTGGGAGTACACCTGGACAACAAGTTGGAGTGGTCCACCAACACGGAGGTTGTTTGCAAGATGGGCCGGAGCCGGCTCTACTTCCTCAGGAGTCTCAGGTCCTTCAATGTATGCGACCGGATGCTCCTGATGTTTTATAAGTCTGTTGTGGCAAGGGCCATCTTCTTTGCTGTGGTGTGCTGGGACGCAGGCATCAAGGCAAAGGACGCCAACAGACTGAATAAACTGATCAGGAAAGCAGGTTCTGTTGTCAGCTCTCGGTTGGCCACCTTGGAGGAGGTGGTGGCGCACAGGATGTCGACCAAACTGCTGGCCATCATGGACACACCTCCCACCCCCTCCATGAAACTGAACATTCTGAGGAGCAGCTTCAGCAACAGAATGATCCAACCTCGTTGCTACAAGGAACAATACAGGATGTCGTTCCTCCCCAGTGCAATCAGACTTTTCAACACCTCTGTTATCAGACTAGACTAGACACTTTACCTGGTAAAATCATTCACCTCCTCCTACCTGCACTAAACTCTGCAATGTGCACAACTTCTGCATATAGTGTAAGATTTTTACAACTGTCTATAAAAAGATTAAGTATTAATCTTAAGTCTTAAGATTAAGTATAAAGACTTTTATACTTAATGTCCATTGGTCCTGTATGTGAACATCCTTGCTGCCGTGACGAAATCATTTCCCACGAGGATTAATAAAGTCATCTCTATCACGATCTCTATCTCGATCTCTATCTATCTAAACCGTCACAACAAGCAAAGGAAACAATGGAGGACGTCCAGCATTTCCTGCTGTTTCTTGTCGGCATATGGCTGTATATCACACAAAGTAGACAGGCTGTGTTTGAGAAATGGCTGCACACACACACTAAAAAAAACAATGTAGTGTACCGAACCGAACTGAACTGTACTGCTCGGTGGAAACGGGGCCGAGGCCCATCTTTGGTCAGCGCCACTTCTGTTGGCGATGACGAAACGATGTTAATCAAAGAGATGATAACTCGCTACTTTTATAGTGTTGCCCGTCAGAAAAAAAAAGAAAAAATGACATGTTACTTAAAAAATGGGCCAAAGATGAATCCCACCTGCATAAATATATGACACACATCCTAAAAACTGTCTTAATCTGCATTCTGTATCTTTCTTACATGTTTTCTCCTCATCTTGTTCTCTTTAAGGCCATATTGGTAACAAGCCAAGTCCATTCAGAGTCTCTTGGTTGGCACTAGCTCTGCCTGAGCTCACTGAATTGCCTCTTTGAGAGTTTGTAAGAAACTGTGGTTCCCTCAACGTTCCACCCCTCCCCTCATCCCTGCCCCATTAGGAGTCCCACAGCATGCAGATAATGCTCAGGTTCACCAGGTTCTTGATCGTTCAGGTCGAGCCAAGCTACCTTATTTGTGAAGTTAATGTCATCAGAGACTCGTATGACAAGCTTGAGTTAAGCTCTCCTTGTGAGAATGAGCCTGAACCAGGATTTGCCACTTCATCCTCTTGTGGTTTATAAAAAGTTTCTTCTGCCAAATGGTTTGAATCAGCCGCTGAAAGAAGTCTTTCATTCCCCTCACTTGGGACATAAGAAGCTGGATTGTGAGGTTATCCCACCTGTTTCACAATAATGATGTCATGGCAGTGCGAGGAGGGAAAAAGTGACTCAAGCTGCAGTCCCCTGTATTGAAAAAATGACATTCAAATGAAAATCACAGTTTTGGATGTGTGTCGACACACCCTCTGCTCTGTGCTGGTGAAATACAAATTACAAACATCCTCACAAGGGCGTGCTGTGTGTACGTTGTAACATCTGCTTTTTCTTATTGGTCTGGCTTCTCGCTAAATCACTCGAGGACGTTCGAATACAGTCGCGAACGCATCAGATCCAAGAACGACCTCTCTCACTTGTTTGCATGCTAACAAGGTCTATATTTAGGATGGGTGCTGCTGGAAAATGAGGCCTCTGTTCGGTTTAATAAGGCAACAGTCAGCTTCTGCCTTACTGTTATTTTTTGTGTAAGCTGCAGCAAATACAGCTTGGTTGTAAAAAAAAAAAAGAAAGAAAGAGGATCTTTATGATGCTTTCATAAATAAAATAGTAAAAAAGCAAAAAGCACTCAGAAAGTGCTGACCTCCGCCAAAGCCAAACAGTCCCCTCCCACCTCCCACACGTCAGTAGACCTGCTCATATTTCAGCTTTCTACCAGGCTATGGAATTGGTTTTAGTTTTGGGTGTTGCTCAATGTGATGTTTTGGGTGGGTTTTTTTAGGTCAAGGTCAATTTGGTGTAAAAAAAAAAAAGAGCTGCCAGCACTACCCAATTGTCTACACCTCTGTATGTCAATTCTTTTTGGAGATACATCAGAAAAAAAAAGTGTGATCTTTCAATGACCCTGATGTTTGACTCCGAAAGCCCCAAAGTGAATAGTCTGTACCCAGTGCTGTTGGCTACGAAATGACATCAGTTGGCCCCCTCTATGTTGACGCTATCTGGAGTTATGACCAAAAAACATACTTTTTTTTACCTTTCAGTGACCTTCATTGCCTTTTGTCATCAAAATCAGGTGTAGGATTGTTCAAAGATAACTTTTTGACAACATAACTTTCTGGGTAGAGGCAATGAGACCTTAAAAGTGGAGGATGAATTATTTATGCAGAGGTTATGGTGCAATTTAATACCTTACCTTTCCCTGAGCTATGAGCCCTGATTGATTTACCCCTTAAAATATGAAACAATGCGCTTTTCAATTTATGTTCCCTACCTGCACTGAATGAATGACCCCACTCACCTTGGTTTCCACATCTCCAGCAGCTGAGAGGGAAGAGCTAAACTGATGTAGGCTGGATATTTTTAGATTGGGATGGTCTTGATTTAGAGGATAAAACCTGCATTTAGAAAGGCAGATGGTACTGAAAGTACAGGGCCATGTTGGCGGTGAAGACGAAGGCTGGTGTTGTTTGGTACTGCTGACCTCACTGACTGAGCTGCTGTGTCTCTGGATAGCAGATGTTCTCTCTGAGCCTCTGTCTGTGTGTGTGTGTGTGTGTGTGTGTGTGTGTGTGTGTGTGTATGTTCGCTCCATGAGGGAGTCAAGTCCTGAGTAGCCGGTCAGGGTCAGCCCGGGTCTTAAGCTCTTCATTTAGCCGCTTGCCAGGAGACGCTGCAGAGCTGAAAGAATGCGTGAACACTGCCCAGTTTGTGATTTAAAGGCTGCCCGGGGTTTTTCCTCGGCTGCCGCGATACTATTTATACCAGTGGCTGTCCTGCCGGGGCTGAATGTGCCGAGGAACATCCGCAGATTTTTCGCCCCTAAACCCAGCAAAAAAGCCCCGGCGGTCTGGGAGCAGACTCTGTTGACAAAAATTCAGGCATGGGAGAGTCTTCACAACTTTCAGGCAGTGCTTAATGATAGAAAGTTTCCTTCCTTATCTGCCTTTTCCCAGCTGGGGTTTGAGAGATACAAAGGAATTTTCTTAACCAATGTTTTTTTTGGATGAAGCTAAAAACAACAACTAAACATATTCCCACATACTGTGTCTGATGGTCACGCAAATGAAAAGTTGAGAGAACTTTGAAAATTACTGGCTTAGTTAGATTTTCTTTTACCTAAATATCTGTGTTAATAATATGGATAATAATAAATCTAGATTATTGTCCTCTCTTTATTACAGGTGCAGATCTACTGACAATATGCAAAACACCAGTAGGTTATAAAAGGACATCGACAAAAATTACTTTATACGTATATCCCCTTGGAGATTTTTTCCCCCCCATTTTGTTATTGTCTGCAAACAGCACTATGCATTAATTGTCATGGAGTGTTGTCATGGCTGACATGAAGCCCAGTGCCCTGAGCAGGTAGTTTTTCAAAGCCTTGCTCAGGGGTTCTTTCACCCAGAAGGAAATTCCCGCAGCTCTCTACTCATAAGTACAGATTTCAGCGCTTGACCATGAACCTGACACTGGTGATCTATTCATTTGTGAAGTGTTCGTTTTGAAATCCATTGCTTCTGCTCTTTCCTCAGGCCAGCATAACGCTGCATCATTCTCACACGCTTCTCCACCTTAAGAAACTACCCGCGGTGCAGTAATTAAGATGCTGCTTTTAAGTTCAGTCGGACACATTTGTGTGATTGATTAATCAATTGCCCACGAGTGGAAAACGGGGATATTTTTACGTATAAGGTTTCGTTTAAATGTAACATTTTGTATTATTTGTAAAACACATATGTTTTATTTAAATCGCTTGGTGTTGCGGGTGTAACAGCTTTTGAAAATTAAATTCCATCAGCCAACATTAGTATCATAGATTCTTCCTGACACTGTAATTGAAATTTGATTGATGTGGATTGATTGTGAAAGTTCACTAAAAATAACAGCAGCAACTTATTGATTACCATTCATATATCGTGACGATGGTCAAGACCTGGAATCTGTAAGAAAAAGGAGAATAGCTGTCAAGAAAAACTATCAATATGTGTAAATAGCCAAGAACACAACCTTTTTAAAATTTTGATATTTCTGTAGGATTTACAGAAAAGTAATGGATAGTCCAATTTTTTTCTTTCACTTGGTATGGCGTGTTCTCTTAAAAGCTTCTTTGATATGTTTGATATTTTTTTTTAATTTATGACCAGCTATACTATCTAAGCTAATGAATGATTTGTTGTACTGTATATCTAGTATGCTGTAGTAGCATAAGTGTTACGGTTACAAAGTTACAGTCAATTTGAAAATTGTTTTTAATATTGACACAACATTACACACACACTAGATTTAGCTCCCTCGACGTGAAGTGGACTGCGAGCCCTCCCTTGGCAGCTGTGGGATTTTAAATCACGCATGCTGTAGTAAAATAGTTTACGAAGACCACTGAATGCAGCATGAGGTCACGCCTTCTACGAATCCTGATTGGCTGGCAATTACCAACCGGTCTTTCTGATTGGCTGCTGTGCGTCCATTGAATCCCCTCCTCTACCTTTGTCAATTTCTTGCGCTCGGGTTGAAAACGCCTGCTTGTTGTTTAACCGGGCGCAGAGGCGGAAGACGCGGTTCGTCAGCTCGGGCTGCCGGCGTTTTGGGAAACCCGGAGTAGGATATCGGACTCTAGCGAGGAAGCTGCGCTTTCTGTGTGTGAGCGGAGTACGAACCTTTACACCCAAATGGGACGCGAGTAGCGGGCTGACCGCCGGAAGGGACCGAGACTAGCCCATCACCTTTTAACAGTTAGCTAAGAGCGGCAACACCGCGACTCCTCGAGCCGGCGTGCGCGGGACTATCTGGGAGCGAACAAGGGAATGACATAAACACACCCGGAGATGGTTTGCTGCCCTTGGGGCCCTTCAGCGCCACTTCAGCTACTACTACCGCCTCTGCAGCTGTGAACTCTTCTGTCGTAGAACTGTACGGTTAACGAGGGGGATTACGGAGAGTTCTTCTTGTCGGCAAAGGGATTCATTATGCCGGACCAAATCACAGTGTCAGAGTTTGTGGCAGAGACGAATGAAGATTACAAATCGCCCACCGCCTCCAACTTCACCACCAGGATGTCCCACTGCAGGAATACGGTGGCTGCTCTGGAGGAGGTTGGTGACATTTAATGGGAAGAATTTGATCAGTTTTGGATTAAGCTCATTTGCGTTTTGGGTGGTGGAAATATATGCCAGCTCATATTAGTGGATCAACACTATGCACCCCTCATGCTCCATGTACCTACTCGACCTCTTAGAGGCAGCTCAGGCTTTGTTCATCTATGTTTTTATTGCTCATTTTGAATTTGTTTTGTCATCTAGCAGAGGGATCAGGTATATTCAAGTTCAGTCACCCTAAAGTCACAAATTTACAGCATACTTTATCCTTAGACCCCCTCCCATTTGGAGAAGGAACTTACAGAAAGACCCCTTCAGTGGGGAAAAAGCAGGAAACCTCTGCAATAGTAACAGAGGAGGGCTCTCTCTATCTCTTCCCAAAGCAAATATGCTATAGATGTCCTTTCCTGAGAAAAACAGAATGACAGCATAAGGTAAATACAGTGCAAACACACTGGAAAGTGAGATGAAAAGGTCTTTTTTTTAATGTAAGTACCACTTTTCAGTAGGGGTCATTGCAGGTATTTTGGCTGAATGATCATCCTCACAGCGACTGAGGGAGAAATACCACTCTATGTGCACAGAGAAGGCTTTGTGTTCTTCCTTTAACTTGTGGGCCAACAGAAGGAAGGACATTTCCGCTTTGTTCCCTGACAGCCCTCCACCACCTCTCCCTCCCTCCCTTGTTATAGTTTCCCTACTTTGTGTGCTGTATGGCAGAGCCTCGCCCTGCCTCACAGTAAAAATAGAATTTCCCACATGAGCAGCTCTGTGAATTATGTGTGTCAGTGTGTCTCTACTCCTTTCAAATGTTGGAGAGAAGGTGGCGTATGAGGAAGTTGTTAAATTTTTTGTTTTTTGTCATCCAAATTGAATGGAGACAGGTGATGGTTTAGTTGGAAACAAAAATCTGAATGCATGTGCTGATGACTGATTGACCGAACGGCAGATTAACTCCCGCTTTATCTTTAACCTGTGTTTGTGAGGCAAGGCAGTGAGACACACACACACACACACACCTGCTCGGTGTTGACAGGTGTTTCACCCAGGAGTCATGACTCTTTGTTACACTCTATTTCATTCAGACCTCTGCTGCTGCCGCGGCCACTTTTAAAACAGCATTTAATCTGCCGGGAATGATTTCAGCACTGGGTAGAATGGAAGCTGTTCTGTGGAAGTAAGCGAATAAGTGTGTAACTCTTTGAAAATAGTTCTCTCTGCTAACTGCTAGCTTGTGTTGTTGACAATCAAATTCAGCAGCTTTATTTTAGGAGACGAGCTGATTTGCTGCCGTTGAGTTGAGTTGAGTTGAATTGTTGCAGAGACGCATGTTGTCGTTTCACATTGACATCCCCACACTCGGGCTCATAAAACAAGGCCTTATTGTTGGGGTAACAAGACCTTGTTCACTTTGGTCTGTTTGACCGATTAAACACCGCAGTGGATGGTGAACACTTCCCCTTATTGTCTGCTGGACTCCCTGGTATCTCAAATGCTTGCACACAAACAGAAATACATTTACATATGTACATATACAGTTATCCACATATAGCAGGTATTTTATCAAGTTTAAGAGTAAGGTCTTTTTTTTTCCTGTAACCTTGAAGAGAAAGACTCTTTTAACTTTGAGTATAATGATACACTAGTCTACTGTGTATTCATGAAGTCAAAATGAAAATATGAATATCAGATTTTGCTGTTTTCAGCATTGTGCTGATTCTGACCTCGACAATAGCTGTAAGATAAAGCTGAGAGGCAGCTCTCAGCTTTTGCCCTTGAACTGGTGGTTGAGGATGGATCTACCAGAGCAGTATCGCATTCCGGCTGGTTTATCATTTCACAAGATGTCTTCTTTGGCAAATTGGACCCCTTGATAATTGGTTTCCCTCTTGCCGTGTTGTTTGTATGTAATGCCAAAATAGTAGGGGTGGAAAAACAGTCAGTCTGTGTAAATGTGTTTTTAAAAATCGACTTTTCTCCCAACAATTTATGTATTTTTCTTTCTTTCTTTCTTTTTTTAAATACAACAAACAAGGTGTGCTGAGATACATTAAATTGCACTTCTACGTGAGGGTAAATTAAAGGCCCTCATTTTTGCTCTGTGGAGATTTCAGTTTTATAATTTTGCACCCCTTTCCTATACAGCTGAAGTAAATGTCAAAGACTGACTGACGCGATGAGCAGTGTTTTTGGAGATGACTCAAGACTCACATATTTTGTCTTCCGAGGTGTATGAATCAACTTTTGTTTTTCTTTAGAACGAAAAAGAAAAACAATTAAATTGCAGTACTTGCAGAATTGCAACGCACATTTAAATTGGGACCCAAGTGTCATTATACAGTCAAATTGGGGTGAAAGTGTATAAACCCAACCCTAATAAATAGTCTAGATAGAAAAATGCTATAAATCGAAAGAAAGGATCTTTGCCTGGTTCATGGTAGCCCCCTAGATATTATTCACTTCCAGCGTTGTGGTCTTCAGAACTCTCTCATGTCATGCTATTTGAGGTAATTCATCAGACTTCCTGTGGCTCCCTCTGAAGCCACAAAAGGCTTTATATATCCTTTTTGACATATGCTGTACCAGTTCCTTAAGACCTGTTAATGACTTTGATGTGTAAAATTAGTGGAGGAAAGCTTCATTTTTGACTCAAACACAAATACATCTATATTATAATGTATTGTATTGTATGTATCATATAATACATCTATTATATTTTGGCATAAATTTACTTTGTAACTATTTGATAAAGAGGGCCCATTGCTTTGCAGAAAAGTGTGATTAATGTGTAAACTCGAGATGGTCTGCTTTGTGTTACAATTGGTGTGATACAATTTTCACAGCGGTTGTGCACTTCAAATATGAACCATTTACACAGCATTTTAAGCATAGTAAATTATCCATTGTTAAAACAAAAGTGTTGTATGTCAGTACACAAATTCGAGAGCAGTTCAGTCCTTAATACAATTTTAATCCAGAATCTGTCAATAAATTATGGCAATAGTCACTGTTTTGAACTGTGTGGCAGATCTTCACTGCTTTGATGGCAGTTTCCTCCTGTCTCCTCTCCCTCTCTGTTTATTAGAACAACATAGCCTAGCTGTATGGAACAGAATGTTTCCCATGCTTTGTCTTTCCAAATCAAGCTGATGCACTTACAGCTTCATCTTCCTAAAATACCTTCCGAACTGACCGAGGGGTGGGGTTGTGTATACGAAGCCTTTAAACACATTATCAAAAGGGGAGACTTAAACCACTCAGAGGTTTTTACGGAAATAGGCAGACAAATGTTGCATAATTACTTCTTTCTAAGCTTAATTGCATCTGACACAACCTTAATTAAGCTAGTAGTTCAAACTGCTGGCAATAAGAGACCATTTAGAGGGCTTGTGTGTGTGTGTGTGTGTGTGTGTGTGTGTGTGTGTGTATGACAACGTCCTATTTATCTGTACTCTAGAAGTAAATGAATCCAGATGTTTAAGAGGTTATTTATTTGTCTTTTTAGGGAACTGGCCAAAAGGGAGACATTTCTGGTGAATCCACTAAGAACGGAGTCGGTCGCCCGCCCCAAGGTTGCCTGCAGTACATCCTCGACTGTAATGGCGTTGCAGTTGGTCAAAAACAAGTCCAGGCAAACCCAATAAGAGGATGTTGGGATTTGGGTTACAACCCCCCATTTGTGCCCATATAAAACATAAGTTTTCTGCCTCCATGCTGGTTGTTTGCAAGTCTAAACTTTTTCTAACTTTATTAATGGAGAATTACGTGCCATTTTCAATTGTGTTGCGTTCCCCCTGGTTCCCCCCTGCTATTAAAAACATCCAAAGACATATTTGGCTCTCAAATATATTGTGTGGAGCTATGCAGGACAGACATTTTGACTTCATGAACAACAAAGACTGCTGTAGTTGTTCTTACTCAGTTTTTTTTTTTTTTATGTGTTTACAAGCAGATTAGACACCTGTTAAGTCAATAAAAGCATTTTATTATTACAAGCTCTATTTATAAATTCGGCTTACTGACCAGGTATATATTGTCAATATTTTCCATATTTCAAAAATGTGACGAAGTTGCCCAAGAACAGTGCTTTCATGAGGTAAATCACATTAACACGTAACCTATTGTGTTCTCGACACTGTTGAAAACATGATCCCACAACTTTCATTTGAAGAAGGCATCAGCCCCAAGGGCCGAGTTGACCTTTGTGTTATTGAAGCATAAGTATCGATTTAGAAGAAAATGCGCCAAGTGCTTTTGTCTTGGTAATCTCACAAGGATGTCTGTGGCCAGAAAATGGTACACGTTGTTGTCTTGGGTCTATTTTTCAGTCTGTGACTGTTTTTCATGCCCCAGTTCCTGAAACCTGTCGGGCAAGGATACTCCTAAAGTGATGCAATCAATAGGGGTTTCTCGTTGAACAACTCTAAAGTTAATCACTGCTAGTTCTGATGAAGACAGGTATACAGCATTTGTCATGTAACAGTATCATTCTTTGCAGACTAGTTACTGCGATCACTGTATATTAAATAATTTACCCTCTAAACATGTCTGTGAGCCAAACACAACTGGTGTGCGAAAGCTCCCACTCATACAGTAGACTTTAGAAAACTGATGAGTATCAGGGCTACTTTCCATTCAAGACAAACTGAGGCTGTGAGCCTCATATTGCTGCACAGAAAGACACCCATTTGTAATTGACAGCTGCTTGACTGGTAAAGTGCTTTTTTTAAAATGCAGTCATAGGCGTTCCCTGTTATTGCTTCATGAATGCAAATATTGTATGTTATTGTTTGTTTGTTTTGGGCCCTCTTGGCCCATGAGAAATGTTCTACACTTGATGTCCTAAGTATGCCTATGTTTCAGCCCATTAACCTCACACCCGATTATTTATACTGGGACAAGTATATGCCATCAGCTAGTAACACATACCTCAGTATAACCCAACCTACACATTGCTCAATATATATATAGTAAATACAAACAGAGAAAAAAAAACCCCACAAATATAATGCAAATAAATACAATTTCAACTTAGAGTTAATAAACAAATTCATGGTCCTCTTTTTTTAAGCGTTAGAAGAATGTGATGGCAGCTTTCAATTTTTTGTAATTACTTTGTAATTACTGTATAACAATAGTTCCTGAGCCTGAATCTCCAATTCTGTTGAGCACCTTGGTGGCCTGGCCATGTTGGTATTTATGGATAAGGAACAATACAGCAACTTCATGAAATATCAAAATTTAGGGCTAATAGTTTCTTTAGGTTAATGGTCGTTGGATATATCTTACTATTAACTTCCTGCCTTGAAAATTGATATCTCACATTTGTATTAATATTAGCTTAAATGGCTTGATCATTCTAGAAGTCGTTTGATCAAGAAATTAATGGGGGTCCTGTTCTTCTTATGAGCCAAAATAACCATCAACAATACTGCACAAATCATTGGACTATATTTCTCTTGCATGATCATTATCCCTCTTACAGTCCCATAAGCCCATCCATCCACAAGGATTCTCCTGTGCCATATCCTTTTGTTCAGTTTATTAATTTTCAGCCAATAAGTAAAGGTTATTTATAGCTCGGTCAGGTTTTCATGGGCTATTACTGGTTGTTGAAGGAAGGGGGTTTGGGGTGACTCAGTCCTTAAGGGTAGCGTCACCAGTCTTCCATCTGGCTCTTATTTCACCCAACGTACATCCATCACACTGGCATGCCAGATACACACTCGCAAGGCATGCTGCTTATGCCTCGCTATTTGCTTGTGTTGAGAAATTATAAGGTAGTGTCTCTGTTAGTGGCAGTGGTATGAACAGCTTCTACTAGCGACTGTTGGCACTGGCTGCACAGGCCACACCCAACATCAGTCTGGTTCTCATGGACTGTTTCTAGCTTTCATGGTAAACAAGGTAATGGGGTTTATAAGACACCAAGTACATTCTCATGATCTCATGAGTTTTAAAAGAACAGCTGATGAGTCCCCACTGTGAATGTCTTTAGTCTCTCATCTCTTTATAGCACCTCTAAGCTTAACCTCAAGCCACTGGTTGCTCAGTTTCCGGCTGTCCTCAGTGGCAGCATTGCTGTCCTTGCATAACGGTTTTTGCAGAAATCAGTTGCTCTCTAGATGTTCTTTGTGCTAAAGTGTCTCATTTGAACTGCAAAAAAATTATAGCTGATGTGTTGACATCCAAAGGCAAGTGTCCTCTCGTAACTCTTCTCCATGTGTTGATCAGGCAGCTTGAGTTGATGCTGTAGTAATTCCCGAGGCTAGGAAAGGCTTGGCTACCTTCTGCTCTTATCTGACCCCCCCACCATTCCAGGCAAGGTTGGCAGGAACGACTGGCCTGGCCTGTCTTGGGTTAACAGCTGCCCCCCTGCAACAGGTGGCCTGGAGGAAAGTTTTAACAAGGCTTCAGACAGTAGGATTATCAACACAGGGACAATCCACATCTAATAGCTTTAGAGACACACAGATGGATCTACAAGCTCCCACACACATGGCCTTAATGTGAGGGCTGGCCCAATGGAGCAGTCCAAACCTTCAGACATTTGGCCAGTCTTTACATACTACCTAAGAAGCTTAATGCTTCCTGGAATTGAAATGGGATTTTCTGGCAGGATCACTACAATTCTGTCTCCTCCCTTCACCCTCACGCTTCATCTGCTGTCCCCACCGTCCCTTGAATTAATGTTTTTATTAAACCAGAGTAGGACAAGCACATTGGATCTAAGCCAAGCACATCCATTCTCCCAAATCCTACGTGAAAAGTCTTATGTTTTTGGGTGTCTTTATTCGGCTGTTCCCGATGGATTTGTGTTTCAGAAGTTAGAGACACTGTTTTGGTCCTGAATAGCTGTGTACCACAACGATATAGTTGGACCCTGGCACTGCTTTTACATACTAGAAGGCTCTCGTGGCATCAGAATGGTTTGGGGAAAAAATCCCAGACAGGTGATATTTGAGCTCAAGCTCTAACATCCAATTTATTAACAGACCTAATGGACAACAGACTGATGGTGGACTATGGTGGATTGTACCTCTGGATAGCACACAAAAATGTTGTCCTGAAATAATTTTCTGTACCAAACTGCTCAGAGGATGCCACGCAACAAATCGGCTCTAATTCTAATGTTCAGGTTCACAGGAGGATCAACTCAACTGTGGTACAGGAAAGCCCCTCTCACCCTCTATATGGAAACAAAATCTTTTTGTGGTATGTTTGGTTAAAATAAGACCTGTCACGTCAGTTTCCAGGGTTATATAGAGCAAGATCTGTGTTATCGTCTAAATCGACCTTGCCGATAATCTGTCAATCTTCAGTAACTAATTCTGCTAACAGACAAACAAACAATGGTTGAAATAACCTCCTTGGCAGAGGCAACAAATAATGTTTGAAATGAAATATGTCTTATCTGTAGAGACTGTTAGTGAAGTCTTCTTGAGGTTTCTGAACCTTCAGGTTGTCTGGGTTTCGTTAAAGGACTAGGTTTATGTCATGTGAAACTCTTTCATGTCATAAATTGCCAGTGAAGTTCAAACAGACCCGTCTGAAATGAAAGTCTTGTGTGACTGAAGTGTGCTCTCAAGCCCACAATAGCAAACACCAGGCACACAGTCATGCTTTTATTACTGCAGCGTTTTCCAGGAGAAAGGCAGGTCATTTTCCCCGTTTCTCACAGGCAACACCAAACAGTAATGGTGCAGTAAGTGTTAGTGACTTTGGC
>KV751346.1:4522749-4535140 GCA_001698575.1 Mola mola
GTTTGATGCTATGTAAAAACAGTTTCTTTAAACCTTTAGTGAGACTCTAAAGTGAGGTCACAGTCATTTTTTTTCCTTCAAGTTGCTGCACATTTGCTGCTCTTTATTTCCCACCCCCTCCTTCCACCTTGTTTTTTTTTTTTTTTTAATCAGTCTCCTTCTAGTTTATAAACTTCATTAAAGACTCCCCTTAAAGTTGGCCAGACTATTTTAATAAGCTTTAAACATGACGCCATGAATAGGGTACATGACGTGTTAGACCGGTTCATGCACTTAACTATCCTTTTTCCAAGAAAAAATTGTTTAATTGAGACAATTTCCTTCCACCTTGTTTTTTTTTTTTTTTTAATCAGTCTCCTTCTAGTTTATAAACTTCATTAAAGACTCCCCTTAAAGTTGGCCAGACTATTTTAATAAGCTTTAAACATGACGCCATGAATAGGGTACATGACGTGTTAGACCGGTTCATGCACTTAACTATCCTTTTTCCAAGAAAAAATTGTTTAATTGAGACAATTCTTGTATGACTTGGTTAGTAACAGGTTGGAGCACTGATAAATCTCTACATAACACACGAAAACAACTTTGCCAGTAAAGTATTATCCTCATGAGGCAGCACAGCTGTCAAGGATACAGAAACAAAAGTTGTGCAGCTTTGCTCTGTTCTCACACATCGTAAAATGTAAAACACCCTGAAGAACAGTTCAGCAGTTAACATGAAGGTTTGTTTTCTTTGACACCTTAATTATGCACTTGATGGTTGTCATCCTAGTGTGATTTTTGGCAACCTGTGGCCGATGCTGTGCTCCAACAGTGGTGTTTATAATGCTCACGGAGGAGTCTCAAAGCACCAAGTGTCCTGGTGCTAAAATACCATATGGCTTATATGTGATGTTTGAATAACTTGCAGTCAGGCAGAAAAACATGCTCAGAAACAGAAACCAAATAAAATCATATACGACCACAACAAAGAGTTCCTGTATTTTTGGCATGAAAGATCACTGACAGTATAAATTACTCTGCAGCGTTCTCAGTGGTGCAACGTACGTGAGCATTTGTGTGTCCGACAGGCTTGTGACATTGTTAAAAGCACCATCCCCCTCCCTTTCTCCCACACATCCACTGAACTCTGCATACTGGAGTTTTCCATGCGTTCCCTGGGGCTGTGTGAGAGAACAGAGAAACCCTGCAACCACGGCATGGTAGCGGTCAGCTTGGTGGAACCCACCTTAATTCAAATATTGTCTTTACTCACTCAGCGTGTTTTGAATTGGGTTCCTCAGGTTGTTTATCTTCACAGTGGTTGTACAGTTCTGTGTCTATTGATTGGACTGTTAGTTAAGAGTTGGTCATATTTAGTTCTTTGGTTTTGTCATAAGCAGACAACTCTCTAATGTAACTGCTATTACAGAGACAGTTGGTGCTATAGAGAACAGCCTGGCCATATTTTAATCCTGCGCGGCTGAACTGTATATAGCAATATATACACAAATATTCAGTACGTGTGATTCAAATGATTGAATCATTCACAGCATTTCCTCTTTGGTTTGTCAGGTTGAGAGCGAGGGAGAGAGTGCCCTTCCTGTGTTTAACCTGACTGTGGCACATGTGGAACAGCAGCCCTGTGTGTGGACAGCGCCAGGCCGCCACTTTAATGCCACACCTGCAGAAATGCTGACGTATCTTATTCTGCAATGGAGCATACCAATCTCCTTGCTAATGATATGATGTTATATTTATTTTCCCGAAGGGAAGTTCTCCGCTTGCAGGTGAACTAATATAACAGCTGGCAGCCATTTGGAGAGCAGAAATTTGGTCTTTTATCCTGCTGTATTATGTGTCCTCCCTGTTCACATCCGGCTGTTACACCGTGTTGCAAGAGCGAGGAGGCAGGTAGGATGTGGATGGCCATCTTGACAGTCCCAATGATTTACTGTCCCTTTTAAGGCTGCTGCATGCTTGAAAGGAGCTGGTTCAAATGACATATACCCTGGTGACATCTATGGACAGAAGCCTGCAGTCATAGAGGGTGATAGATGTTATGCGTCACAAAAATACTAATCAAGATCACAGTATTTCTTTTAGAGGTGCAACAGAAAGTTGTTGATCCGTGGTCCCCTTGTGGTAATACAGTGTGAATGTGCTGCCACTGGTGGCATTTATTGACCTGAAAATTGATCTAAGAGAAAAATGTTTTTGAACTGTCTAACTTAATGAGCCGGTTTCCTTTTTTTGCTGCTTATCCAAACGCTGTGGACTGATAATGCCACAGTGGTGAAATAAATATCATTAATGTGATGTTACATCAGGTTTTAACTTTATCACAGTCTTTGAGATGTTGTTGTAACTTTCTTTGTATTGGTTTTGGTTTGCAGCCTACCACAGCCATCACAGACATGTACCCACACTTGCAGCAAATAAACTGAATATGTAGTTCCAGACTGCAGCCTTATTATCACCTGATTTTCTCAATGTGTGGTGAACCGACTTCACATGATTGTCGCATGGGTAAGAGATCAGAGACTCCAGAGAACCAGATGTGTGTGTGTGTGTGTGTGTGTCATCTTCAAAAAAGTATGTGGTGATGACAGTAGCAATACTACAGACGAGGACGACATGGTTGGATTGTGTTTCGTTAAAATTGGACATGTGTGAGCTGTGAGGTGATGGGGCCTCTGAGAAAACCTGGAGAGCCTCTTTCCAGGCAGACATCCTGTCATCAGCAGATCGTTATTTGGAGGGAACAATGTGGCCAGGCCTTTGTCTTGTCCGTTGGTCACTCCAACATGCAATCATCCAGGAATGTCTTTCTTCCTCAGACAGGAGTTAAAACAGGCTTGTTAGCTGGACTCACTCACCGGTATTCAGCAGCAGCGTCCTACTTGTCCCTATTTACATGTAAACTAAGTCTTTTTTTTTTCATTATGGATCTTACCTCTTGTAGTGCTTGATATGGCCTTATATTACAGAGGAAGGGTCTTTATTTACAGCAGCAACTCATGAAGAATGCAAAGCAAATTTGGGATATCAAACAAGGTGGGGGAAATGGGTAATGTTGTTTTTGTCAATGAAAAAAGGCATTCGATTTAATTGAATAAAAAGTAAATTTACATATAATTTATACTGTAACAATGCATACCTCTATCATATTCTATCCTGTCCATCCCAGTATTCAGCAGTTTCATCAAGAATAATAAAATTATCCCTCATAGGTTGTTGTAGCTATATTAAGGTAGGTTTAATGTTTAATGTACTGTAAACAACTCAGAAAGTGAATGTAGACTTGGTGATCCTCATTTGCCAATTTTGCCTTTTTTAGTTTTAAAAACGTGGCAACCATGGACCAACCATGTTGGAATCATTGGACAGCAATTAAGATTACTACTTTAAACTGAAACATACACTTACCTACACCTATTTTGGGGCTCCAATCTGCTTATGTCTCCATTTCCTTCCTCCTAGAGGTGGTTGTGGTAACTGCAAGGCCAGTAGGAGCCTTGCAGAGGGAAATCGCTTCAGGATTTTAAAATATATTCCTGTTTTTGTTTTTGTTTTTTTTTAAAGAAGTTAATTTCTGGACTGGAATTGTCAGGATTCCAACCTTCCTCTGAATATGAGTTCATGCTGTTATCCTTCACACATTAGATTATTGTACCATCCATACAGAGGTCAGTAACCTGATGCACTTCACTATTTAGGAAATGCACAACCATAAGTGAACGGATCACCTTGGAAACGACCCCCGTGACCCAGCAGTGTTGTGGCAGTCTCTGTAGATTGGCTTGCAGCAGATGGTGCCCGATTGTAATCGCAACAACGGCAGTGATGATGGCTTTGATGATGCAGGGTATTAAGATGAAGATTAATTCAATTCAGTTTGGGTTCTCCTCCTGCTCAGGATGAAATCTGGCTGTCTGTCAGCTGCCACAATGGTTACTTACTGTGAGCTGCTATCAGTACAGGAAAAAATGCTGACATCCTACTTTGAACTAATGTCATAGAAAGTGTGCCTGTGAAGCAGATATGAGGAGGCTTGCTGTATTGTAAAGATTAGATTCAGCTCTGATTATACACTATTAAAATGCTCTTCGACGTGGGATAAAAATGTCTAATTGTAGAGCAGACTTTGCTACACAAGGAAAGTGATTGAAGAGTTCTGTGTGTGTGAGTGTGTGAATGATTTAGATTGGTGTTTTTGTTGTGTTTAGCTGGGATTGGTTTATTACCCAGGCTGTCTGTTCCCCACTTTTCTTGTCCCATCAGACCACTCTCTGCAGATTGAAAAGGCCTGCTGAAGAGTGATACGGCCTGATTTGTGTTCATCCGTTTGTGCGTGTGAAAGTGAAGGAGAACTTTGGTCAGGGGGGAATGCTGATGTCCACGTAAATGTGACAGGTGGACATGTAGATCATTGAGACCTGCCTCAACTAATATGCCAGTTGTGTGTTTTAGACACAATGACAAATGTTTGATTAGTTTAACAGTTCATAATGAAAAGAAATTATGCAGTATGTGCACAGATGCCAGTCAAACTACATTAAGTGAGTGAGCAAAAGAAAGCAAAATACATGAGTATTTTCTTGTCCAAGATCTTCTCTAAGGAGGGTTCGGGAACATTCAAATCAGTTTTATTTTTGTAGCTGTTAATGACTCTTCTTTGTGTATTACATTTTGTAACAATGTTATATGTCACTACCACAATATTAAGCAGATTTATTACATCTGGATTTTAAGAGTGTAAGGGATTGTATGAGGTAGGTAGAGGTAGATAATATTGCGACATGCTTTGTTTCAACACAGTCTTTCCCAAGAGCTTTCCAAAAAAACTTCATTCACCAGTTTCTATAACCTGTTTGACATAATTGAGCTGGCACGTTTTGATTCACAAGACGTCATTTGCTCATTTGTACAGAATGCTGTACCAGCCAGTGAAGTCCATTTGCACAACAGTGTACTGTATAAAGCAGTTGCATGATACCAGAGCAGAACACATAGCTGCCATCTGGCTGTGCTGATGCAGCTTTAGTGGACAGATTGCGAAAAATCACTTGTCCATTTGGCTTGTCTTCCTCCTCAGTAACATTGATGGTACAGCCTCAGGCTCGTCTGAATTGGACAGAGTGCTAATTTTTGTTTTTTGTATGTGTTAATGACAATTCGATACCATTCTTAACTATAAGAATATTCATTCATTCATTTTCTACCGCTTAACAGGATAAGTGGTACAACAATATATGACTTAATTTAATTGACAACCTCAATCAATATTGTGAGAAACAAACATATTTTTGCAGTTATATGTGGTTGTTGTGGTTATTGTGGTTGTTATATGTTGGATATTGTTTTATCTTGATATGGCATTAAGTGTTGTCTTTCTTAGAAATAAAGGCTCTATTAAAGTAAAATGATGTAATTTTCGATTTCGTTTCTACAGCATTTAGCCCCACTCCCACGAGCCTTTAGGATTTGTTACTTAGGTTTTTTTGAATAGAAAACCAGGGCTATCAGAACACATTTTTTGGAGACTGTCATAGGTGGATAGCAGGACGAAGGCAGAAATCCTCAGCCATGATGTTTACTGGTTTATTTTGGTCATGTGTATAATGGTACAAAAACACACTGTATGGACATGTTAACGAGGTCATAATCCTGATTTTCATTGGATGTGGTCTTGAATATTTTGTTTCAGTTTTCATCCCTACAATATTGTTGCAGTATCAGTGAATATATATATGGCCAGAAATAGTGATGTTTGATTTTGTTGCCAAGTTGTAGCATTTATGACAAGCTTTTAAAGGGGGAAATATTGGTGTACGTATACCTTGTATTGTGATATGGCCTAGTAAAAAAAAAAACTAAAAAAAAAACCCAAAACTACAGGATTTTAAGGGCATACCACCCAGCGCTAATGCACAGGCAGTGGGGTGTGGAATCAATTCTGTGCACCACTTTGTGCTGTTAAACACTGACATGCTTTGACTTTACTAGCTCACACTCATTGACCTCACATCCTGCACAACTGACACATTCAAGGCATCAAATAATCAATAAATAATTGATGGCTGATTTTGAAACCGCTTCCTGCATTATCAAGTGTTTTTCTGTCCAAAATATCTTTTCTCCCTTTTTTTGTTTAGTTCTCAAAATATGCTGATCCACTATTGACTATTTTACTGTCTCACACGTACTCAGATACTAGACGAAATGCTTTCAGTGCTTTCAAAGCTTTTACTCTGTGGACCGGGAGTGTTTCAAACATACCGAGCAGAGCTCAAGGTAGATGAGCTCTGCTAAAAAAACATGCAGCACTCGTCTCCAGTTACCTTTTTAAAAGTATTTGTGTGGTTGCGGTGTAGACAGAGAGATAGCACTCTGTGAGTTGTTGAGTGCCAGCTGTATTTTTTTTCCCAACTTTTTATCTTTGTGTTCTGTTTTGAAAATACATGTTTAACAGTCTACAGACGTGTGGCTGTGTTAGATCTGAGCTGCAGCTAAACAGGGCTAATTAGGATAATGACGTGTGTTAAAGATTGAGTCATTTAAAATGGAATTAAAACCACAGCACTGTAGGTCGCACTGTTGCGCTGAGGTAAAATTAGATTCGGTTTTGCCAGAAATTGCATTTTATATTAAGAAGATGAACACATTTGCTGTGAAATGTTATTTTTTTTGTTCCAGTTTAGACCCAATTCTGCTGTTTATTTGTACTTTCCCCAACTTGTAGACTCCAACATGCCTTTGCTGTGTGGTGCATTACCCGTCGCTTGCTTTCCTTAAAACATAATAGGTCTAATTTTACATATAAATATAATAATAACGTGAGAATTATTTCGATTGTGTTACTAGTATCGTAAATGCCACCAATCCTATCAAAAATGCAGGTATTAGAATTTGCGAGTCCTGAGTCTTTGCGCTGTCGGGACGCTGCTCCCTCCCAGTAAGCTCCAGTGGAAATCAGTTATTCTTCTCTTCTCTAAAAGCCAACACAGGAAGTCTTAACTACTTTTTGAGAGCAGCGAAGAAGAATGTAAGTTAGTGTGAGTCTTACAGATCACTTTAGTAGTTCAGTAGCATCCACATAAGCTGATCTTTTTCTTTTTTTTCCCCACAGCATTTATTAAAAGTTCAATCACAGCAAAACTTCTTGATAAGGTCCAGAAACACTGTGTACCTGTAACATAATATATAGAATTTAATATGATATGATAATTTAACTCTTGCTGGAATCAGATCGATACTCGGTATTGGCCAATACCCCAAGCCCAGGAATCAATCGGTATCAGAATATCTCTAAAGCACACCTCTGCTGTAAGAGAGTGTGGTTAAGATATTAGATGGAAATACAGTGCATCTGCATTATCACAAAATATACACAGATCTTCAGATCTTCAACTTTGTACAACTAATTGCCATTGAAAGTAATGCAAAAGAACAGAAGTCCTCACTCCTTTGCCACACTTCGTAGCTGGCCCCTGTGAGCTGTCACTGATAGACAGAGAAGAGTTGCGGAGCACGACACCATTGTTCTTGTCTTTTGTTTGAACTATCTGTTCCTCCCTTTACTCTGCCCAAACACATCATTTATCTATCATTTTCCTTTCAGAGTCACTTCTGTCTTTCTCTCTCTCTGTGCTTGTCTGTGTATAAAATATGACACTGGAGAAAACAGCTCATGTCTTGGATGTTAGTACAGCACCGATTTATGTATTTGATACATTTTGTCATTGAATCTGTTTGTGTTGTAGACAGAGCGACAGGGTTTTTGTGACTGCAGCATTTGTGTGTGTGTTTTACAGCTAAAAAAAACAAAAAGACATAATATGTCTTTTTGTTTTTTGGAGGGTACAGGGGATCTAATATGCGTCACTCTGGCAGGGAGAAGTAACGCCGGCTTTGGCCCTGTTTGACAAACGTACTTCATAAAGCCACCACAAACTCATTTCCCCAAATCCCCCTCATCTCGAGAGACTCCCTCACTTAGCACAGGTACACGGCTGCATTGTCTGGGGTGGAATTTCTGTGTTTTTTCTTCTGGTTAGTGTGTGGACTAGACGTGTGTCTGTGTGTGTGGCCATATTATGTCCTTCATGTTAAGAGACCACAGATAATTATTGCCCTTGTCTTATACAGCAAGCTATTCTAGTGATAAAAACACACCCAATGCGTGCCAAAAGAACCTATGTCTATTCTTAGCTTTCCTTTGAATAATTCATTACTCGCAGGAAGAGTGGAGCTGGCATAAAGACAGAGACACACAAACTGTACCCACCCGTGCAGGCACACACGCAGGAACAACAAACATCAGAATTGAACTCAGTGTAAACTCATAGTGTAACAATTTTTCAAAGTTCATATCATACCAGATTACTGCAGAGATAGCAGAATGGCCTGGTTCAAGGAGTAGGGGCAATAGACAGTATATAAAGTATACATACACATTTACAGTACAGTATAAATTTTGACTAGACCATGCTCACCTGTAAAGTGTATTGTTTTAGCTTTACAATTAAACATTGTCCCATAATGTAGTGTGGTGCTTAATTTGGCAAGGAAGCAATGGCTGAAAGTGCTGCACATAGAGGAGGAGGAGGAGGAGTTGGTAAAAACAACTGGCTCCACTTTAATGGACATGATGGAGGTTTGAAAAGTTAGAGAACATAATTCAGATTTTGTCAGAAGATGATAGCGGCAAGGGGCAATAGTATAGTATTAAGCAATTGTTTCCTTATCCGCAAATCAAAACATGTTCAAGAATTTAATAAAAGAAAAAAAATGCAGCCTCTGCAAATAACAGGTGAATCATCAAACACAAAACAAAAAATAACCTCACCATTTAGTAATTAAA
Organism: Mola mola; assembly: GCA_001698575.1. Taxonomy (NCBI): domain Eukaryota; kingdom Metazoa; phylum Chordata; class Actinopteri; order Tetraodontiformes; family Molidae; genus Mola; species Mola mola. Next base: position 4,531,595 of record KV751346.1, read on the forward strand.
GTAATAAATGTATCCAGAGTTGGTCAATGACAATTCACTGTTTGCCTCTTTGTGTCTGTGTTCAGGCTCTGGATGTGGACCGCAGTGTTCTGTACAAGATGAAGAAATCTGTGAAGGCCATCTACACGTCTGGCCTTGGTGAGTGCGGCTTTCTATCTGTTTCATTTCCTCAGCTTCTCTCACTTCAGGTGAGCGCATGAGGCGGCACTTTTGGCGTTGAAATAGTCAAATAATCTGGCATTTATTCGTTTCTGTCTTTGATTTTTTAAAAAGGAAAAATGTTAGGTTTCGCTGCTGCTGGATAGACAATTTTAAGACACCATTTTTGAGCTGATTCCTATTAAACAGGATAATTAGTTTAACTCAGAAATGTTTGTTAAAAATGAAAGCAATTATTAATCGTATCCCTAAAGCACTTGTTCCACTGCCTTTGAGACAGAGCTAGGTTGACGCTGTGTGTATGGTATTACCAAGCTCATTGTGGCTGGCTGTGCCAGTGTTGGCTATTTCCAGTGTCCTTTGTTTGGCCGCCTGACAGAACCCTGCTGAGAGAGAGAGGGAGAGAGACCTCTGAACAATGTGCTGAGCATGTCTTTTTCACAACAGTGCGAGCTCTGTTCAGGCCACAGCGACAGCTGTCTGATCCAGACACCCAAGACTCCCAAAGGAACAGCTGGGGAGCACTCTGTTTGTGTGTGGGTGCTGAAGCATGGACATGTTCACTTCAACTCACTGTAAAACATGCATTTACACATACTCATACTTAACACATTTGTGTGCGTCTGCTAGACTCAGAACCTCTGTTCTGTCATCACATGAAGGGCTGATCTTGTGCTGTTGTACGTTTACAAGATTAACTTGTACAGTTCTCACGCGCTGTTCAGCAGACCCTGTTGTTGATAAATTACCTTTATTTGGATCTTTGTGTTTAGTGTACCAGGGTACACGTTTGAGACTTACAGGTGTTTCAGGCAGTTGAGATTTGTTTCCATTATGATAAGGATTGTCTGCTTATGTAAATATTAGGGGGAAGCACCTTTTTGCATTGTAGCATGAAGCGTTTACAGTAGAAACACTGTTTTGCCACTGGGAATGCTCTTACAGTCACCTTGACCTGTAGCATTCAGGAAAAGGGGAGACTCGATCTGTTTTGAATACAACAAAATGACTCCTTTGTATTATGTATTGTCCCTGTATCTAGAACATTTATAAAAAGTAGCATAACATAGCACTAACAATCACTTACGGGCCCCTGTTGTGTGTGCGATCTTCTCCCCTGGTCTTAGCATAGGTAGCTCTTTTTCTCTTCACAATTTGTAAATATTATCAGTAGCATTTCTTTTGATTTCAGTGAGCTGCTAACTGCTTTAAAATCTCCCAATTGAAGGTCACACACTTGTTAACAACATGCCACATCCCTGTCATGTCATTCTGCATCAGCTCACTCCTTTTCTACAGATGTTGATTTGATATGGATACTTCTTACCAGCTACCTGCTGGCTTAGAGTTGGAACATTAACCCCACCATTACGCCTCCATAATGTTTATACAGCCCAGTCTGTGTACATGTTATATGTTATATGCTGTTCCAAATTTAGATGTAATAGCCTATGTAATCACATTAATAGTATTACATTAACTAACAGTGGATCAAATAGTTATGTTTTAATGCAAAAAGTTGCTCTTCCTGAGTTTACAAATAATTTTAGCATATTCTGCCCTAGTGATATTTCTTTTGTCTACCCAATTAGATACTTAAAATAAAAAAAGAAGAAGAAAAAGAAGAAATTTCAGTATTGAACATATTGCATTATTAGCAGATGGTGCAATATGCCGCTATATATGCTATATACTGTGAGTTCATTTCAAGGTCTTTACATACTGTGTCATAGTAACTCGCGGCTTCCAGTCATTCTAATGATGGAAGCGCAGCTGAAAGAAAGCAGTTTGGCTGTGGCAGTTGGACAAGGAAGCCATTGCCAACATGTCAAAGTGTGAATCTCTTAAAGTCCACCTGAAATGAAAAACTGGAATTTTGACCAATTCAGATCTCATCCTGAATCATAATGTCCCCTATTAAATGATATATACCAGAAAAATGATAAAAGACACATTGTTTTGTATTGTTATATCAAAATCCAATATTGTTTTCTTCCAGTAAAACCATGTCATGTGAGATTATGTTACCATGTGCTAGCTAGTTTTAACCAATTATGTCATAGCATTCAGCTGTCAGTCAATCTTCAAAGTTTTGTGGCGTTCAGCTTCTATCTTGTGATTGATTCTTTCCTGTTTCAGTAAAAATTAAGATATGACCGGGCAGTTATATACTTTCCACCAACGTCCGTTTCAGGTAGACTTTAAATGGCAGAGCTACAGAGCAGAAACAGGGATGGGAGGGGGAGTCGAATTGCTTTACCGGTCTCAAACTTGATTACCAGAAGGCACAAACACCAGCTTTAAGACAGTAGATGTTTTCATTTTCACATTTACAAAGAAAAGGGAATGTGCATTGTTTTGCGGTTTGTAAAGTTTATAACCTGCCTACCTCACAAGTGAAATGGGATTCTTTAATTTTATAAAGACAAGATTTATAAAATTAGAGTAGTTTGTCCTTTTTCTCTGAGAATTAATAAAAGTAAAACTTTTCGTTTTATAATTTGTTTTAAATTTTATTTTGGCAAAAAAAAGTGTGAAACCAGTAATGTGAATCGTATCATATCTTGAGATGAATGGTTACATCTCCAATGGAAATCTTAAATCCTCATACAGCAAATGAATTATGTCACAGGAAAGCATATGTGTTCCAGAATCTAAAGCAGGTCTTAAAGAAAAGATTGAAAGCAGGGACTTGAATGGTCTTCAGAGAGAATGCTGGGAAAAACCCTGAATAATGAGACACAACGGGGAACCTCAACACTAACTGCCTCAATAGTCAGAGAAAAACTCTTGGCTGCTGAGCTCAAACCCTGTATGTACATTTTCATCTGCGACTTGAGGAATGATAATGATGCTGGCAGGGGGTCTGAGCATGCAGTCATAAACTAGTACCAGAGGAAAAAAAAGAACACAAAAAAACGTGAAATAGGTGAAAAATATATTACAAGTAAAGCTACATAGATAAGCAATAGAGACCCCGTGCTCCTGCAGGAACCTGTCAGGCTGTCAGCTTGGGGCTTTTAATGAATGAACCAGCAGCACATCTCAAACTCCTAAAGACCTGCAGCTGATGGAGCAACGGTGCAAAGCCTCGCCTGCCAAAGCTGTGCCCCAGATAACGACTGGAGTTGAACTCCAGCTCTTGCACCCATGCTGTCAGTGGGCAGGGCAGCTCAATGTAGTCACTGAATAATTCAGAAAATGCGATATTCAATGGCATCCAATCCTGCATGTCTTTTGAATCTCTTTACACAGGCACACTCTGGCAGGCAACCCAGAAAATGAGACACCCACGAACACTGATGTGATATAACTAAATGGATGTCAGAGGAAAAAGACCCAAGTAGACACTGTAATAGAGAAGGAAGATTCAGAAACAGACAGGGA
>KV751346.1:4543150-4572868 GCA_001698575.1 Mola mola
TGGATGTCATAAAAGAAGAACAGAGAGCCGTATTTAAAAGATCAGAGAGCTCTATTAAATGAAAAAAAAACAACATTTTGATTAAATGTCTGTAGTCTACATTTGTATTTCCAATGAGCACATCGTGTGCTTGACAAGACAACAGTAAAGTCAGTAGATTCAAAGTTACCATAATTAAAGCTAGATAACAGAGGAATACAGTATTATATGTAAAAAAAATACTTAAATATTGTGCTAATGACTTTCCCACAATGTACACAACCGTGCTGAAAAGCAGGGCTTTTGAGTTTTCCTCTCACTCTTAGAGTATTAAAACACCACATGCTCACAAATGCATCAATGCTAAATCATAACGACTTTCTCTACATATCAGCTTACAACAGCAAGACTGAGCAAAAAGTACTTTCAGAGATGTGATAAGGAATTAAACATTCAGATTTCATTCAAGGTGGTATCTAAATGATATAACTCTAAAAATGTAATTATCTTTCAGTACATAAAAGTCACAATCTGTCATGTTAAAATGCTCCACATTCACAATCGCTGCAGGTGAGTGGCAGCTTTACACTCGATTTAACTTGGAACTTAATGGCTTTCTGGTTGTTGTTTTTCCCCTCGGAACTTGTTAATATTCTGCCAGTGGCGTCTTTGACAATGAGAGCAGTGAAGTAACCCTGGGGGAGTCAGCCGCTAATGGCTCTGTGATTAGAGGGCTACCACCTAGCAACCTGTCCCCGCTGTAACGCTGCTAAAAACCCATCATTTTCCACCTCATCTACCTCCCCTTGCCATTTCATTTAAGCAGGTAATTTGCATTTTATGTCTAAACTCAATTCTTGGTTTTTAATCCGTTGCCGGCTCTGGTGTTAATGAACCGTAAAGCAGGGAAAGTGTTTGGGAAATTACCAATTTTAAAAAAAGCCTTTAAAGTCTTTATATTGGATGCTGATCAGTCAGTATCATCAGAATCAGCTGGGGTGGGATCCCTGGAAGACCCAGTGGTGTTATTATCAAAGATAAACATACACGCACACCAGTTTGTGGAAAATGGAAAATGCTGATTCCACCAGGCCTTTCTGCAAACAGTGAACTTTCAGAGTGGATGACGACATGATGTCATGCCTGCCTCTCATCCTCTGCTTTTTGAACACTCTGTGTTTCTAACCCACTGTGAGTCACCTCAGCTCAGCACTATTCAGTCACTGTGTGTGGACGGTTGCCACTGTGTTTTTGTAAGTGAGGAGCATGAGGAAAGAGGTCTGCAGTCATATTCTTTTGGTGTAAGCGATGAAGCGAGTCCAGCTGCACTTTGTCTTCATTGTGGTTCAGTGGCTCGTGAACACAAGAATCACCCATGCATTCTCACTGCTGGTGACTCTAGATAAGAGCAGATTACCATCCACCAAGGCTTTTTTCCTTGTTTGCATTTACTCATTTGTTTGCATGCGACCTACTCTGTCAACTAAAACATCAGCAGCCTTTGTAGTTGTTAAAGTTATTGAACAAAGGATTTCCACTATACTACACTTGATCTTAGCCAAAAGACGACACAGTGGTGCAGTGGTTAGCACTGTCGCCTCACAGCAAGAAGGTCCTGGGTTTGATTCCGGGTCAGGGCGTTTCTGTGTGGAGTTTGCATGTTCTCCCTGTGTCTGCGTGGGTTCTCTCCGGGTACACCGGCTTCCTCCCACAGTCCAAAAACATGCAAACTGGGGGTTAGGTTAATTGGTCACTCTAAATTGTCCGTAGTTGTGAATGTGAGTGTGGATGGTTGTTTGTCTAAGATGAACTGGTGACTTGTCCAGGGTGTACCCCGCCTTCGCCCGAAGATGCTGAGATAGGCTCCAGCCCCCCGCAACCCCTAACAGGATAAGCGGTAGAAAATGGATGGATGGATGGATTTACAAAGAGCGGTAGAAGTAGATTAAAGAGTTAGTTCGACCAAAATTATAGCAAAAATGCTTTCTCACTTACTTTTCCTGGTAATTCTGCCTTTGCTGCTGCTGACTGTATATTTGTTACTGAGATGGGGGAAGTGCTATTCCTATACACTTGTGTTAACAGGTTGGAAAGGGTGATAAGTTTGCAAATTGGGTCCTTTTCAAGGGCGTGACATTGCTCCTCCGTCCTTTGGATCCAGCTTGACGGGGAATGAGGGCACTTAAAGCTTGTTGCTCTCTCAGGGAGTGTTTTGCCCTGCATCTTGGCCTATTCTGCTCTGTCATTCCCTGCCCAACTATGCCTGGATCTGGTATTTTTAGCCATTGTTACCATTTCTTTCCCCTCTCTGGCTCTGACATTTCCTTCCACTTGCCCTCTCTTCTCTCTCTGGCGCTCTCCCGGCCTGCAGTTTGCTCTTATAGCAGCTTCCTCTTTTTCTTTGGCTCTTATATTTTTTACAGGCTTGTTTATTTCACTTTGGTCCACTTGTGCTTTTATAGTCTTTTATGCTGTCCTTCCTCTTTTGGTTTCTGCCTTCGAGTTGGTCGATTAAATGGCTGAGTGTTCCTCGGCTCAGGCAAGTGAACCATACCATGATCCTTCGGGCTGACTGGTTGAGCCCAACACTCGTCTGCTGTTAAAGTAGAGGTCAATAGCAGGAACACAGTCCTCTTTGGATCTCAAACAATGCTCGAAATTCATAAGTAGTCTGTCCAGGCAAACAGAACTATGCTTGCTTTACACATTCTTTAATCAAAATAAGCCAGATATGACTGCTCCTTCAATGCTAAATGTTACCATTGATTTGAGTTGGTTTTAGCAGGTGCTTAATAAGGAAATAATTCCTTTAAATGTGACAATATTGTTGATCATTTGTTGTGCAGGATTTCCTGGCCTTCATGCCCTGCTATTGGGCAACAATACATTTTGTTAAATTATATTATTATAGACAGGGCCAATTACACCCAATGTCTCTGTTTGTTTGTGCCAATCGCCATTTAATCAGGGTTGAAGCATCAATGATGTTTTTAATCAGGTGCTTTGCTCAAGTGGCTGTTGAAAGCTCACCAATAATGATGAGAAATCAGAGTTACCCAAGGAATTCCATTCCAACAAAAAAGCCAAAAACATACATCATAAATCATAACTCGCCTCTTTTTCTCAAAAACCCTCCACAGTGAATTTGGCACAGTTCCTCCAAGAGACAGCTGTGGGCTGTTGCACATCTGTGTGGAGGATGATTCATCTTCATGAATCACAGTGTGACGCAACACACACCTGCAAACACCTTCACACAGCTGCTCTGTCTACAAGTGTTTTTTTACTTCCTGTATTCTGGCATCATTTTTTGTTATCTGTTCATTTAGTTATTTTGATTACATGAATATTTCCACACTTAGGGAAGTTTTTGATGGCACTCATACATTAGCACTTTAATTTAACCCTTTATAGCATTGTCACATTATTAACCCATCACCCACTGTGGACTCACAGCAGGTCCTGGGTTTGATTCCTGGGCCAGGACGTTACTGTGTGGAGTTTGCATGTTCTCCCTGTGTCTGTGGCACTCTGGCTTCCTCTCACAGTCCAAAAACATGCAAAGGGGATTAGGTTGATTGGCTACCTTAAATTGCCCGTGGATGTGAATGTGAGAGTGGATGGTTGTATGTTTCTATAAGTCAGCACTGCAATGACCTGGCACCTTTGCCCAGTGACAGTGTGATAGGCCCCAGCCCCTCCCCCCTGTTGTGGAGATTTCTGTCACATTTAAATTATTTTGTAATTTTTGTGTCGATTAACTGCTCACTTTCTGCTTTACCTCTTTTTTTTTTTTTCCCCACAGGATTTGAAAAAGCCTTTTGACAAAGCCTGGAAAGACTATGAAACTAAAGTGTAAGTCACCTGATATTTAGTCAACAGCTTTTGATTCTTTTTCCACTCATAAAGCCATGTATTTGATAGATTGTCATTTATGGATTGTAACATTGCAAAGTACTGACCCCTGTACAATATGTGTCTGGTCTCTGTGTCCTGATTCTCCCCCTCTAACCTCCCTCCCTTGATTATCTGTCAACACATCCTTGAAAATGTGAATAACAGTTCTTACTCAAATTTTCCCACCTCTGCGCTAAGACACCGTTTCCTCTGACTGCTATCCATTGTGACGGTGAATGCAAAAGAACTCATGCCTTTTTATAGCACTTTCATGTATTTTACAAGCTGCAAAGGACATTCTTTACTGAAAGGGTAATACATCTCGTCTCCAAACCAACTCGAGCAGACAGTATGCTCTTTGTACTGACATCCAAAATCCAGCCGGATGCTCTTTGAATGTTCTTGCCTGTAATTATTCTTAGGATTTTACTGTATTGATGGCAGACAGAGATCATCAATAGAGTTTTCGTCCTGATTGGAGCACTACCCCCAAACCCTGACTTATCCTGCCTTTCTTCTTTATCAGTGATCCTCCGGTCATCTCTGATATCTCTGCTATCTTCTCTGAGGAGATGAAGTTATTCGGTATTAATGCAGCATTGATTTCTGATTCCCTAATTTGGTTTGCAAGTTCTTTGTATCCCTAATTATGTTTCAGTCCCCGAGTTTGGGAGTGTTTCCTAGAATCAGATGATTTGTCTTAACATTTGAATGCAAGTCTACTAGACCTCCAGTATGTGTGTCTTTATAAGTGACTCACTGCTCGAACCGGCGGGACTGAAAGTGAGGGGTTCTTGGCTCGATCATTAATTGAATAGCTGTCAGTTTGGCTGGTGGCCAAACAGTGTGGCTAACAAGTCTTTCTGTTAGCCACAGCCATGATGATGTTGTAAAGCTGTCAGGACTGAAGAGTCATGTGCTGACAAAGGCTGACAGTGCTCTCTCCAATAAATGTACCTAGCAAATGTGGGACAAAAACTAAAAGGAGGAGGTAAATCTCTCATTTTGTCTTTAAAGTTGATTGTTTCTGGTTTTCCAACTATTGTCTGAGAAATGGGAGACTGAGTTGGATTAATGTCAAACAATCCCCAAGTTAGAGCTGCACAGCCTTTGTGAACCTGCCAACAAATATTAACAATACGAATGCAGCCAATAATAGTGTGAAATGTTAAACTCCATCTCAAAACACAAATTAAATACAATCCACTCCTCTCAAGGGACAACAGTCAATAGACAACAAGAACACGGAAGAATTTCCCCTTCCTTTTTAAGTTTTGCTGCATCTTAAGTCACAATATAAAGGAAGTTACAGGGATAGTTTGACAATTTGGAAGAGACTGTTAGCTTATCTTAGCATAATGATTGAACCTAGAAGTTAAAGTAATTCACCTATTAGAGCAACCAAAGTGCACTAATAAATGTATTTTAATTTGTCTCTCTCAACTTTACCAAAACTCAACTCAATGCAAATCAAACGTCAGCCTTTTATGTATTTATTTGTTTGGACTTGTAATGCACTGAAAACAGATGCAGGCTGAACATGAGGGAGTGATATCTGTCTTGATGCACACGAACCAGGCTGAACGAGCTCTCAAACAGCCAGTGGACGTGGACGTGCTCGTCCCGCCTCTCTGAGAGCGAACAAGCTGCTGCATCCTTCTGTAGGGAATATGCTGTCAGATAGAAAAGGCATATGGAAAAGAATGCCCTGTTGCATGGATTGGCAACTCCCCTCTTGTGTGTTGTGTCTTTCCCTGACTGCTTGTATGAGAAACTCTTTGTAGAGTCATATGTGAAAAATCAGCACCCAATGACAACTGTCAGGCAGAGCTCACAAGGCTATTCAAACACTAAACCCACACCTAAAGGTAATCCTTACTACATGATAATAGCTATACATCCCCACACAGAAAATACACATCAAATAAAGAGAGTTGGAATTAAATTTGCCCAGAACTTAGATTTTTGTTTGACTCTGTGAGAACATTGAGGTAAGACCTATTGGCTGACATCTGCTTTCTGGTTTTTACATTTTATGTGCTGCTTTAAGTTGCCATCATTAGTAAGAAAAACCGACAAGTGCTAACAAGCTTTTTGCTAATGATGGAAAATCTGACACCCTTGGAATGTGCTGATTAGCGGAGTTGAGTCGGTGGTGTATGTTCTGTTAAGGCAATGTTGAAAAAGGGACACAACGATGATGCACGTCTTCCATAAGGAGACGTCGACAGCCTGCTGGGTTAAATGCCAAGGACACCTCAACCCACTGCTAACTACCTGAACATAGATACAGTAACACTACAGTGATTTCTAACCTCATATCTAAAGCTCACCATGTCTGACCCATAAATATTTAATCAGAAGAACCCACTGAAGCTCTCCTTCCTTGTGATGCTGACAGCAATAAGGCTGATTTTACACAAATGACACATTTTATTTTGTTTTGTTTTGTCATGGATGTGTTTGTGGTCTTTGACCCCTGTGATGTCATTTCCTGCCAGAACCAAGATCGAGAAGGAGAAGAAGGAGCACGCAAGGCAGCACGGAATGATCAGGACGGAAATCAGTGGGGCGGAGATTGCTGAGGAGATGGAGAAGGAAAGGAGATTCTTCCAGCTACAGATGTGTGAGGTCAGTTGGATGCTGATTAGAAGTCAGATCTGAATGATTTTAGGTTGCTTGCTCATTATAAATAAATTATTTGAATGAAATTCCGTGTTTACCTTCAGTGTGACAGTGACAAATAGATTAACTTTTAGTAATGATCTGTCTGGATGTGGATCATTTTTCTAATCTGGGTATAACTCCAAAACTGCTGTATGGATTTTCATGTAAAAATTTTGTGTATATTGTCCTTATGTCAAGGAACAAATGTTAACATTGTGGGAGAGATTCAGATCCGATCTGGATCATGAAGCAGGATCTGGATCAGTTTCAAACATGGATGTGAAAACACTAATATACAGCTTTACGACATTTGTTGTGAGTACGATTTGGCCAAAGAAGCAAATTTTACAATTTTTGGAGATTCCCTGGTCTTATCTCAGTTCTGATCCTGAATGTCTGTTTAAAACATGGCCTTAACTCAAAGTTACATGGACAGATTTTTATAAAATTTGTCAGAGGTATCCACTCTACAGAATGCTTTCTCACTTACTCATAGTGATTTTCTGAAATAATATATATATATATAGACATAGACACACAGACAAAATGTGCAATGTAACAAATCACCAAGCTGAGTCTGTACTCCAGTGGCCCGAATTCGACTCTAGCCTGAGCCAATATAGTAGAGTCGAAGTATAAAGTTGAAAAAAAAAAAGAAAAACCTCTGAATGTGTCTTTTGCATTTTGGACTACAAATCTTGCATTACATTTCACATACTTGAGCAGTCTCAACTACTTTGATGTTTAACTTAAAAAAAAAACCTCACTTGAAGATGAAGGCTTTTACTTTGAAGTGTTCAGATATGAGATGAAACACATGTGTGTGTTTGAGCTGAAAACTGACCTCGCGCTGTTTGACCTAATCTGTATTCACCATGTTTACAGTATCTCCTCAAAGTCAATGAGATCAAAATCAAGAAAGGGGTTGACCTGCTGCAGAACCTCATCAAGTACTTCCACGCACAGTGCAAGTAAGACAAAATCCGTAAATTTAAACCTAAGAAACATACTTAGTTATAGTACAGTTTCTGATAGTTATCTACTGCAGAGAAGTTACCTAAACAGTTTTTGTGTACATGCAGACCTATTTTGCAACTTCTCTGTAATGATGTGTTCAAACCATGTAAGTTTTGCGTGTTTTCTGTTTAGTTTCTTCCAGGATGGCCTGAAAGCGGTCGACAACTTGAAACCTTCCATAGAAAAACTGGCCACAGATCTGCACACAGTAAGAAAACCAGCAGCTCTCCTGTTTATTTTTTCACCCTTCCACATATTACATTTCTATTACAATGGCAGCATTTATCTATTTATAGTTTCTTTCTTAAACTTTCCTTTGCGGCAGATAAAACAGGTTCAGGACGAGGAGAGAAAGCAGCTGACGCAGTTACGAGACGTTCTCAAGTCAGCCCTACAGGTGGAGCAGAAGGAGGTAACACACACACACACACACTCGCTGCTGAAGGTGTTCAGTTACTTTTTGATATCAAACAACGTCAGTCGAATCCTGAACCTCTTAATTTTAACATGGTGGGTGCTAATTTAGAAGTCTGGATTGGGCTCTGCACGTTGGTTGAAAAGGTTGGATAGATTTTCCTCTTAATTCTGTACGTGGTTTGATTGGGTTTTTTTCTCCACCGCCTTAATGAGCGGTGACTTTTAGCTGACCTCAGGCCAGTGCTCAGTGAATTATTAAAAATGCTCCCGGTCTCACCTGAAGTTTTTTTTCTTCTTTCCTTCTCTGCCTCCACCTTTTGTGAACCAAGTCTAGGAGAGTAAGTGGATTTTTCGAAAAACAAAAAACGAAGAGTGTGTTTTTTTGTTGTCGCTTGCATCCTGTTTCCATTGTGATGTTGCTTCTTTTTCTTGTTTCTACATCAGTAGTTTTTCTGTTCCTTTGCAGCAGCACACAACCTCTATTTATGCTCACATATGACACTCCTGTTTTATTGCTATGGTTGAGTTTTATTATTCCTTTATTTTGTGAAATAAGTGTTTGTGAAAACGCTGCATCCTTGCCATGGCTGTGTGTGTGTCTGCTGATAACAGTGTGCGCACACACACTAGTGAGGACATTAATGGTCGGTCAACGACTGCCTTCAGAAGTCCCCCTTTTGTTTCCTGTAGTATTTCCAGAAAGGAAAATACATCAGTCATGCAAAAATCTGACCTGTGTTTCATCCTTGCCGTTGTTACATTGCAGTCACGCCTGAATATCCAAAAGATAAATCCAGCTACGCTAAAATTAGTCAATGTTACATCTGTTGAACTTTTAAATCTTTGAGATTTTGCTGGTCTCATTGTAGTTTAGAGCAGTAAAAGCTTCTATTAAATCTTTTTTTAAAGTTCCTTTTTTTTTTTTTATTCCCACATGTACGAAATTATTCAGGCTCACAGCAGCAGTCTTTTATTGTTGTCTATACTTGCTTGGAAATTCTCAGTGGAGCCGCAGAAGCAGAGCCATTTAGAGCTTCAAGGGCTCCCACCTGACTGCAGTGTGGATTTGCAAAACCCATATGAAACGCTTAAAAATGTATTTAAAGGCTCTCATTTGCTGTCTACTTGTGTTTGTCTATTTTTTTTTTTTCCCAGGAATCACAGGCGCGACCGAGCACCACCTACAGCCTGCACCAGCCACAGGGTAACAAGGAGCACGGCACAGAGCGCAGCGGGTACCTGTACAAGAAAAGCGATGGGTCAGTGTTTAAAATCGCTTTAAAGCTTTTTTGATGAAAATCATATTTTTTATCTTGTTACGGTGTTAAGGTCTTTTTTATGCTGGATGTGACACATCATAACTGACATTAGCAGGCACTGCCTTGACTGAGGATTTTTTGCCTGTGTTCTGCCACCAATCCACCAATTACAATCTCCAAATAAATGAATTGTGACAGCCTGGGTGGTCTACGCAGAAGACCTGAGGAACCAATCCTGAAGACTATCTCGGATGGACCTAAGTTTGAAAAAACAAACTTGGCACTCTGATGCCAAACTTGTAGATGACTTTTTACAAATAGTCCTTAGTTTTCTTCCTAAAGAATCCCTGTTTGATTCCAACATGTATGGCTGAATTACTCCAATGTTAGGGCTCACGACTACACAGTGTATAGTAGAATAATTTTAAAGTCAGAAGATGTACAGAGCAGGTATGTTCCAGCTTGTATCAGGCAAGGGGCAGAGCAGTGAGCAGAGATGGGGCAAGGCTAAAGTAGCATATTCATAGCTCCCACAACCTCGACAAGGCAAATGTGTAGAACTACATTAAATTAGATTAGATTAAATGACTCTTCTTCCATTTTTTTTTTCAATAGTTAGCAAACTTTTAACACAGTGAAGGCTTTTTATTTACAGTAATCCAAAACAAAGAAAAGCAGAAAATCCTAACAAGCTATAACCAAAGAATATTTGGAGTTTTTCTAATGAAACGACATGGTCATGAATACACTTTTCAGCTTATTAAATACATTCTGTTTAACATTAATTTAACAGAATTTCTATCTTTAAGTGAGGCAGTCATGGCTTTCATTTATGTGCTGCAGGTTGAGGAAGGTGTGGCAGAAGAGAAAGTGCACAGCAAAGAATGGATACCTCACCATCTCACATGGCACGGTCAGTAAGCCCCTTATTTTATGGCTGAGCTCTGGTTAACAGCTAATCAAGGTAGGATCAGTGTGTTTATGCTGATTGAGACAAATGAACACACATGAACGGATCTTCACACATGCTTCATGGAGTCTGTCTTCAGTCACACTCAGCTGCAGCAGCTTGAAGTGGCCCTGTGCTCTCTGCTGCCTCCTGTTCATGTATTCATGGTTAATGGGTGAAGAAGATGAAGATGATGTTTTTCTCCCATGGACCAGCTGTGTCATTTGGCTCCAGCAGCAGTTTTATACACTTAAAAACCAACACTCTCACTCTCCCTCCCTCTCTGACAGGCCAACCGGCCGCCAGCTAAACTCAACCTGCTCACCTGCCAGGTGAAGCACAATCCTGAGGAGAAGAGAAGCTTCGACCTCATATCACGTAAGTTCAGCCTTCCTTCCCTCTGACTTTTTATCACCTGTGTCACCTTCTTTATCTTTTTTGACCATCACTCTATACTCCTGTTTTGTTTCGTTTTCAGAAATATACAGTATTTATGTTGCACTCAAATGTCTGAGCTCTGTTAATACAGTAGTATCTGCTTATCAGTTGATGATGAAAGTAACTTTTTTTTTTCCCCAAAGAAGTCATTCCAGTTATTTTTTTTCTTAACAAATTTATCATTTTGTCTGTACTAAACAGCCAGATGCCAGATGAAACTTTGTCTTTTCTTTCAGCTGTGAGCTAATTACCAGAGGTAGACAGATAGGGAATCTTTAAAGGCCAATATGATTATGATAGTTTGGAGAGGACAAAAAAACGAGAGGTGTTTAATCAACAAATTCCGAACCAGTGTTACTCTCGTGGCTTGACTGGGTACTGGGAAGATTGTGGTGTGGTCTGTTTGAAGCTGGTGAAGTTGCTAGCAAAACAAATAAAAAGGCTACAGTTGTTTTATCTTCAATTTAAATCGTTAATAATGCTGCACTATAACATAACCAACAACTGCACCATGAATAAAGCTATCTGATATCAGGTTTCATTTAAATATAAATAATCCCATGTAGGCCTACAAAACAGAATTGCTAATACCTATGGGGGATGTGCAACCATCAGCTTCTATTGTGGCCACGTTCTGCTGGTATCAATAGTTTATAAAACATCCTACTGCCGATTATTTGGTCAGCCTTTACCAATTAGTTTATTTATTTCACTCAGAAGCATTTGGGCGCTTTAAGCCTTTTTCATGACATTGTTGACAGAAGTAAGATGACAGGAAATGGTGGGAGAGAGAGGAATGACATGCAACACACATTGCATTTCACATTTATTTTCAGGTTTAACCAGTTGTTCTAGGTATAAGACATTAATAGCATTAAGCTGTAAATCTTAATCGTCAGCCAATGGAGAAATGACAGAGTTCCTTTGGATACAGACAGTAGTGTATAAATATTTGTCAGTCTCCCTGGTTACTACTAAAAACAGAAATAAGAGCTAAAAGATATTTTGTTTTCACTCTGACACGTCAGGAGGACACTTTAATGTGCAGTACAGAGTCGCTGCTTTCCTCATTCTGTCATTCAGCTTCCTTTCTCCTCTGTGATGTCATCCGTTTCTTTAATGTTTCAGATGACAGAACGTATCATTTTCAGGCCGAGGACGACCAGGACTGTCAGATGTAAGTGCTTGTTCCTTCCTTCCCTCTCTCTCTCTCTCTCTCTCTCTCTCTCTCTCTCTGTCTCTCTGTGTGTGTGTCTGTCTGTGTGTGTGTCTGTGTGCGTCTGTGTGTGTGTGTCTGTGTGTGTGTGTTCAGTATAAGTGCCTGATTACTACCTCGGCCGCTTACCACGCACTTCCTTCCTCACACCCAGTCTGACACTCAGCCTTGCCTTTACCCCCAGTCTCCCTCCCCTCTGTTTTTGGCTGCTCCTGTCCCACCTCTCAACCCATTTCTTCTTCTCTTCCACTGTTATGGTTCTCGTTTTCATTTGCTGGCCTCACTTCTCATGTCTGCCCCTCCTCCAGCTGGATCTCGGTGCTCCAGAACAGCAAGGAGGAGGCGTTGAATCAGGCTTTCAAAGGAGACCAGCATGTCGGCGAGAACAACATTGTGCAGGAGCTGACCAAGGCCATCCTTGGGGAGGTGAAGAGGATGACAGGAAACGATGTGTGCTGTGACTGCGGAGCGCCCAGTGAGTGGCAACGAATCAGAACAGATTTTATGATTGTTAAATGATTTCAAACGAAAAGGGTCTGACCAGTGGCGTTAAGTGTTTCTAGTTTTTAAGTACTGATCAGTTTAAGTACTGAGCGTATTTCGCATGTGCTGCTGCCCAGGCAGCATTTACTAATTATTATTTCTCTGTGGTTTGAAAATTCAATTTGTACAGCCTTGATACTTGATGGAGATAAATAACCAGCCACAGTGAAAGTTTCATTATCTTTTATGTTTTATTGTTCCGTTCCAGTGACGTGGTCATTGCATGATTATAAAGTTTTACGCAGATTGTTTGAAATATGGGATATCTGTGATCCTTTGAGTTCCTTCAGGGAAGTAACCAAATTCACAATTTTTTCTCATGTTTTGAGAGTTTTTTTAATTTGACTTGTTTGATTTGATAGTAATGTTGTTGGTCACCTGATACTACCACATTCAAAAACAAAGAATATTCATGAAATCACAAAAACATTTAAAATACAGTTTAAAAAGTGTTCATGGCCAGGGATAGTTCAATATTTTTTTTTTCATTTTTATGATTTTGATTATCAGCCTCCCAGAAAAATGTGCCTTTTAGCATAGCTGACCACTAATGTACCAACTCTCATTATAAAGTTTTCATGTACTTTGGAGTTCTTCAATTTTTTTTCTGATCAATTTGATTTGACTTACAAATAGGAATTTAAAATCTGAAAATATTATGTGATTATTTATGATGGTTATGCTATCTGTTTGACTCTGTCCTTTGAGTTAATTATATATTTTGTGTTGGAGCATTAAAAAGATGGTACATTATCCACGACTCTATGGTTAAAATCTAATTTCATCCATGGTGACAACTCACAGGGAACCCCCCCCCCAGGGAAATAAAGAGTAAATTGTTCTTCAAAAGTTTAGACTCAAATATAGCGGTCTTTCAAATCTTGCACACTTAAATTCAACACACAATATGTACGCGAGGATTCAAAGAAGACTTCCAGACTCTGAAATAAGTCAATGGAAATGACTTGGTGCTAGAAAATGTCCGGTATGCTTGTGAGAAGTGTTATTAGTGATGAATTTGCATATTTATAAGCTAAAACATGTAAAACCACATCCGTGGTATGGTGAAATGCGAAAACCAGATCGTCTGCATTTGTCAGGACCTCTAAAATACTGTGAAATGTCCACATGTAGATAAACACTTTGAAAAACTATAAATGGCACACAGGTGTCCACACAACTTAGCCAACAGCCGTTCAGATGGGTGTAAAACCACTCAGGGTGTGATTACATTTCCAGAGCTTACAGCTTTCCACAAGGACACTACAAAATTGGCTCACACGCTGCAGAAATGACTTTTTTTTGTTGTGGCTTTTGCCTGGGGACAGTTTGCCACCCATATACATTTCTTCCTCTTTTCCCCTTTCACCTCCTCCTCTGTCCGTCTACTTGACTCTCCTCTTTTTCAGACCCGACGTGGCTGTCCACCAACCTGGGCATCCTCACCTGCATCGAGTGCTCGGGGATCCACAGGGAGCTGGGAGTCCACTACTCCAGGATCCAGTCTCTCACACTGGATGTCCTCAGTACCTCAGAGCTCTTGGTAAATCGCAAGCTGGTCTCCTCTTCCTCCTTTTCGCCATTTCTCCATGCCATTTGATTTGACTCTTTTCATTGATTTTTCCTGTAGAAAATCCCTTTCGAGGGTTTTAGGCAGGATCAAACTGAGGGCGGGGGACAGGTGGGAGTGGAGGGATGAATGGGGAGGAAAGGGAAAGGAGGACAAGAATGAGAGTAAATTAAGATTATCCTCCTTGGCCACCTTTCTCCTCTAATACCTCTAGGAGTCTCCACATTCAGAATAGCTGAGATTTTTCTTTTCTAATCATGATTTGGTGTTGACATTTATCCCCTGTGGGACGCTCTGGATTGTTGATTGTTGTCTTCGGTGTCAACGTGCCAGTTGTGTTCTGTTTCTAAGCTGCAGATCTTGATCTGATTTAGCTTGAAGTGATGAAAAATTATGAATTAATGTTACAGGAAATTAATAGTGTGACGAGTTTGATTATGTGTGTGTGTCCTCCACAGCTGGCCAAGAATGTGGGGAATGCAGGCTTTAATGAAATCATGGAGGCTTGTTTAAGTGCTGAAAATGTGGTGAAACCCAACCCAGCCAGTGACATGTAAGTCACCCCTTGAACTTCTGTCCTTCTCTCTCCTCTCACTTGTATCGCCTTACACTCTGCCACGGCCCATCAGCAACCGGTGACACACTCAGCATGATGGCACATTTTAACTACCAATCTACTGGGGGTTAAAAGGGTTAAAACACCCTGATTATGTACTAGTGCTTCTCAACAAATAAGAGTAAGTTTTTATCACAAATCAAGTGGACTTCTACATATTTAAGACTCATTACATGTAAACTAAACTCAAAGCAAAGCGTCTCAAAATATTAGAATATTTCACTGTAACTGTATAAGCCATAATCATCAAATTAAAACAAAAACATATTGGAATTTAGACCTTTACATGTAATAAATAGAGTCTATGAAAGTTTAACTTGAATTTAAAAAAAAAACAAAAATATTCTACTTTTTTAGCTGAACTAGTAGGATTTTGGAAATAAATTTGTGTCACATCTCTGAAGATAGTGTTCAAAAGAGTTGCAGAGGTGACATGGAGGAACATATTCTGTTTGGGTTTTTTTTCTTAACCATACCTTCTGCGTGACATCTGATCCTTATTAAACAGAGCGGTTTTTTTCCTCAAAAAAAACAAAACAAAATGCATTTTTACATTTGAATTTTTATAGGAAAGTTTCTTTTAGTTGAGTCATAGAACACAGACACATTCATAGAATTTCCACATTCCACAAGTTAATGTTTAATAAAGCTCGAGTAAACAGATTAAAAGCATGAGGCTTTTGTACACTGCTTGATATGACTTATTAGTTGGGCACAAAAATCTTGATTTACGGTTGTAATTGATCATTTATCCCCAGTGTTGATGCAGTCACACTCATTAGCTTTATGACCACAAGCTGCCTCTTCTCCTACCAGGCAGGCGAGGAAAGACTTCATCACCGCCAAGTACACTGAGAAACGCTTCGCCAGGAAGAAGTGTCCCGATACGACGTCGCGGCTCCACACATTGTGCGACGCAGTGAAGGCCCGGGACATATTCTCCCTCATCCAGGTGTACGCTGAGGGAGTCGACCTCATGGAGCCCATCCCCCTGGCCAACGGACACGTCAGTGTACAATTCTTTTTTTTAACTTGCTGTCCCACAGTGGTAACTTTGAGAACTTTATCCTCTAGGACGACTTGTTCAGAATTCTCTGTTGCATCCTTCTTGCTTTTTAATCTTCTTCCATGATTCTCTGCACACAGTTCTTATTGTCAAGGGTGTTATAAAAGGAGTATGTACATCTTTTCTTTTTATGACAGGAACAAGGGGAGACGGCGCTTCATCTCGCAGTCAGACTGGTGGACAGAACTTCTCTCCACATCGTCGACTTCCTCACTCAGAACAGGTAAAGAAAGCAAGAAAACCACAAACAATGACTTTGTGCATTTGTGCTTCACTTCACTTGGACAATGTGCTGGAATAAGTTCTGACTCTGCAGCAAACCTATTTAAATAAAATTCAGACAAATTTCCTTAATGACAGAGGTTACCCAGATCCACTTATTCCTCATTTTCATCTTTTTCCTCAGTTTAAATGATAGATTTTTCTCCTTTCTGTGATAGAGGTGTGTTTAAATTTCGTATAAACATTTTACAAATTGCAAAAACACAAAATACAAAAACAGCAAAATAACTTACAGTTTTTGTCTTAGAAGCTGGACTGCAGTCGTCTGATGCATCCTCAGTTGAGACTGAACCTTTTCTCTGTCTGCGTTCCTCTGCAGTTTGAATTTGGATAAACAGACCGTCAAAGGCAGCACAGCGCTGCACTACTGCTGTCTGACCGACAACAGCGAGTGTCTGAAGCTGCTGCTGCGTGGGAAGGCCTCCATAGAGATCGGTAAGTACACACCCTGGTGTGTTCACGGTACACCTCTGTCCCTCTCGCTGGTTGTAAATAAAGATGGACGACACGAGAGCTCTCCAAAAGTCGAAACAAAGCATCTCTATCGCCCTCTAGTGTTGGGCTGCAGTATATATTATGAACCCCTCCATTATATCAGGTAGGACTGGGGTAAAAACAAAAAAGTGCACTTCAAATAACTGTTTTCAAAATATAATTTCTGACCTTTCAGTTTTTACCCCACTGACGGATTTACAAGTAAAATTTCTTATGATCAGTTTGATTTTAATAACTTATTTGAAACATTGTGATTGACATCTTAGCCCTGTGGGGTATGGGCAGGAGCTCCAAATGACGTCATCACTGCAAGATGGCAGCACTCGACTTCCAGATATTTTGGCTTCATAACTATTCACTTTCATTTGTGCAGTTTATCCATAAAACCATTACAACTTTGTGTGTTAAGTCTCAGTAGCTACTAGTTGGTCTCAAACTAGAGTTTTGACTAGCTAATAAATCTGGTTGTGGGATTGTGGCTTGTTTAAAATAAGAAACAATAAACAAATTGGCAAAATTTTGCTTATTATAATTTAAACTAGTTAACATGCCTAACTTTAGTCTATTATGTGAGATAATGTCAGATAAAGCATTAACTGTTCAGTCTCTCTCTTTTGCTAGTCCAACATTAGTAAGCCAATCTGATTTTATTTTTCCCATAATGTCAACTGTGTGACCTGCTCTTATCCGGCCAATCAGAGGCAGAGCAGAGTGGATACATATAGCAGGTGGCTAACAGAAGATGAAGCTTAAAATAGTTAATAACAACTCATCTGTAACTATGTAAGTACTAGTTTCTGTGACGTTTAAGTCTCCACTTGAACAAATACCGAAAAAAGTCATTGTAATTTTTTTTTCTGCCTGATTTTGTTTTCCTTTGTGATACATGCACTCATGTATAACAAACATATTAAATTAAAAACCAAAAGTATATACTTATAATTACTTGAAATTCCCTTGACAAAATACAACAAAAATGCTTCTCACTGCATCATTTATAAAACACAATGAAAACACAATAGAAGAAGCAATAAACTTTTGACGGTACATTTTATTATTAGTACTTCAATGTGTTTATGTAAGGTGTACTTGTAACAGAGCATTTCTACGTTGTATTCATTATAATTTTGCTGTTTCAGTATCAAGTTTATTTGGCACTCTTTCTTTCTCTCATCCTCTGTCTCTCACACACAGGTTTAGTTTTCAGCGGTGCTTGTTTTGTTAAGACTACAGTATGTTAACTCTCTCTCTTTCTGCTCCGCTTTCACATCAAAAAAAACATCCAGATAATGGATCCAGAGAGAGGCAGGACAGAGCAAAACCAGTGTGGGAAACAGTCTGTTTACACGTTTCTCATGTCGAAGTTAAATGGGAGGAGAGACAGCGGGCTGTGTGGGTTGGTGCTCATGCGTACGTGGATACAAAAGTGATCAGAAGTTTCTGTTCTTTTTCGCTCCAGCTAATGAGGCGGGGGAGACGCCGCTGGATATTGCCAGGAGGCTCAAACACCTACAGTGCGAAGAGCTGGTGAGCTCAGATTAGCATCTGCTTATGCCTGCAAACATATTGTCCTGTAACCTTGTAAGTCATGCCCATGTGTATGTGTGCACAGTTGAACCAAGCGCTGGCAGGGAAATTCAACGCCCACGTCCATGTCGAATATGAATGGTGCCTGCAGCATGAAGACTTGGATGAAAGTGATGAAGATCTGGATGAGAAGGTGAGACGTGTATTTATACGATGCAGTACAGTTTGACGAGAAAAACAAAGAAAAAGTCATTGAGTATTCAGTCAGTATGTTGACCTGAGCTAGTATTGGTTTTAAAGTGGCTATTAGTGGCAAATTTCTGTCAGTATTTCAGAATTTAACAAATTCGTAACATAGTTAGGTTAAAGCTGCAACTTGTGACTACCAGCCACATGACCTGAACAACTAGGGGGCAGCATTCCCCTTCCCACTGGCGCTGTTCTAGGTTGTTTACATAGACCCTTTTACAACTGACGTCATCAAAGAGCTGTGCACATATTTTGGCAACAGAAGTAGATGAGTAAGCAAGTTGAAATTATTGAATTAGACATTTTACAAGCACCATGATGTCTGGTTGTTGCGTATTCATTTGTCAGAATCAATATTCTGCTGGTGGATTCAAGTTCTACAGGATTCCAACAGGCTCACGACCATGAAACGTTTACTGAACGGTAGAATTGCAGAATTCATGTTTGCATAACATAGAGTATTATAATCGAGCTTGTTAGCTAGCAGGTAAATGATATAAAATAACACTAACCCAGCCATGCAGGTAACAATCCGCTGTCAAGAGGTAGTTTGCGGGTTTGTTGATTGTAACTCACGTCTCATACATAGCTGATTCGTGCCCTTGTCTATGACTAGGAAGGACCCCAGATTTCAAGAATTAAGACTTTGAGTCTATGTTGTAGTATTTGAATTTCTGTACATGTCCATAGATAACACAGCTGTAAGCATCTAGTGATTCGTATGCTTGTACTCTTGCTGATGTACACAAGACGGTTTCTCAATCAAATATGTGTATATATTTTGCCCCAGAATGTCTTACACCCACTTAGTAATAGCACACAAATCGGGAAGTAGGTTCCACTTGCTAAAGTCAGTTTTTTGAAGTATTTTTGGTGATATTTGGTGATTAGTGCCCTTGCAAAAGCTGTAGTGGTCGGCTCAACTTCCATCGCCAAACAGTGTGCAGCCTTCTTTCGTTATCATTGTTTGCAAGCTGCTAAAGGGTCTATTTAGAACAGAATGAGCGATGCACCATTTTTAAAATGTATACTGAATATTGTGAATTTAGTACAACAGCGAGGGAAAGATAGGCCAACATTTACTCTTTTCACTCTTGTTGTTTCTGCTTATTTTCGCTCGTGGGCTCTTTTCTAGAGGGAATGTTTGGGATGGTGATCACCATTTGTTGTCAGTTTCTATGATAACTGGGGTCTGTAACTTCTATGTGAGTGAAAAGCCCTCAGGGCAGCTCTTTTTCTTTCCCTCATGTTGCATGATGGAGGCCACAGTATATACATATCGCCTCGTGAGGCACACATGGTATCACAAGAAAAGACAGGCCCATAGCTTGTTGGTCAACATGCTATTTCCACTGGCTCTCTCTGCAATATAATACATTGACATTTTGGGCATAGCATCACAGTGGTTACTTCCTCACATTATTTTTATAAAGTTAGTCCACTTCTTGTCTATTTTGAATTGAAATATTTGCTGACTCTTTCAAATTAACCTTTTAAGTAATGTTAGACTAAGAAGAAAAGACTTAAAAGACTGTCAACTTTATAATAATTTGTCTTGTTCTGACATAACACAATCAGAAATCTCACACGCACACTGTTTCTTTGGCCTCTTGCCTCTCCTCCAGCCCAGCCCTCATCGCAGAGACGAGCGCCCGGTAAGCTGCTACACCCCGAGCAGCAACTCCCACCTGCAGCACGGCTTCGGCTCTGCAGGCCGCGATCCTCCCGGCCTCGCCAAGGACAAGCAGCGCGCCTTCATGCCTAACCTTGTCAACAACGAGACCTACGGCACCATCCTCAACACCAGTGCGACTCAACCCGCTACCACCTCTGCGCCGCCGCTCCCTCCCAGAAACCTGGGTAAGCTCAGACCTACTTGTTGGCAGTTCAGCTAAGTCTGACGGTTGTGACCCGGATCCGACCAGTTTTCTGGCACCAGGGGAGAAGATGGGATGGGACCCAGATGAACTATTGCATTTAGATATAAAGTATCTGTCCCATTTGTTTTTCAAGAGGCCTTTATGTTAATTATGATGCTGGTCTTTTGACTTTTCGACCTGTCTCAGTACCACTGATATCTCTTGAGGGAGGAGTCAAACTGGAGACAGACGGTTGCCAGAAAGTTGTTGACCTCTTTAACTCTGTGATGTTAAAAATTAGCTCAGATATGACAATTATTCTCTCTATTGTCTATTGGGAAACCAACTTCAGTTGCATGGAAAAGCTACTTTAAAAGACATGTCTGATCAGGTATCAGATCAGTAACCTTTACTGATAAATGTCTATGTGCTACTTAAAAAGCTCCATGGAAAGCTTCACAGACCTTGTGACTGATCCACCACCGTCAGACTTTAATATCATTAGGGGAACGTCTGGATTTCTGCCAGCAGAGCGGAGGAGAAACGGATCGCCTCACTGCAGCCCAAAGCCCCGGCATTCTGCACATTCCCTCTCCCCATTAACTGTCGCTTTCAATTACACTCATGTGAAAACAACCAGACTTTTGAAGTGGACACTTCTTCTCCTTTTTTTCCCCTCTTAATAACCTCTCTCTGTCCCTCTCTCTCCCAGTCCAGTTATCCGGTCTAGGAGGGATGAATCAGTCTGCATCATCCAGCAGCTGGAAGCCTGGTTCCTTAGACCTGATGGGCCGACAGAGGTCATCTTCAGACCCCCCCAACATGCACCCACCTGTCCCCCCTCTGAGACTTATTTCAACTGGAGGTATGGACCCCAGCAAACTACTTTCTCCTCCACTTAAACGAGTGAGGCTTTTCTATGAAAGTTTCAGCCTGACTTGAAAGGTTTGTGTTTCCATTATAACAGGGCGACCTATTGAAGCTCTCAAGCAGCTTCATGGGCTGATTCAGGCTCTGAAATAAAAGAGTGGCTGTAAAACATCTGAAAAATCGGTCTCACTTCCCATGTTATTCTTGCTGTGATTGAGGTGTGGTCATCTAACCTCACATGGGCCTGTTTATATGCTCTTCACCCATGCAGTACTAAATGGTCACTACTAATAAAACCATTTAACACTTCTGCTATTTTGTTTGATAAATGCTTCAATTATAAGGCAGCAAAATATGAAACTTTTACGTTTCCAGTAATTTAAAACCACTTACAGCTGAATGCGAACGTGGTGAATCAGTAAAATTAAGTAAAGAATGTAAAAAGTATGAACAGGGACACAGGATAGAACATAAAGTTTTTAAAACGTCATCCTCTTGTCTCCTGCACAGACATGAGTAGAAGCTAGAAATGCACTTGTTTGGGGGCTAAAAGGGAGTCGTCGCCGGGCCCAAATGGGCAGGGATCAAATAAATTAAATAGATTTAATGAATTCTGGGAAAACTGAATGATAAGTAAAGGGACAAAACCTGCTATATTAAAAATATGGATAGACCTGCACAGTCCAGTGTCATTCTTAGTTTTTCTTTGATTCCACATGAAAATCCTTACCAATGTTTTGAATATATTCTAATTATAAAAATGGATAGACAGCAGATACCAGATCTTCAAAGAATGTTTATTCAAAGCATCTGTCGGATTTTACTGGAACTAAGAAACAAAACTGCTCAACTATTTAGTCGAGCAGTTTGTTTTGTTTCTTGGTTCCGATTAGTTTGTTCAGGTTCAGTGTGTGTTCAGTTTGCAATGACAGGACACAAAATGAAGTCAGCTAGTGTCACTGTGTGTCCCAGGTCTGGCTCCTGCTCCTGTGGCAAAGATGGAGGCCATGAGCATACAGTCCAAGTCGGGCCAAGGACAGGCGGGTTCCAGAGCGGTGCCGCCTAAATCTCCCGCTGGGTAAGAGACATTGTGTGCGTGTCTAATGCAGTTGTTGTTTGTTTGTTTCCCCAAGATGAATCAAGGTACACGGCTGCTGTTCAGTTGCTTCATTAGCTTCCAGGCTAAGCTCCACTTTCAGCCAAACAGGCAATAACTCTGCTCCACAGCTGGCTTTTTGTCTTTGTTTATCTCCCGCAGGGCCGATGGGGCTGTAATAAACAGAGCTGCTAAGGGTCTCAGTTTGACAGTTGTTTGTCTTTATGTGGCTATTACCAGAACATGTTTTTTGTTTTACAGCAACGACAAGAGCTTCAACAGAGGCCCTCTAAATCGAACACAATCCATTGAAAGACCAGGTAAGGGTTACAAGTCTGCTGAAACGGCGTGCAGCCAGTCACATTCACGCGTTTCACTGTCCGTTTTTTCCTCTGTGGAAAATTCTGTTGTTGTTGTTGTGATGTAACCTCCGCTTCCTGTTCCAGCTAAGGAAGTGCCAGGATGCCCCCAGAACTCCGTAGGTCAACCTTTGCCTCCAGCCCCCATGCCGAGGAAGGCCTACCATGTAAGTGCCGGTTATCCTTCCTCTCATTACCATTCAGATATAAGTGATTCATAATCGCCTATTGATTCCCTGAATGCTGCTTCCCAAGTCATGATTAATGCGCGCCGATACGTTGTCTACATGTGCAGTAAACTTCCTGTATGCTAACGGGCAACAAGTTTAACTTTATTTTACAGATGGATTTAATGAATTTTCTAGACTGCAATTACAAATGAGTGGTTGGATGGAAAAATCATATGACTGTAGCAACTTCTTGATTGCTTTCATTTTGTGCCTTCGCCTCAGATTAGCTACTTGTTAAACAGTTGTAAAGGCTATGTGTGCCATAATTTTTAGCTTGAGTCCATTGTAAACTAAAAATCTAAATAGTTTTTTTCAATGGGCAAAGAGCAGCAAAAAAGATGTAAAACAAGAATCGAACCATAAAAGTTAAGTGTAGTCCCATATAAACGGACAAGAAAAAGTCAACACATTGTGCTGCTTGTTTGCTGATGATGGTTGACTTTGTTTACAGGTTATGAAGGTTTTAACCATTCAGGCTTTATGCACCAAAATCAAAAATGTACCTCAACAAACTCACAGAATCAGATAAAACAGGAACAATATCAGCCGACGCTGCGTAATCTTGTAGAGTATTCTCACAGTGTAACTTGGCCTCAGTTCCCAATAATAAAGTTTAAAACAAACAAAACGATACAGAGCGAGCTGTGTCTTGTGTCGCTGCGTCTGACACACACGATTGCTCCTGTGCTGTGTGGACTTGATCAAAGCAGTTGCCTCGTGGTGTGTCTCCCAGAAGCAGAGGCCAAAGCGGGTGAAAGCTATCTACAACTGTGTCGCCGACAACCCGGACGAGCTGACCTTCTCCGAGGGCGAGGTGATCGTGGTGGACGGGGAGGAGGACCACGAGTGGTGGGTCAGTATTACAGATTCACGTACTTGTTGCGCAAAGCACGTCCCAGTCCGTCGCCTATAACCATGGCATCCAAAGCAGACAGCCATGACCTCACTCTGGCCGATGCTGCCCCTCTGCTGCCGCCTCCTCCGTGGAGCCCCTCGTGTGAACATGGACCAGCTGCAACTTGTTTCCCACCTCTGCAGAAATGACCGTATTTAGTCACTCTCTCCCTCCGTGTCCTCCGAGGTCCCCGCCGTGCTTCCCCTCCGTCTGCAGTCAGCTGCGTTATCACCCTGACGTACTCAAATGAAAGCAGAGTAATGAGGCAGCACAGACCAGATGAGGTCATCTGTGGCATCTGCCGCTGTTGTTTTATTTGGAAGTTAAAATAGATGAAGTTTAATTTCTAATTCCTGAGAATGAAAACATGTCTGAGGAGAGTGAAAGGATTTCTTTGTTGTGTGCCGGGTATTGATATCCAGTTTGAGTTTATACTAATTTCTCATTATTCTGTTTCCGCAGTAACCTTTTGTGAACATGCAGGAACATGTCTGAGCTTTTTTATTTTCAGGTATAGAAGACATTTGAGTACTGTCCTAGTGAGTACTGGTAAGGTAACATGTGGGTTCATCATCGTTAACGTAATGGAAATTTTAGCTGTGATTTAGCCTCACATAGTCTGACTCTGTGTTCCATTAGCTGGTGTTTAGTTGGGCTAGAAACCTGTGATTTAATTCACTTTTATTTGATAGTTGGAGATAAAAACTGTTAAAACATTTAATCCTGAGAACTTCTAAAATGTTGTATTATTTTTATCCCACGATGCAGCTATCAGATACCTAATGATCAACGGAAACCTCTGTTATAATAGTTGTTTAACCAATTTTACACGTTTTTCACAATACCTGTTACAAACAGCAGCCGTATACTCAGAGTATTTAGTGCAGATGTGCGCACATTCACTATCGATATTCGATCCATATGAATTGATAATGGCTCTTTCAATAACAAAGTGTTTAGTGGTATTTTAGACTTGTGCATGTGATTATTCTGTGGTCTGTTTTATTGAAAAGAGTCAAACAATCTATTGTTTTAGTGGAATTACTCAGCTCTGTGTTAGGGCTGAGCGACTCTTATCATGAGATACATGAGAGTATCTACGTCTCAGATTTTACATGTCAGGATATGGCAAGTGGGTAACACTTCACAACCAGTTAACCTTAGTTAATGCCATAATAAGCATTTAGCAAGAGTTAGTTGACTTATTTACAGCCCTCATGTTAATTAAGGTGTTTATTTAATAGTTTCTAACCATACTATTAACATTAGTTAGCACAGTAACACCTAACAGCATTTATTAACCTTGACTAACCATTTATCAATGCTCTTTGTGTCCCCTATCTGTATGGTTTTAATCAGTTAATGTATGAA
Organism: Mola mola; assembly: GCA_001698575.1. Classification (NCBI taxonomy): domain Eukaryota; kingdom Metazoa; phylum Chordata; class Actinopteri; order Tetraodontiformes; family Molidae; genus Mola; species Mola mola. The sequence goes on from KV751346.1 coordinate 4,568,018, forward strand.
TTTGTATCTTAGTTAACATGAAAACCATTAGTAAATGTTAGTAAATGTTTATAACTTCATTAACTCATGTTATTTAATGTACCTTATTGTAAAGTGTCACCCACAAGAGTTGTGTTTTCTTGGTTTTAGAGGCTGGATTACACTAAAACTTATCATAGTTCCACCTGCCTTCACCCACTTCACTCATTACCAATGGTTATTTATCAAAAAACGCATTATATTAATATTTTGTCAAAGTACCAATAGTCATCCTACCAATATTGTTGCAACATCAGTATATGATATTTTATTTTGTTGCCAAATCCTGGCGTTTATGGCGAGTTTTTGAGGGGAAAATATGGTGACATTTTAAGGCCCGCTCTGTTTTTGGCTGCCTTCTCTCCTCCTCTGACATCGCCTCTCTTCCTCCTCCGCAGCTGGGCCACATCGAAGGCGATCCGATGAGAAGAGGAGCCTTCCCGGTGACGTTTGTGCACTTCATCGCCGACTGAACGGCTCCCCTCTGGGTCTCAGGAAGCTTCCCCCACCTCTGTCTGCCAGCCAGCCATCATCCCCGTGTTTGCCGCCGACATCGTAGCTGGTATCGTTGTTAAAAGTGTCACTGCTGTACATTATCTTGTGTGGACGGCAGCCGTGGGGACCTAACGCCAGACAGTCTGGGTTTTAATGCTTGCTGTTCATGTTTTTGACTCCTAAAGATTAAAAAGAAAAAAATGATGATTGTAGCGAATGACCTCTCACAATAAATGCACTTTTCTTGTCTTTATCCTTGTTACAACATGACATGGGATGTGATGAAGGTTATACAGTATTCATTTTATCTGATTTCTGCTCTGCTGCATCGTACAAACATCAAACAGTGATGCGTTTGATCTTCCCCACTACTGTAAATGTGACTTCATTTCACCTCCATGCTCAAGCTATTTAAAATGCCTGCCTGCTTTTTAACCATGTAGTGGGCCTCCTGCCGGGAGGTGTTTGTAATGGTGCTAAATAACCCTGGAATATGCTGGAAGCTGCTCCCGACGGGGGGCTTCCCTGTCCCTGCTTTTTGAGGCTGCCATTTAAAGGGGGGATGTAAAAATAAAACCGCCTGTAACTCATCACACCTTGTGAAAAACCACTTTCTCACTAAAGTGTGGAGTGACAGAGCCGCGAATGAGTTCCACATCACCCATCTTCTGCGAGGGCTTCTCCACACACACACAGTCTGTACTGCGTTGGAGATGAGAACACACTGCTGCTGTAGGTCGAATGATGACACGGACTGGAGCTGCAGTAATTACCTTTGTGCTGAGTCTGACACCTCAGGCTGCCTTCGCCTGTCATCTGCCTCATTAGAGGAATATGGAGTGTGTGTGTGTGTGTGTGTGTCATCTGCTCAGAACAAGCTGAGAAAGAATCTTGAGATAAAAAAAAAAAAAAAAAAAAAAGCACAGGTGATGAGAAGCAGGCGGCAGCTCTGCGACTTTTGGTGCCTCGTCTCGCCTTTGAGAACGCTCCAGCTTGGTATTTTAGTTTTTAGCTTCTACACATCCAGACATGAAGCAACGGGGACATCCCTCCTGCAATGCAGAAAGATGACTTTATCAATAGTGTTCTGACAGATATATTCCATCAATGTACTTAACTTCATTTTAGTTGCAGAGCAACTTTTTCCTCTGTTCATGATGTCGATATTTAGGAGTTTAACCCGAAACCTTGTGTGGATGTGTGACCGAGCAGAAGAGACGCACGCGAGGAAGACTGACATCTATTCGTGTAAATAGATCTGTTGATATTTAAATGTCTTTTAAAGCTCTGTGGTGATGAGCAGTGATGGATACGACCTCAGCTGGACCTGCATGTGTGTGCGCTGAACACACACAAATAACTGGGAAAATAAACTTAATTTTCATTAATTGCTTGTGGATCACTGCAATGAATCTTAACTCTATTGTACAAGTAAATGGGACAATAAAACTGGAATAAAATAATATGAAATGATATGCGGTCAGATCTTTTTTTTTTTTTTTTTTTTTAAAGGCATTAAAGGATTTATGACTCATTTGTCCAGACCATAATGCCTCATTCTCATGTATGATCGCTGGTGCTTTGGTTTGTTTTGGATATTTAAGTCCTTTGTGCACAAGCAACCGTTTATGCTAATGTTTTTCAACAATAAACTTTTGGATAAAGTCCAAGTGTGAGGCGGACGTGTCAAGAGCTCCCTCTGATGGGGAATGTTTCAGCATGTGCATGTCCACGTTTTTCACTGCCACGGGCAAATAAAACAAGAGAAAATGTAAAAGTAATTATGACACTGATGGGAAATGAGGGGGAAAAAAAATGAGACTTTAATCAGAATAATTAAAAAAACAAAAGACTTCGTACCTGACGATTTTTTTTTTTTTTTTTTTTTTTTTTTTTTTTTTTTTTTCATTTTCTTGGCTTCAACACAGTTTCAAGCAGACCATTCTGAAAAGGCACACAGGAAGACGGGCAATTATTATGTACATGAAGTAAAATCAAGTTTACGCCATGACTGTAAACATGCCCATGAGCTTCTAACAGCCAATTAGGATTTAAAACGTCTCGTGGGGTTTAACGCATTCTAATAAGTCAGAAAACACATCCAAGCATTTGGTACCAATAAATCTAAAGCGTGAGGAAGTTTAAAACAAGATTCATCAAAAGTCAAGTGTAAAAGCCATTAAATACGAGTCATCAACAATTGTCCACAGGCGGATCGTGTACCTTCAAGTGTACCAGAAAAACACAGCAAAACACAAAACTGCACAAAAGGATCTTGGTCAAGAAATGAAAATAAAAGGGCTGTGAGGTTTCTACACGGAGAGAACCAAACTGTGTACCGTGTCATCTCTGCAGCCTCTCGGGCAGCCGGAGATGGGCGACAATTCCCATCATCACCTGTCATTTACATGAAATAGGATGCATCTACATGGCGTCTTAAAAAAAAAAAGCAACCATTTCCCTTTTGTCTCCACATTTTTTCTGCTTCTTTGTTCTTGACTTTATGTAACCGAATGACACAGGAAGAAACAGAAAGGAATTCCAAGAAAGTTCAACGTCGTTCTGTCTCCAGTGTGACGGATCTCAAATCTAATTTGAAGAGCTGAATCGTATTTAAAAAAAAAAAAAAACAGAAAACAAAACTCTTCCACCAGGCAAGCAAAACTGGAGAAAGAGGGAAATAACTGCAGCTTCAGACTCGTCCCGTCCGCTGCCGGTTTCTCTCAGGACTTGTCCGATGTCAGCGCGCAGTCGAAAGAGGCCGACAGCGCCTTGCAGATGGACTGCGCCTGCTCCTGCTCAGACGGGTCACACAACAACACAGCATTCATTCAAACGGGGACGTGAAACAGGAGCCGGAAACCTGCGCGGGCTGTGTACTCACAGAGCTGCTGCACTGGTACACCCAGATGCTGCTCTCCTCCTGCTGCGCGTCGGTGGTGTTGAGGGCCAGCAGGTTCCTCCCCGCTCCCAGGCCGTCGTCGTAGCACAGCATGCGCACGATCAGGTAGAGAGGGTGTCGATGCAGCACATCCTGGCCAGAGGGACGAGTGAAAGCACTTCGTTACCCACTCAATCCTTCGTTTCTGGCCTCTGCCTGCACATCTGAATCACTGTCCCACTCACGCACTGGTCCGCCGAGGCCACCTTGACGCCGTACTTTGACACCCCCAGGATCATCTCTCTGTCTCCCGGCACGAAGGGCAGCTTCCCGTCTTGCTGTGGGACAAAGCAGCATTTACGGCATCTCCTCTGTGAGGCTGTGACTCAGTTCGCGCCGCGGCGCCTCACCTGAGCGGCGTCGATGTAACTGATGAGGTCCAGGGGCCCCTGGAGGCTCCTGCTCATGCCGAACTGCAACCTCTCCATGGCCCCCACATACTTCACCCGGAACTCTGTGCATGCGTCGGACGCGCTGTTACCTGCAGAGTTTGCGCACTGAGCGTCACTCGGAGGAGACAGGGAGGAGGAGCAGGAGAGGAAAAGGAGGGGGACTGACCAGAGCTCTTGGTGGAGTCAGTGTCGAGGCTGGCGACCGTGCTCGACCTGGACAGTCCTCCCAAACTGGAGTCCACAGACTGCGCAGTCGCACGCACGCGCACGCACACACACACACACACACACACACACACACACACCAGGGCGCTGGATCAACTTAACTCGGCCGAACTGTATCTGTGAACATGTGCGCGTGCTGCTGACCCTACTTTGCTCTTGGTGCTGATCTCGCTGCTCTGGGAGCTGCTGCTGCTGTGGCGCTTTTTCACCTTCCGGAACATCGTTCACCATGACGACCCGCGTCCGTCCCCGCAGCCTCGGCAGCCTGGACCGCCACGCACACAACAGTAGTCGAGTGAGCATCAGAACACATGCTGCTCACGTTCCAACAGTGCTTTTTTTTTAGCTTCAGATTCACTAAATTCAAACAGTCCGACTGGAACAAACCAGTATAAATACATATTCAAAACATCCATAAATATGATTGATAAATATCAGTGTGTGAACATAGACACGAGCGTCTCTTCGGGTGGTTCAGCCCTGGAGTCCGGTATTAGTTAATCTGGAAACCAGAGCTGCAACCATTTATCAATCCAAGGACAATAACCGACAACTGTTCTGACAATTGAATAATCTTTCCTGTCCTGTTCTGAGCAAACATGCCGGTTTCTTAAATGTCTTAAATGATTTGCTGCTTTTCTTTGTCATTTTTGACAGTCAATGAAGAGTCTTTGGGATTTTGGTTGGAGTAAAGGAGCGATATGAAGATGTCACTTTGGGCTGTAATGAGTTTGTTTTTTTTCTTTTTTTACTATTTTGACCAATTTATAGAGTAAATAA
>KV751346.1:4572922-4590379 GCA_001698575.1 Mola mola
AATTTATAGAGGAAATAATTAATAATTAAAAAAATAATAGTTAGTGGCAACTCTACTGAAACCAGTTCACCCACTTCAGAATGGGAGATTGGAAGCTAATGTATCCTGCAGGGTTAAACTATTATGCAAAAGAATCAATGTGATTGATTGTGATAGGATAACAGGAAATATCATACAGATGGATAACAATCTTTGATTCATTCATTCAAATGAATTTGAATGAATGAATGAATCTTTGATCTTTTATTCACCTCGAGCCATCTGATGCCACTTAACGTGTAGAGCTGGTCTAGATCAAACTCTTTTGTTATCAATTTATTTAAAATATCATGTAATAACCGTTATAGCATGTAATTAAAACGTAATAAACAGCTACTACCGTTGTGGTTGTCGTGGATATTTAGTAAAACAGACACTGTCGGAGGTGCTTATTCAAATGCTGATGAATGATGCTTTAGTTTGGGGAAAGTCAAGTCAGGTTCCGACTGTGGCATCTGTTAATCCAGTTAAAACCAGTTTATCTGCCGCACCTGCTGTAGTAGCGATGTGTCACATGCAGTTTTCTCTCTGCGGGCCGGGGGGCTGTTAAAATGTACAACAAGCTCCCCACGACCACCCAAATCACACACCGGGATCAACGGGTGGCCTTTAGACTGGAACTGATCAAGTATCAACCCCGCGAACAGCTGAGACTCTTCCGCTGTGAGTTGACATCCACCCAACACTTCCCCAACGAAACTCCACCGCGTTTACTTTCACACTCACGTTCGCAAACGTTCGGCGTTAGCGTGAGGCTAACTTCGCATACCTGATCCGAGCACCGACCGCCTCGCTGCTCCGTTTAGAGAAAACGCGACTGAGTTTCAGGGGGTTTTCATCCAGGAAGCTTTCCGTTTACCCCCCTGTCCGCTGCTTGCCCCTCGGGTTTCACAGCCCACACCCAGCGCCGCTTAAAGGGGACGCGGCAGTGTTAATTAATGTGAAACCGAGACTCGTGTCGGTGATACGTATATATTAAAGTAAATGCTAAGAGTTTTTAGGTGTGTGTTTATGACTTCAGTGTTCTAACATTTAATTGTGCCATTTTATTCTCGTTATTTTTCAACGAGCAGCGTCTCGGAACGCTCGTCAACGCTTTTGCGTTCTGCTCGGCGGTGTTTTGGAGCAGCACCGGAAGTGTGACGTATGGCGAGGTCGCACTCTTTCATTCATTCAGCGCCGCGCAGAATGGCCCGAAAGTTTTTACTTTATTTTTATCTCGCCGGCGAAAAGAAAACGATATAAATGGCTACCAAACGCAGGGTGGAGATGATTGTGCCCGCAGAGGAAAGCGACCAGCTCCTAATTCGTCCGCTGTGAGTAAATTTATATTTTATACCAACAAAGGTCTTCTACTTCAAATCACAATAACATAAATGAATAAAAGGTAGCTTAAATGCTGTTTTCTTATGTAACTACAGGGGTACTGGTCAGGAGGTTGGGAGGTCATGCATGATCCTGGAGTTTAAAGGGAGGAAAATTATGGTAAATATTATTGTCTTTGTGATATATGATAATATTAAAGTGTAACTATATGCAGCTGTGCAGGTTTAAAGAGGAATAACATATCTGTTTTTTTCAGTGAAGTTGTCCACAACATTCAGTTATCACTTTTGTGCTGACTTTAATGTTATCATATCATATTTTTATTGGCTTTTTTTTTGTGTGTGTGTGTGTGTATGTGTATGTCCTGGAAAACAGTATTGACTGGATCATCTTGGGTGTGAATAAATAGAGTAACATTTGTCTCCGTCAGTTGGCGGTATCCACCCTGGCTTGTAGGGGATGGATGCTCTCCCGTACATCGACCTGCTGCTCATCAGCCAGTGAGTCTTCCCTCCTCTTTAATCAGTTTAACCACATCTCTGCTGGTATTTTTGCAAAGCCCTCCTGTTTGCGTTCCATTTCGAGGATATGCTGTGATGACGTTCGTGCTCTCTCTCACCAGCTTCCATTTGGATCACTGTGGAGCTCTGCCCTGGTTCCTGGAGAAGACCAGCTTTAAAGGCGGGACCTTCATGACCCACGTCACTAAGGCCATCTACCACTGGCTCCTGTCTGACTATGTGAAGGTCCGGTAGGAGGAAAAGCCCTCATCATCATTCCTCCTGGTTGATACTGTCCTCTGCATCCATTTAGTCTGTTTTATGGCAGCAACATTTCTGCCGATGACATGCTGTATACCGAGACTGACCTGGAGGAGAGCACGGATAAGATCGAGACCATTCATTTCCACGAGGTCAAGGAGGTGGCTGGGATCAAGTTCTGGTGATACCATGCCGGCCACGTGCTGGGAGCTACTATGTTCATATCGAAATAGCCGGAGTCAAGGTAGCGGTGTTTTCTGTCCGAGTCCCACGGATGCATGAAAACTAAATTGTCCTAACAAGCCGTTTGTGGGTGATTTCCCCTCTGCAGCTGCTTTACACGGGAGACTTCTCCAGACAAGAAGACCGGCGTCTGATGGCGGCCGAGATTCCCAGTGTCAAACCTGACATCTTAATCATAGTAAGACGTGGGACAGTAAATCACAAACGACAGCAGCTTTATGTGGATGTTTGAGTGAATCTTCCGCAGGAGTCGACCTACGGCACCCACATCCATGAAAAGAGGGAGGAGCGTGAAGCTCGCTTCTGTAACACGGTCCATGACATCGTCAACTAGGAAGGACGCTGCCTGATCCCTGTGTTCGCCTTGTGACGTGCCCAGGAGCTGCTGCTCATCCTGGGTGAGAAATCGTGTGTAACCCATTGGAATTTTAACGCCTGAGTATCACTTTTAGACTTTTAAGCTTTCATTTATAATGCTTTACTTGCAAACGAGTCACTTTGTTTTAGATTGGTCGGATTGTATCCGTACTTGTATTTGTGTTTCTCTCCTTTAGATGAGTACTGGCAGAACCACCCAGAGCTCCATGACGTCCCCATCTACTACGCTTCCTCCTTGGCCAAGAAGTGCATGGCTGTGTACCAGACGTACGTCCACGCAATGAACGACAAGATCCGCAAGGCCATCAACATCAACAACCCGTTTGTCTTCAAGCACATCAGCAACCTGAAGGTGGAGGGACGCCGCCGCCAGACACAGCCAGACTGCTGCTGCTGCTGCTGCTGCTGATCTGTCCTTAACTGTACTGTTGGTTCTCTGCAGAGCATGGATCAATTCGATGACATCGGCCCCAGCATAGTGATGGCGTCTCCAGAGAGCTCTTCGAGAGCTGGTGCACTGAGAAGAGGAATGGGGGGATCATCGCTGGGTACTGTGTGGAGGGAACACTGGCCAAGGTGGGATTGCGACGGGATGGGCAGAGAGCGCGAGGAGCCATATTTTGGGTTACGCGGGCGTGTTTGTGTGCTTCCTGCAGCACATCATGTCCGAGCCGGAGGAGATTACAACCATGTCTGGGCAGAAGCTGCCGCTGAAAATGTCGGCGGACTACATCTCCTCCCCGGCCCACGCGGACTACCAGCAGACCAGCGAGTTAATCTCAAACCACTACACGTGGTAGGAGGAGCACAACCCTCGCAACACAGAGGCTGTCACGCTCAACTTCAGGGGAGAGAAACTGGCCAAGGTCAGTAACTACACGCCTGTCTGTTTTCATTTCACCAAATTAAAGACCCGACGCCGCCCGAATGCTACAGTAAATTGTGGTTGTCGCAGCCTATATATCGCCTCTGAAACGCCCCTCAGGTGATGGGCTCTCTGGCGGATAAGAAGTGTGTTCAGGGCCAGAGGGTGTCGGGTATATTGGTGAAGAAGAACTTCAACTACCATATCGTCAATTCCTCTGACCTTTCCAGTGAGTATTCCGGCTGCAAACTGTTCCTGGAGCTACATTTAAATGTTAAAGAGTGAGCTGACCTGTCTGACCTGCAGCGTACACGGAGCTGGCCAAGAGCACGGTGAAGCAGGCCCAGGCCATCCCCATCCCCCTTCACCAGACCCTACTCACTGCTCGTGTGCCAGCTGAGGAACCTCACCGGTGATGCTTGTTTTGCAGTTTGATATGTGGGTTGTTTTGGGGGGTTTTTCCTTCTCCCTCTCTCAGGCGACTTGGAAGAGCTGGATGGAACTGAGAAGAACACCCTGAACATTTTTAAAAGCATCACTCTGGTCCACGAGGTCGGCACGGTGTTACTGGAGGTGACGATCGGAAGCCTTCGCTCTGTTCGGTCCGGTTCCGTCGTCCCGTAGCTTCACCCGACTGCTTTTTTCCTCTCGATCCTCTGTTTCAGTGGACAGCAATCGTGGTGCTGGAAGTCCAGTCCAACCCTAAAGCTCAGAAAGGTCGGTTTTTACTAGGTTTTTTTTTTAAAATGTGGCCAATGTCAAACTTCGGCGCAAACTGTTCGAGGCTCTAATGTGAACATGGAGGCCACAGATATTAGTCAAGTGGCCACGATTAATCAATTCGTCGATTAGTCAATGGAAAGAAAATGAATCGACTGCTATTCTGATAGTCCAATAATCGTTTCAGTCTCTGCAAAATTGTTCAACATTTGTTGATAGTAAATGAAAAGTTGTGATTTCGACTCTTTCGCCTTGGCGTCATGCGGCAGTACGGGAGTCTCAGGTTACCTTCTTCATCATAACGTGTCCGCGGATCAGCGTGTTTCGGCTGTAAGAAATGTCAGCAGATACAGCTGCTCTTCAGGTTCTCGCTTCTGTCTTGTCTGTCTTCAAGGGACATGTTTGGAGAAGACTGTGGATTTCAGCGATGATAAAAACGTCTCAGTCACAATAGATGGGAAGATGATTCCTATTTGTTTGGAAACGAGGGTGAGAAGAGAACAGAGCGACCTAATGTACATCCTCGACTGTCATCACTGCTTGTTTTTGAGTCTTTCTCTCTGACTTTGCCCTCGTCAGTCGGTTTGCTGTGGGAACGACCGCACAGAGGACGAGTCGCTGAGAGAGACGGTGGATCTGGCGGTGCAGCGGCTCTACGATGCCCTCAACCCCATCATCTAAGAGCGCAGACAGGACTGCAGGCCGACAGACCTTTTCAGTACAAAACACCTCAAAATTCAGGCTAGAAAAACACACAGCTTGTACTTATCTGGATAACCAAATTCATAGGGTTTATATTTTTCTGTACTGGTTTAATTATAAAAAAAAAATATCTTAGTCACATGCTGTGAATGTAATTCATGAATACTAGATTGGACTTTTACTAGTTGGGAGCATTAAGGAAAGTTTATTACCTGTGATTTACAGACCTCGCATGTAAGATGGATAATATTGTATATGCTTCTATAGACTTCAGCGTTTTCTGTAATATGAAAGCACTTTTATTTATAGTGTTTTAATAATAATCATTTGCGTGGGTGCACTGTAGGCCTCTTGTTGACCTGAATTTGCTAATAATGTGCACTGACAACAGATTTATTAACTGTGCTGTGAACTGTGAAGTTCATTCATTCATTCATTTTCTACCACTTATCCCGTTAGGGGTCACAGGAGGGGCTGGAGCCTATCTCAGCATCTTGGGGCGAAGGCGGGGTCACCCTGGACAAGTCACCAGTTCATCGCAGGGCTGACATATAGAGACAATCAACCATCCACACTCATATTCACACCTATGACCAATTAACCTAACCCCCAGTTTGCATGTTTTTGGACTGTGGGAGGAAGCCGGAGTACCTGGAGAGAACCCACGCAGACACAGGAAGAACATGCAAACTCCGCAGAGAAACGCCCTGACCCAGGAATCGAACCCAGGACCTTCTTGCTGTGAGGCGACAGTGCTAACCACTGCACGCAAATTTAAAAAAAACAACAAAAAGCTTTGACTCAAAAAAGTGTGTGTGCTGAATCACCGAGCAGTTAAATTACTTTCCATATTCAATTCAGCAATGTTGGTTACCTCAACATCAGTGTTGTTTCAAAGCACAGGAGGTGACAAAATTGGTTTCATTGTGCTCTCTGCACAGCTTATAATACATTTATTAGGAAGTATCATCCAAGGCACTGTCTTAAATTTATCTGAACATACACCTTAAACTCCTATAATCCCTCTTTACTCTTTACTTTCTCAAACTCCTGCAAATAATCCATAAATAGCAATGGCTCAAAACATAAACAAACCTCACTTCAACATTAAAAATAAGTCAGATGGCTTTACAAAAGCCAAATGAATTGAAACGTGGCGTTTAGGTTGCACACCAACCGGGGGATCTTCCTCAGACTACATTTAAAGACAGCACTTATTGCACACTTCAAACTTTTACAGTACCGACTCAAGTGTTTCAATACTCAATGTGAGTTCCTAACCTAACACAAGCTTTAATAACCAGACAAATGTGGATTTAAATACAAATTTTAACTTCTTTTAAGTAATGATTGCTCTTGAATCATTTCTAGAATTTAGGCAATATTCAACTTATTTTTTTAAATTTGGATTTGATTTAAATTTCACAGATGTCCGTGCTGCTGCTGACAGTGTATTGACTGACAAACTGAGACTAAGCAGAAGCCAGCACACAGAATCACTTCAACAAGGCATGATCATGACTTTACGGAGACAATTGCTTGCAGAGTGAGTAAGTGTCACATTAAGGTTCAGATGCTTTAGCAGCTTTTTGATGTGTTCCTATAAAAACAAACTGCACAGCCGAACTCTGTTCCGCTGACCCGAAGATGCAGAATGGAGGTCACAGGAAGGGTCAAGAGGACAGAGGGTGTTTTAACAGTTATGCCAGCAGCGTGGTCCTGTTGAGATGTCCAGAATTCCCTCATCTCTGCTTCAGGCTGATCAGTATTGCCACAGCTACCGCCAGCATGAAGCAGACCCCCAGCTCCAGCATCCTGTCCAGCTTCTTCTCCTCAATCGTCTCCTGCTTCTTCTTCAGCATCTCCTCTTTGCGGCTCCGGGTTTCTTTCTCTCGCTGCAGCTGCTCGTGGTAATGAGCCTTAAAAAACGAGTCAAAATCGAAGACCCTCCCTCGGCCCTCTGCCCCCATCACAGACCTCCGGCTCTCGGGCTGGTGTTTGGCGGAGCTCCGTGACGTGTCCTTGCCGGAGGACCTGGCCGTTGCGACCAGGTCCGACGGGCTCAGCAGCCCGCGGTCGTATTTCCTCCTCAGGGCCTTGTTGCCCAGCACCGTGTAGGCCTCGTTGATCTCCGAGAAGCGGACAGTGGCCGCATCGCTGCCCGCGTTCCTGTCCGGGTGGTAGATGAAGGACTGCTTGTAGTAGGCCGTTTTTATCTGGGCTTGAGTGGCACCGGGTACCACATCCAGGATTTCATAGTAGCCAGTTTTGCTTTTATAAAGCGGCTCGGACTGGGCACCGTTGCCGCAGTACGCTCGGAACGAAACAAAGTGTCCCCAACACAAGCGCTCGCTGCCGGTCGGCCTGGCGGAGCGGAAGGTCCTGCGGCACTTGGAAAAACACCGGTATCGCGGAAACTTCTTTTCTATAATGCAATACTGGGCAGTGACAGCGTGTGAATATTCTTTGTTAAATCCATGACAGTCATAAAGTTTAGCAGCACCAAGCAGGGGGGATAAATCTACCACTGGGTAACTGTGCCGGGAACCTCCGTCGCAAACATTTTCGCCTCCGTGCGGTTGGTTGTTTTGAATATCGCCCGGCAGAACCCACGTCGACAAGGAGGCAGCTTGTATCGCATTTCTTCCCCACCGGTTGTGACTTTTCAGGAGGTAGCAGTTATATGACCTGTGTGCAAAGTTGTACGCTCCCCTTCCCAGACGCTGCCCGATGGCCGCCATGTTTAGAGGTAGCAACGGCTTCCGTAACGCTGAGGTGGGGTCGTTCTAGTGCAGCGCCGTCTAGTGGTGGATATGAAAAAGCCGCACTAAAGATTGCTTTCGTTTGTAGACACATTAGAATCAATAATGTCAGAACCTGCAGGGCTTTTTGGTTTTTTTTGCCACGGATGCGTTTATTAGAAGAAATTGTCACGTTAATTATATTTTTCCTCACAATTTCAATATAGTTTAGAACAAATTTTAGGGAAAATGGAGAAATTGTTCAGGATCTTAGTTAAGTACAAGGTCCATCAGCTAAGGAAGTGAATATTAATATATTCCAGACTCTTTACATGTAATTGAAAATAATTTTACCATATTAATTTTGATAATTATGGCTTGCAACAAAAAAAAATCATCTCAATGTATCAGTTTATTTCACTTTACCAGCATAAGCTATAATCATGGAAATTAAAGCAAAAAGGGTTTGAAACATACAATACCACCGTATTTGTAATAAATATAGTATATATTAAAGTTTAAGGGCTTTTTGCTTTTCCCCTATAAACTTATTATAATTTAACACTAATTTAGGGAAAATATAGATATTGTTTCGGTCATTAGTTAAGTGAAAGGTCCGCAGATTTTTTTCTAAAACGAAGACTTTTTTGCAGACAAGCACAATTCAGCTAGTTTATTGGGTACAACCATTGTTTCAGCCCAATATAAAACTAATAAAACAGCTTTGCAACAACCTCACCTTAGTAAAAAAATATATTGTTCGGTTTTTGTTCAAACTTGTTTATTTATGGAGGTACTAATTCAGCTTTGTGCTCATTTTGGAGGCTCTAATGTGTGGTGCAGCCATTTGGTGCTGCAATATTCAGAAAGAGGTTTCTGTTTATAGGCTACCATAATTTGAAAATAAATTCGACTCTCAAGGAAAATAATGCGGAAAATCGTGGTTTTTTTATCTCTACTTTTCTCATTTCTTTATTTCTTATTCTTCTAGAGAACGAGTCTTTCCCAAACTGACAACACATGCCATTATTGCATGTTTCTAATCACAAAACGTCAATATTTGGGCGCAAGATGTGATCGTTCAAACTTATTGTTCAGACTTTTATTGTGACGTGTGGAGCCACGCCCCCTCCAACCCTCTAACGGAAGTGTCCGTGTTTTCCTGCAGGTCCTCCAACTTTATCATGTCCAAGTTAAAGACGCTTACTTGGCCTAAGGTTATCCTATTTGGGGACTCCATCACTCAGGTGAGACATGCACAATCCTGTTTAAAGACCCTATTATACTGCTTATCGCGTGCTGCTTTGTTAGCGACAGCTGCTAGCAGGGTTGGAATTAATGAAACTTCCGCCGATACTTTCAGTTTTCATTGCAATCGAATGGTTGGGGTGCAGAGCTCGCCAACAATTTAGCAAGGTAAGTGGCGTCCATACTTTTGGGTTGTTGTGGACAGCGACTGCTGAAACCTACCTGAGTGTGATGCACGTTTCCCTCACAGGAAATGCGACGTAGTGAACAGAGGATTGTCTGGATACAACTCCAGATGGGCCAAGATCATTCTGCCTCGCCTCATCAGCAACCAAAACTTGGAAGACAACAACATAGCTGCCGTCACCGTCTTCTTTGGAGCCAACGACTGTGCGCTAAAAGGTACAATTCAGACACGTTTCATTCTGCATGAAGTGCTCGAGCTTCTGGGGACGAGCCAAAGCGCACACGTGACAGCGTGGTCATGCTTATGTTTCTGTGGAAATTTGTGCAGATAAAAACCCCCAACAGCACGTCCCACTGCAGGAGTATTCAGAGAACCTGAAAGAGATCACCAGGCTCCTGGCTTCATCCGGAGTGTCCTCAGACAGAGTGATCTTCATCACACCCCCACCGATTCATGAGCCTTCCTGGGAAAAAGAGTGCATTTTGAAAGGTAGCACCTTTTGCCATTGTTTCCCCTCTTGTATCATCGCACACACCATGTTATATTCCAGGCGTACAAAGCTCAAGTCTGGCTGCTCTTGTCTTTTCCAGGATGCCCTCTTAACCGTCACAACTCTGTCACGGGGCAGTATGCCCAGGCGTGTGTGCAGGCTGCTGCTGAGTGTGGCACAGACATCCTGGACCTCTGGACTCTCATGCAGAAAGACGGGCAGGTGGGCAGATCATTGTTAGAGGCCACTGTGCTGCCACTACACATCACAAGGGAGAACATTTTACACATTTTCAAATAAGCAAAACTCTTTTGTCTTTTGGCACCCTGATATAAGAAGTACAACTTCAGTAAATGTATTCCAGTTGTAAAGCTAACTGCTTGTGTAATTAAAGATTCTTTAAGACGGGGTTGACAGTCAACTTTCCGTAGTTTCCTTGGATTCATGGCTGCATATCAATTACATGACCTCATAGAAATGGAAGAATTAAGCGAAAACAACTTCAGACTGCAGCAAAGGCCAGGGTCAAGACATGTATTAATTTCAAACTCTAAGAAAGTGGACAAAACACTAAAATCTTTTAACTGTAGTAACTATTACTTAAAACTATTCTGAAGCCCCCCTGGGAGTCTTACAAAATGTCAGCTGAACACAAATAAACATAAAAATGGCTACTGTGCCACATAAATGAACAGAACAATATAATAAATCAGCAGTTACGATTTAAATTAAGCTTTTATTCTCTTTAATACCCCAATTAGAGTTTATAACAGGAAATTATGGGCCGTAAGTCAGAGGCAACCGAAACTCAATTAGATCCATCTAAACTCCAGTTCCTGCATTTGCTGATAAGTCAAATGTCAGGAAAAAAAGTGAGCTTGATTTGTTGGTTGTTAAGTTATTAATAAGGTGTTCAAAAATGTTCTGATATCAGATCAGCTGAAAGTACCGACCTTGATGAGGTCAGACACAGCATTGTTTTTTTTTTTTTTTTTTTTTTTTAAAAAAAACCCCATTATTAATCTCTGAAGTCGTCCTATTCTCTGCAGGACTACGCAGTCTACCTGTCTGATGGGCTGCATCTGTCGGAGAAGGGGAATCAGTTTGTGGCTCAGCACCTGTGGGGGCTGCTGGAGACTCGTGTGGCCCATCTGCCCTTCATCCTGCCCTACTGGGGAGACGTGGACGCCAAGTGCCCTGAGAGCAGCCTCCTCTGTGACTGACAGGCTGACACGAGACCACGTTCCCACTTCGATTTGGACTGTATGCGTCAGATGTGAGGCAGCGCATTAATGAAGAAAATGCACAATAAAGATTTTTATTTTGAAATGCATGCAGGTGACACAAGCAGGAACCTTGTATTAAAAAGACTGAATATTTGTGTGAATAGCAACATTATGACATCCACTCATGTAACAGTTAAGATCCATCCAAAGGAATCAATAAGCTTTTCTTTTTTTTTTTTAAACCTAGTTAAGCATTTCACAAGTTTTACATGTGACACAGCAGGCAAGTGGTGAAATGTTATAAAGGTGCATAATTCACATTGGCACAATGACAAAAGCAAAGAAATACCCTCCGGGTCACTCAGGCCACTCCTTTTGTAAATAAATTCCAAATTGTCCAGATTTATGGTCATCTGCTGGGAGTATTTATGTCTTTTCACATAACATAATTAGCTTAAAACAGTCAGGCACAACATTTAAAAAAGGCACCATGTTGTTTCATACAGTCAAACCAGGCAGAGAGGATATATAACAACCAAAACTAACACACTTGAGGCAACTACCTGATCCTTTATCAGTACTGTGAATGCTGTATCCTCTGTACAAAAAGGTCAAAACATTACACGACAACACAGTAATTTTCAATAGAAACTATTGACACAGCACAGTAAGAGCTTGTACACAACTTACTTCAAATCATCCAGTGTTGTAAAAATATTTCAAGTGCAATTAGGACACTGACATTCAGGTCAAAGTTCAGCGTTTGCTGCTGAATATATCACGTTGAAATTTTCTTTTAACAAATTATCCTGCAACATTCCCCAGTTAAACAGATACTACTGCAAACAACAGTTTCACTTTTCTTTTTAAATTAAAAGACACTGGCTGATACAGATAGAGCCTTAGTGTCACCGTAATCAGCTGCTTGTTCTTGTTTACAAAGTTTATGAAGATTAATTTCCACAAATCTAATCAGATTTTCCAAGGACCCCCAATTTACTGCCAAAGGGCCCATGGGAACATTATTATTATCTTGTTAATAAGGATGTTCTTGTGAATTCACTCTGACTATGTTATCTGAGACTCCTCATGATGTGTGTAAAGGTCCAAGTAACAGCTGACAGACATATTCACTTCTAATATTGGCTGACCTTCTGTAAATCACCTACCAAATATGACGCAATAAGATTTCAACACTAAACTGTGTTTAAAAAGATGTATGCTGTGGCATGTATTTGCATTTCCCTAAAACACAAATTAGTCTCAGTGATCTCAGCACTCTGTCTCTTTAGTGTCAATGGAATCCTGCCTCTTTAGCCGCCGCTGGTCCTTGGCTGGCCGCTTCTGTTCTGTCAGATCCTCGTAAGAGGATTTCGTAGCCGACGAGCAGGCTCCTGCGGTTGTGAAATCGCCTGACAGGCCCTCCTCGCCCAGGTGAGAGCCACTGCTGGTGTCCTCCTGGATTGTGGCCATCCGCAGCCCCCCTGTGCTGTCCGGGGTGGGGCCGCAGCTCTGCCCGAGGGCCGGGGTACTGCTGCTGGCCACGGGTCTGTCCCCGGCCTGGCTCACCTGCGGATGCTGTGGGGGCAGGGAGGAGAGCACGGTCTGGCCGTCGGAGGAGGAGTAAGGCTGTGGAGGCTTGATGATGCGCACGGGTGCCGACTCGAGGTTGCTCAGCATTTCTTGACTCTGAAAAGCAAAGAATGAGTGAGATCAAGGCACATACAACCTGTCTCTGACTGAGGCGGGGATTCATTCCCTCATGAACCAGCAGATATTTCTCCCCATCGTTACAACAGCAGTTTTACACCAGAGGGTAGTGAAGGCCATGCTGTATGAATTTAGTAATATCTTCTGTGATCTGCACTGCATTTTGATCACCTGAATGAGTAAAAAACATTTCTCATGGTTGACACTTTTTGTTGTCATACAGAGGTGGAACTAATATCAATAGCGGCTGCAGTCCATTCAGTAAATTAAGTACAAGGGCCCTGATATTATGCACTATGTCTCACTTGCAGGACTGACTAACACTTAAATAGAATTGCGCCATCATTAGTGTTATCAGTTGCTCCTGTGCTCTTCCTGTTCTTACGTCAAACTGTCTGCCACGAGAAAGGTCTTTGAGGAGACTTAAGAGGAGTGTCCCCTCAGTCTCCATGTGTTCCCGACCAAACCTAAAAACAACTTCACACAGTGTAGACAGCCACGAATAAAACAACAAAAAAATACAACAAATAAGGATCACCTACAAGAAGTCACTGTCTTCACGTTGTGGCTTTGAACAGCAGCAGATGCAAACTTAAATGTTGACACACACTGCATCAGATTCCACAAGAAAACATCAAGGTGCAACCTGTTCACTGTTTGAATACTCCTCTAATGCCATCTTGATTTTTTGAGGTAATTTCTGATCAAATACGTGTGTGCAGTGGAACACACACACACTCGTCATTCACAAAATTAAGGACACGTGCAACAAGATCGGTGAATACATCAAGGAGTAAGTGACTGCAGGAGTATCCCAAATGTGGGCCATCGCCCATGCACTGACATGGACTCAATGGCATTGCAACACCAAACCATGGCACACGCACTCACCTATGGCAGGAGGTCTACTACAAACTTCCACCATCTGCTGCAGTTCCAATGAGAATGGAAAGGGCCAAGGCAAAGAGTGAGGGGACAGGTCATTCGGATCTCGAACCCAGCAGTGACAGCGAAGCCCTGATAAATCTGATAAATACATCCTTGTCCTGTTCTCACCCCTGTATTTTTAAGACTCTAAGCCAATTCAGCACCAGATTTTGGTTTGGGAATGGTACTGGAGAGTGTATATGTGAATATACATGACCCATACTGAGTGCATGAGGTTGGTCTGAGCCTGCAGCACAAAAAAAAAAAAAAAATCATATTGATAAGTTCTATTTGGTTGCACTAAAGTATGCAACATTGCCTTTTCTCCAATTGAGGTTTTACATCAACACGTACAAAAAACAGTTGATTGATTAGAACATTCTCATTAAAGTTTTAGAAATATGAAATTAGTTAATTTTCCTCGGCAGGAGATTAAGAAAGGTTTCAGAAAAAAAAGCCCAAACCTGAACAATCAAACTTCATGCTCCCCTCTCCCTCCCTTTTTAAAGATGTCAGTGTGTCTTAGGGCTGCCACTGATTATTGATTATTACTGATTATTTCAATTACCAATTGTTCTGCCCTTATTTTAACAAATAATTGATTACAGAAAAAAATGCTCATAAAAATTTACCAGAGCACAAACTGTTCATCCAACCAACAGCCCAAACCCACAGATTTTTCATTTATTGTTACTAACAAAATGTATTGAATGAAGCCAATCCTTACACTTAAAAGCACAGTATATAATTTCAGCCACTAGGTGGCTCTCAATCAAAACAAAAGATGTAGGCGGCTTGAACTCATGGGAGTTTTTGGGAGTATTTTAAACCTCAGACAGACATGACAAAAGACATTCCTTGTCTTATTCATCACAATTTCTCTGGTAAACTCTCCAGTTAAAGGCTGGATAACAAAGCTCTGAAAGGGACACAATCACACTGGAGCCAACATGAATGGCACAATGGTGAGATTCCAGGCATAAAAAAAACAAAAACATAAAAAACTATGTCATAAACAGATATTTAATGACAGTAACAATGTCGCTGAGATGTCAGATTTTTCTGATCGGTCCATCTTAACAACTCATTATCAGACAGTCAATCACGTTGCTCAGCTGGAAAAGCTCCACATCAGTGACACAGTACTCAGTATACTGTCATCAGATATCACATCATTAGCTACTTGCTACTCTGACAACCGCATAATGAATCGCCTGATCAGCTGAAGCTATTACTTTTAACAGGTTATATGCAGGGGCCACTCCTTAAGACAAACTGATCTGGTCATTTAAACTGGTAAAAACACTGATTAACACAGTTCCACGTTACAAAAGTCTCACTGACACTCTTTGGCTTTCAATTAATAATATTGAAAAGTAAATGAAAGAAACTGACTGTTAGCTTGAATAAAATGTAGATTTCTCTGGGTTTGAACATTGTTGGTGCACAGCTCATTAAAATAGGGAACAAATGTCTGCTCATTCTTAGATATTTACATGTGGACATTTAACACATTTCTAGAAGCTGAAACCAACTAAATGTTTAAATGTTTCATCTTTTTTGCTTTAAAAATTATGTAAATCATTCATTGATTATCAAAATGGTAACTAATCAAAACTATTTGATGATTTAACTAAGAGTGGCAGCTCTAACGAGTTTAGAAAAGCAATGTGGGCTTGTATAAGTTTGGTTATTGTGGCGGCCAGGGTACATGGGTTATTTAAGAGATGAGAAACTTACACTTGGAGGGTATTGAAAGCACTTTGCATTCTCCTCATACTGCTGATCAAGGCGTTTGTCCTGCAAAAGGAAACACAAAGAGACAGGAGTGTCAGCAGGATTGAGTTGCCAGAACTTAAAAGGAGCAGCTGATAGCCCACAACATAAACTTGGAATTAGTCCATATTAATGTCCAGCAGTTTCTTACCACACAGTGAACAAGGATACTGAGAGGAATCCAGAAGATGAGGGAAAAGACCACGACAGAGCCCACTATGTTATCAGCCAAGAATTTCCCTGGTGGAAAGGGGGGAGTTCAGAAAGAAAGACTTCCATGCATTCTCATATTGTCGATTAGATTGCGAAGTGACTCACCGAATGTGTTGATGTCCAGCTTGTCGATAAAATCCCACAACCGCTCAATCACATCCTGTACTTGCTTCATGCACTTTCCCTGTTTCAAAAGAGAATGGCCAAATGAGAGAAACTCAAAAATAGTCACTTTAATGTTAAGCGGGGGGGGGGCTTAGGGTTCAGTTATCCTATCGATATTGTGTATGACATGCAGGTCATTATTTGCTAACAGCTTTTGTAACGTGGAGCTGTTAGCTCCACGTTACAAAAGTCTCACTGACACTCTTAGGAATGCACAGGCATTGTGCATTCCTAAACTGAACACGATGTAAACATGTCTCTTTAAGGCAAAGATATTACACATTTGGTGACTCACACTCTCGTCACAGAAGCCCACAGTGCAAGGTTTTCCTTTGCGAAGGAAAAGGAAGCTGCCGTTGGCCTGGATGAAGGGAAAGCAGGTGCCATCTTTTCCCCTGCAGCACACCTTACAGGAGTGCTCCATCTCTGAAAAAACATAAATGCCATTTGTTTTACAACTGTAATAAGTGCATCCTCCATTAACAGAGGCAGTGAACAAATTAACTTTTTTTTTTCAAAAATTGAACTATTCCGATGTGAACAAACAAGCCACTGCCCTCTAGAAACATCATATATCTAATGTTAATTTCGCAGGAAATAGCTGCAATGTTGGTTCAGCAACAATTTTATTTGTTTGACTTTAAGTTGTTAAACATATCAGGGTTTGCACGTCCACTAGAGACTGTTTTAGTCCCTCAATAATGTTAAATATGAAGACTGCATTAGGAAAAGTGTTATTTTTTTTATATCCAAAAAAAGCTTATAGATAACATGTTCCTGAATCTATCAACTAATCCAATCCAAACTAAACTAAATCTTTAATCAAATGTGATTTACATTTCTTGCTATAGACCTGACTAAGAGTGACCAAGATAATCTACATAACACTTTAATTGGTTTGGCTTGCAGATATTTCCTTTGGACGTTGTTGAAAATTTGTTGGTCTTTACCGTTGCAAGCACAGGACTGAAGGTTCTCATTGGCTTCACAGAAAGGGTTGCACTCCCCATTGAGACACCGGCCGTTGTCAACACACGTTGTGTTGTCATCAGCGTTGACAGGCAGCGGACATTGACTGCTGTTGCCTTTTATGTGAAAAGGAAAACAGGGAAATGTCAAGGCAATTTATCGTGCAGCTATTTATCTGTCACCACTTATCATAATCGGAGTGAGAGAACATCAGATTTGTTTGAATTGTGGCGATAATCACAAAAATGAATAACCAAGCTATTAACAAGCTAGCCATAGTGGATGGCAAGTTACCATCACTATTGCACGTGACCCATCCCATCTTTCCTTGTGTTTAGATGGGAGCAGGGGAGAAGGCGCTAGAGGCTAAATCGAATGTTACGTTGAGGCTTTGGGAGCACATGAGGTCACGGCCGCAGCCCAAATGTATTCGGGCTGATATCGAACTCACCTGCAACCTAAAGGAGGACCCGACAGATTCTAACGCAGACCCACTTGGCTGAAGAATTTGCGCATTTGCGCATTTGTGCAATGAGCACACCATCAGAGTTTTTAGTGCTGCAGGGAAGATCGTCACTCCTCTCCGCTCCTGTCTGAAACCTCACAAGGTCAACATGGTTTCCCTCGCTCCAAACAAGGTCATAACAACCCAGGTGTAAATACTAGAGACTTTATGCTTTAGGGTACAGCATGTTTTATAATATTTAGTGCCTTGTATGTCGTTAGTTTCATAGTTCCTTTGAAAAAAAAAAAAAAAAAAAAAAAAAAAAA
>KV751346.1:4590420-4607916 GCA_001698575.1 Mola mola
TTCCTTTAAAAAAAAAAAAAAAAAAAAAAAGAAATAGGCACTTCTCTTTCCACTAAGATATGTTATTATTTTGCACTGTAAAGATTTAACCTGAGTGATTTCTTTTTTATTTTTAATAACAATTGGTACATGTAAACTTAGTCTTTATTTTCTTAAATGGAAAGAAAGCGTTTATGTAGCTTTCTTATTTCATATCTTTGCCACTTGCGTTCTGCAGGAAAAACTGTTATCTGTCTGTTTTAACAGACGGGTAAGCGAGTAAAAGAAGTAACATTGTATGGTTTTTAAACATCATTACTGTACAATACTCTTTTGCCAAAATAAAATGGGTCGTGTGATACAATACTGCATGTCACGCTATTTGGCCACCCTTAGTCAGCGCAAGGGAAATCCTTGCTGTAATAGGCCCAAGATTCACACTTACAGGCAAGTTAGGGTAACCATTTTACGCAAGTTGCATTTCTTTGAGTGTGGGGAAAAAGCAGAGCACCTGGATGGACATACAATTTTCATACAAGAACCCATCACTATAGCACTATATGCAGTGATCGGTGCAGTTCCCATGTTCTACCTGTAGTGGGACCTCACCTGTACAGGAGGATATGCCTTTGCAGGTAGCACTAATGGCCTCCTGGCACCTTATTCCTGCCTGCTCAAACTTGCAATTCCTACAGCAGGGGCTGTTTCTGTCACTGGAGAGAACAGAGACATGTAAACATGTGTGACAATTTATCACAAGTAGTTAATTCATTTCAAATAACTAGTCCACAGTTTTAACGTGTATTTAGACTTGATGAAGGTGCTTTGTATAATCCAAGCTTTCTTTAGGATCTCATACCTGCACTGTGCACCGTGTTTGAATTTACAGTCAGATGAGCAGCAGGGGTCTTCGTTGAGGTGGAGGAGCCCAGGGTCGCACTCCTCCCCATCCTCCACTCTGGAGTTCCCACATACCTTACTATTCCTCTCCTTGAAGCACACGGGAGCCTTGAAACGCAACGTCTTTCCGACTGAGATCTTGCTGCAGATGGAAAAACGCTTTACGAGGGAAGCAGAAGCAGTTGGCTGTTAGATAGTAAAAATGTGTGGATGTCGTATGCATGCCTAACAGAAGTCATTCTCAAATATCTCCATAAATGTATACATAGTGCAACAGTGAGACAATGTCATTTTTAAAAGGACCCCAATTTAAATGTTTTTATAAAAAGAAGCATGAATTTAAAGTCACAGCTATTAAAAACATGGATTTTTTTTGATGATACCTACTGATGTCATTAAAGCTTTAATACTTGCAGGTATCGTCAACGGGGCCTGACATCAAATGAGTCACAATAATATTAATTTTCAGCTAAGACTACAGTAGTGCTATATGTCTAACAGCTGTTCAGACCAATGAGGAAGAGAGTACATTATCCATTACATTTTGCAATAACGAACATGACTCATTTATCCAACACTTAGTAAATTATATATAAAAAATGGAATTTACACTTGAGATCACACTTATCATTAAATTAGCTTATCTTCTCAACTGTCAGTGTGGTTTATCATACAGTTCCAGGACAGTAATGCTTCTGTTGCATCCTATTGTTTGGGAAATTACCTTATTGTTGACGTGGTCTCCGCTCACAGCAATAGGGTACATAACAAACTTCCCCCCCTGGTCATCACTGGGAGCACAGAAAGCAATGTTGTCAGGATCGTGCTCTGCTCCAAAGTTATGGCCCAGCTCATGTGTGGTCACCAAATCTGCCTCCTGATAGGACACAAACACACCAGATTTATCATATTCTGAACATCTACAGTAGTTCAGCAGAGTCAATAAAAAAAAAAAAACCCAACAGAAAAATACCAGGCGTTGTATTACAAACAGCAATGACAAAAACTGTGCATTTTTTCATAGAGGCTATCTAACATAGCCCAGGTCATTTCCTCGTAGCTCAGAACATTTTCAAACCAAGCTACAAACTTTGCAGAGGAACAAGCAACACAAACAGGTTCACAACCCCAACAGCCACATAATAACGGTTGTCTGACTTACTTAACCTAAACTTGGCAGGATGACGTGTTGAAAAACATCGCAGCTCAAAATGAACTTAGCCAGTAATTAGTGTTGTCAACGAAACAGGGCGAAACAGACCTTTGTTAGGATGGTTTTGCCGTAGTTCTTTGTGCTGGTCAGGCCTGTGTTCAGGTAACTGGGCTTTGCAGAGTTCGACGGATAGTATGCTACAAAATGGCGAAGAAAGAAGTCGGTAATTGTTTTGCTTCACAAAAGCACAGGGCTCAAATAAGCAACCACAAAACCAAAAAATGATGAATGATAATTAAGAATAAATACAATTCAAAACCTCTCCTTTAGTTCAAGTTCTCATAACAAAAGTTGATTTTCAGGTGGGTGATGCATGATGTACATGTGTTTATAGTATATATTCACCATTTAGTAATCGGGCATGTCAAAGCAAAGCAATTTGTGGCAAAGGTATGTTATCTTACCTTTCGGGCAGAGGCCACCTAGCGCCTGAGGTTTGGAAGGAGCCACGTAGGCCAGCCCCAGTGTGCCCTCATCAAAATCCTGATAGGTAAACAGGTGGGCCAAACACACAGCGGAGGCGTTGTCAGCCATGTCTGAGCTGAATTGCTGGAGGACACAAAGAGAGCTATAATCTACCATAATTTGCATTTAGTATGTCAAAACTACTTTTACTATTTTCACAAGGACTCTCAACAGTGTAGAATGATTCCCAACAAACAAGTATTTTAAACATTTGTGAGAAACTAAGTTTATTTTTTTCAAATCCTACAACTGTCCTAATGACTCAAAGTTTGAGTTTTGGGTCTGTTCATTTATCTTTCTGTTTACTACCTCCAACAGTCTCTTCACATCCCAGACTTCTTTGTCAACCTTGGGGCTGTTCTCCATGTTATAGTGAATCCAGCCAGCATGGTCAGGGGGAGGCTTTGTGGGCTCCTTGTTGATGATTATCTGAGAACCAAAGACATAATTTTAAGACAACAATTTCAACACGTTCAGATTCAATGTCCAGACTTTTGTCTTTAAATTCCTAATGAATTATTCAATATTTTACATCAAACTTACACTACCACATGGGGTCCCACACCAATAAGATTGAAGCTTTAATTCATCAGTATAGGAGACCATGTGACTTTCAGTCGGCTTTATGCTTTGAGTTTTGTATTCTAAGCCATAAAATTTCTTCTATAAAAGGTCCTGGTGTCAAAAAAAAATCATACTTCAAACAATCAATGACGATTTCTTTAAAAAATACAGTAAAATGCAGGAGGATACATTACATTCCTTGTCAATTTAGACAGTGATTTCCTATGTCGTTGCTGTTATGCTCTAACAGCCAACCGACATCTGGCCTTAGTTGTCAGTGTGACTGGAGACAATCGGAGTCAAATGAAGCAGTCCGAGTATTTGTTGGCTTTGAAATTAGAGTGACACTACACTGGTGTGTAAAAACTTTTTCATTTCTATATGGTTCTGTTTGTATAAGAGTCTTTAAAGGATAAAAGATGTAAAAATGAATCACAATAACAATTGTCACAGGATTCCATGACAGTATCCGGTCAGTCCTCAGTTCTAAACAGTAATGCAAAGCGAGAGGGCTAACTAATTAAAAACTGATCGTATTCTGTCGTTCTTAATGTGTATGGTAAAGAAAAACTGGATAATATCTGTGGGCCACTAAATGAATGCATATCTCTTCAGTTAGAAAATCAGGACCTCAGTGTATGAGAAACAGTTTCTCCATTCATTTCCAAAGCCAGTGGAACAAATTGAATTACCCCACGGCACACACAAAAGCCTTTAGCTCCTCCTACAAATGTCATTCTCAAACTCACTGAGGGACAGTGTAATTCTCACTGTGCACAACTACACTGTGGGGAGTGACAGAGTAAAACAAAGCTACCATGCTACACACACACACCTGATGGATCTGGACCCCATAGCCTTTGAATTCATCATCCCATGTTGTGTTCCTATAAATGTCATCAACTCGATCAATCAGCTCAATCTGTGAATAAGAAAACAGGCAGAAAAAAAATTACCTTACAGATATGTACCTGATATATATCGGAGTACTACTAGATTTCTAAATTTGATGGTGTGAAAGTGACTATGGAAATTAAATACTAGTCGTCTTGTTCAGCTAAAATACTCTAAGCTTGTAAATTTCATTACATGGTAAATTCTTCCCCTGCTAATGAGGAAGGGTTTTGTATGTGGCATGGGAACAGGACACACCAGGTAGTTGAGAGTGATGCTCTCTTGTCCACGACCCATGTGTTGAAAGAAGCGATAATCTGCAACGAGCAGCAGCCGGCAGGTGTTTTTCTTGTGATCATGAGTCTGCCTCTTCTCTCTGTGGTGGTTACCTGCCAGGGTAGAGAAAGAAAAAGGGTTACGGAAACACAAAAACTGCCACATTTAAACAGTCATGGGTAAGCTTAGCACATGAAGGCATTAAGTTTAACAATGAGGCCATGCTCCAGTATCCCACGGTTAATTGCCCTCTTTTTCCCATTTAGTAACATGTCTTCCTTTTCTGTTTGCCAGTGAACTGATTAAGCATTGCTTCTGTTCTTTAAGCCAAAATTGTATAGCAGTAGAAGAGTCTTGAGTGGAAAATAAGTACGACTATGTACTGGCAGGGATTTATCCATCTCATACATACCATGATTTCGGGGCAACAATCAATATTAACACATTTGTAAGTTTAAGCAATACTGTCCTGTTAGAAAAGCAATGGTGGTATTAGGGTGAGGGTTTACTCAAAATTTGATCC
This sequence comes from Mola mola, assembly GCA_001698575.1. Lineage (NCBI taxonomy): Eukaryota > Metazoa > Chordata > Actinopteri > Tetraodontiformes > Molidae > Mola > Mola mola. The sequence goes on from KV751346.1 coordinate 4,595,235, forward strand.
ATTTGATCCAAATGCATTTGGAAAAAAAAAAAAAAACGAGTCACATGATTAAATGATTTCATCCCAAATGAAGTTAAAAAAAGAAGTAAACTGAAAAGTTAGCATTTAAGCTGGTAGAAATCACTTACAGCACATGCTACATGGGCCCCGCAATGAAGAACCTTTGCGGAAGATGCTGCTTATTTTATACCAAGGAAGTGTGGTTGGTCTGCGGGCGACAAGACGGCACCCAACGGGACAAGAATTAACACTAAAAAATACTGCAGGTTGCCATCTCGTTTAGGCACTAAAAATATTCTACTGGGTAAAATAATCATTTTGGAATAACGGCTGACAAGTTTTACCTTTGTTTGTATCACTGGAGACAAGTGCAACCAGTGAGTGGGATAGGGTAAGACCAAACTACCACTCAGTCGACCAGGGTAGACTTCCTATGATGAGCAATAATTTTTATGTTTTAATCACCAAGTCACCCAAAACAGATATACAACTCTACCCTGTGCAGTAAGCCAGGGGGAAAACACTTGCAGGCCTTTCTCACCGCCAAGGCTCTGTGCCTGTTCCAGAACCTAGTTCTCAGGGGAGGGGGAGCACATTTTAGCTCCGCTCTGGCTCCGCTTAAACTGGTATGGACGCAGGCTGGTTCGCCAGAAAGCACCAAGGTGATGAGACTCCAGAACTTCACCCAAGCAAGAATCAGAACTGTGTCTCCCTGAAACCACGCTCAACGTGAGGAGCACTGGAGGAGGGACCCAGACTCAGGTTGAGGGAGGTGGTAGAAACAGTATTCTACACAGTAGAGGTGCTGCAGCCTCTTGGAACTTGGCAGTGGTAGCAGACCTGCAGCCATTTAAACTCTCATCTAAAAGCAGCATGGCTCAGTTCATTTCGGTACGGTACGCTTGGGGAACCCAAAGCTCATTACTTGCGCGTTTCCACTGTCGACCATAATATTACCCATAGGGCAGGGTACGCACCAGGCTGCTATAGCTGTGCCAGCTATGTAATAGCATGACATCATAACGACACAACATGTTTAGCCTCCAATAGCCCTCCAATAGATTCAATGAAGAGACCCCAACACAGTAAACAAAGGAAACAGTGGAGTACATCCAGCATTTCGAGTTGGTTCTTGTAATCTAAATGAGATATTTAAAAATGGCATGTTTGAGTCCCCTTATTACTTTTTAACAAAGAATATTTAACTGAACTCTGACGTGAGATAGCTGTGTTATGATGAACACATTTATCAATACTGTAAATCTAAAACAAAGTCATTTCAAGTGTATAGAACTTTTGAAGCCCATGACATTATGTACCTATGTCACGTCATGTGTTTCCATCTTGAGCTCTCACTCCTCAGTTTAGAAACATCAATTTAAAAAAATGAAATTAAATTTGGCAGTTTACAAATTTTAATTGCAAATTTAAAAGCTGAAAAATTAGAAGAAATCTGGAGGGAAATTTTTATCAGAACTACATAGACCGTAAACTCTAAATTCAGTAGTTGAATAAAAGAATAGAACAAGAGGAAGGCATCCCATTGTGCATTATATCATATACTTGCCAATGCACTGGTCAGGGGTGTGGGTGTACACTACGCTGGCATCCAGAATAGGCAGTTGGAGACCACTGACAACTTAAGAGTTATTTCACTGGACAGCCCAGCTTCCACGAATTTTAATGCCTCCTCCATTAAAACCATCACCTAAACTCATATCCTCAATGAGGGCTTCAAACCAGCAGCCAGTGAGATGTTTCTGATTTCTCTGGCACAATACCACTATTATACGCTCTACATTTACTAAATCACCACAGAAGACCTAAAAGGCATTTGGTTATTACATAATACTCACTTGTCAGTAGTGCGTACGTGCAAAGGAGGAGCTAGGTTTTAGATGACAATTACAAAATCACACACCTACCTCCTTTGACCCCACTACTACAGCCCTCTCCTTCCTTCTCTCTACTTTAAACATTTCTTGTCCTCCTACACTATATGCTCTCTACCATCCACAGACAGGAGCACAGAGCCCGGGCTGCACATGATTTTTGATCCATAACCCTTTATATAATCCATCCTCCTACACTTTCCTGACATAAAATATATGAACACACACACATGCACAACTCTCCATCTGTTGTGAGGGACAAGAAGCAGAGCTCACCCTTTTCCTGCTCCCCATCCCAATCCCCTCTAGCATTCTGTGGCAGCAGGTCCTTGGTCTCAGCCTGAACGTAACCGCACACCTTTGGAGAGGCGAGGCGACTTAGATTCCTGATGTCTTCTGAGCGATAAACCAGTAACCTGCTATCAATTGGGGAGTCTGTAAACCTCCACAGGGGCTGGATGGGCAGAGAAGAAGAAGTGGCATAAGACAACAAAATCAAGACGTTAAGGGGATTATAAAGACGAGAAAAAAGGAACAAAACTGAAATAAAGGAAACAAAAACAGGAAGACACAGAATGACAATGGAAAAAAAAGCCAGATGGAAAGGGTGGTGTCCATTGTAATGTAGACAGTATTTGTTCTCATTCTTCCCTAACGTTAAGGCACAGAATACTCCTTAAATATTTAGACACTGCATTGGTGGTTGCCAACCCAAAGGATCAGTCCCTGACAGCCTGGGAATGACATTCAACAATCCACCGTCTTTCTCTAAAATCACTCACCTCACCTTCAAATTGAATGCTTACAAACAGCGACTGACCATTCAGGCATAGTATGCCTCTAACAAATGCTGGTATGTATGTATCACAGCTTCCAACGGTGTGGCCATTGTAGTGACTGATGCTTTAGATACAATGTTTGAGGGTTAAGTGTCTTACAAAAAAATACTAAAGAGCCCACAGCCTTAGTTTTTTTTTTTTATTCTCCTTAAAAACAACAATTTTACAGCCATTTCTTACTTCTATGTTGTACTCCGTTTCATCAGTCATAATGTGAGCGGAAAACTCATCTCCTTCCATATGTGCCTGCACACGGGAATTCTCCTCTCCTGCAAACACGAACAATTTAAAGCCACTTACAAAAAGACGGAATTATGGTATATAGACCAAATTAAATTATACAGTAAATTATGGAGCACAGACTCATTATCACTTCAGTGACTGTCATCTTAAAAAAATAGTCAGTATAATAATCAGTATCAATTTTAATACAATCTTACATTTATTGCTCATATTAGACAAAAAAAAAAAAAAAAATTATTTGATCCAATTTCTCAGATTGAAGTTGTAAAAAAAAACTCACTCACCAACCACATGTCCTGTGAAATAGTTCTGAAGTTGCACATCGTAGTTTTGCTCCTTCCCATGTTTATCAACAAACACAGCCTTGAAGTTGTCAGTGAAAAGGCCGGTGTTGGTGGTCAAATAAAGTTTGAAATGTCTGAAATCGAAAAAAGAAATGAAAATATGATATCTGCAAGGGTAAGAAACGGGGTAAATAAAAGTAACATTTAATTTATTTTAAAGCAAGAGCCATGGCTTCAATGAGAAACAAGACAAACCAAACATGATTCATATTAATCTGTATCTGACGTCAGATTTTATTTCACTACCTCAGTTTTAGTTTAATTTTACTTTTATCTATACTCCTCATCTCTGTGAGGCAGTTTTTAGTGTTTTGGGAGGATAGAGTGGGTGTGTACCTGCATCAAAACATGGGTGCTTTAAGAAAAGCATATGACCTCATTTAAAGAGTGCATTTCGTAGTGTGTGCACCCTTGCCAACAACTTTTCCAGTGTGCATACTGCTTACCAAGTGTTTTAAAAAGACTTAAGTCACAAATCAGCATGTAATAGGAGTTGGGCCTCCCAGAAGCTCTCAGCTCTCTTCTCAGCAAGGACGGTAGAATTATAACAACGACAAATTCATTTTTACAACACATATAGTACGTGGATGTGCAAATTTTGTTTAACCACATTTTTGAAAACGTGTCTTTCCTACATCACAAAGATTAAAACCGGGTATTGTTAGTTTACTATCGGATAACGGGGCGTTGCTGTACCTGCGCAGGGCTGTGAAGCTCACCAGACGCTCCAGGTGAGACTGGATGTGAATATCCCTCTTCCTTACGGAGTGCAACTGGAGTCCTGACAATGGCAGCACCTCATAATCTGACAGGATGGAGTTCAAAACATCTGGAAGACACGAAAAGTGAACAGTGGCTATACATGATCATGTAGAAACTGCGCTCCATCAGCTGAAACACCAGATGGTCGCTACGTTTCAATCTAGACCCGTCAACCGGCATTCTAGACCGATAATGTGATTTAATTCATTAGTTAAGATAGTGTTGCTCACAGTGAACAAACAAACGTGTCATAAATAGTATTAAGTGACAAAAACCGCTAACTTATCCCGAAGATAGTTAGCATCATTATTAGAGCTAAAGTTAGCTTGATTTAGCTCGCTAATTTACTAACCGAACTCCGGGTTTTCTTTGTGACCCTCCATTGTAATTCTTGAATTAATTGCATCCTTGACGCAACAAGTTACCAGAAGGACCACTAACAATATATTCCTCATTTTTAGAAAGCCCCGTCACCTAAACTAACGCTATCATATCAGAAATAAGTTGATACGTCTGGGCTGTCAACGGTCTGACTAGCTGGCTGAGCTACTCGGAAGTACGCGAGCAGAAAACGTCCGCCTTTAAGAAGGCGTGTCGAAGGACGAACGCTGCACAGCCGTACTTTATGAGAAAGATCCAAGATTCAAGGTCTTTATTTCTATTGAGGAATGGAACGAAATTTCGTTTCTCACAGTCACAGGACACCGGAATATAAACATGTAGTGTATAAAGATGATTGCAGATATACAAAGTGTTTGAGAAAATCAACTGGTCATCTTCTCACAGATGTACAATTACATGAACCAAATACTATTATATTCTAGTGAACAGTGAAACTACCGAAAATGCTATAAGAATAAACTAAGTATAAAATACTTAAAAACTTGAAATAAGTATTTTAAGGTGTGACACTGTGGGTTATTATATGTACATAGAATAATATTGTAAAATCAATGCAATTGTATGTGACTGTGCATTAAAAGTGTCAGTGCAGAGACGTCCAAAACAGGAAGTAATGAGCTGTTCATGGGGGGAGTGCAGTATAAGATGTGAGAGCACTTTGTGAAGGAAAGGCGGGGTTGAAGAGGAGAAGTCAGATAAGAGAGTGGCAGAAGAAGTGGTCTATGTGTCTACGGATGAATGCTCTCGGAGTGTTTAGTAGGAAGCAACTGGACTTCTTATCTTGTTTGAAGACGTTTCGCCTCTCATCCAAAAGACTTCTTCAGTTCTGAGGTTCAGTACGGGAAATCCAGGTATTTAACCCGAGTGGGCAGAGGCAATCACCAATCAACAACAAAGAGGACGTGTTTTGAAACCAACAGCCTCCTTTGTTGGTGAGACAATCACCAACAAGGAGGACGTGTTTAGAAAACAACAGCCTCGTCCGCGGTCGTCTGCGGTCGTCTGGCTAGGCATCGTGTGAGTCGTTAAGGTCACAAGAGCCCGGGTGTGAATCACTCGAGAGTGTTTGCCCCTCACCCTTGGTTCCGTGTGACACCTTGGGTTCACATGGCCCCAGGTGTGTGTGGGGGTTAAACCGCCTGGGGAGGGCTCCCAAGACAGCATTGTAGGTAGCGGACAAATGGTGTCTTAGTCCACCACCCCTGTTTAGAGAGGGTTTCTCCAAGTGGACATAGATGGCCTCTTTCACTCCTCTTTCAAACCATCTGTCCTCTCTGTCCAGAACATGGACATTGGAGTCCTCAAAGGAGTGATCTTTCTCCTTAAGATGCAGATGTACAGCTGAGTCCTGTCCCGATGAGGTGGCTCTCCTGTGTTGTGCCATACGTCTGTGGAGGGGCTGTTTGGTTTCACCTATATAAAGGTCAGAGCACTCCTCTGTGCATTGAACGGCATACACACCATTGCTGAGCTTATGCCTGGGTGTTTTATCCTTGGGGTGGACCAGTCGCTGTCTTAAGGTCTGGCCCGGTTTGAAGTTGACTGGAATTTTGTGTTTTTGGAAGATTCTTCTGAATTATTTTCTGATAGACTAAGACACCATTTGTCTGCTACCTACAATGCTGTCTTGGGAGCCCTCCCCAGGCGGTTTAACCCCCACACACACACCTGGGGCCATGTGAACCCAAGGTGTCACACGGAACCAAGGGTGAGGGGCAAACACTCTGGAGTGATTCACACCCGGGCTCTTGTGACCTTAACGACTCACACGATGCCTAGCCAGACGACCGCAGACGAGGCTGTTGTTTTCTAAACACGTCCTCCTTGTTGGTGATTGTCTCACCAACAAAGAGGCTGTTGGTTTCAAAACACGTCCTCTTTGTTGGTGATTGTCTCACCAACAAAGGAGGCTGTTGGTTTCAAAACACGTCCTCTTTGTTGGTGATTGGTGATTGTCTCTACCCACTCGGGTTAAATACCTGGGTTTCCTGCACTGAACCTCAGAACTGAAGAAGCCTTTCGGATGAGAGGCGAAACGTCTTCAAACAAGATAAGAAGTCCAGTTGCTTCCTACTAAACACTCTGAGAGCAAGATAACCTGGATGACTGAGAATCTTCACGGACCTACGGATGAATGGCAATACCACAAAGGAAAGAGTCGGTTACAGTGAAGAGACAAGCCTTCAAAAGTAAAACTCATGCAGGAAATCCACTAATAGTGTTGAAATATAGACTATGTAACTGAATCATTTTTACAGGACGCCAAAGATTGTCTTGTTCACATAGAGTCTGGGTGCCTCCAAAACTTCTCCCAGTGTTTGCAGCATTTCTGGTGGTGCAATCTGTACCAAAGCTGATTTGCAGTCTGGTTGAGGCTGGGGCCAGAGACACTAGTTCACCTCCACACTATACCAGAGATGTAAATTTCTGCCCCTTGTGTGTAGGGCATTATATGGAGACCTAATTTGAAAGTAATTTCACTTGTGGGATCTTTCACACTCAACCCAAGGTATGACACTGTTGGTGACTGCTTCTCAAATTGTCAACCTCCTTCGTTGATGTTAGCTTACAGATGTAACCTTGTCAACTTGTTCTCCATTCTAGAAACTTCTAAACCACAAACCCTTTTCATTTATTCTTTTTTTTTGTTTTAGATAACATTTTGGGAACTGTTTGCCTTGGAGCCCATTTTTGAAGCAATCACATTTGATGAACAAGAAGACTTGATAATACAAGGCCTCATCTTTCCCTTAAATTTGGCTTTAGTTTATCCTCTTCTTAAAGCTGTGTCCTGATAGAGGAAGCCTTCTGTTTGTCTGCGAGATCGTCAGTGTAAACCATTAAATGACTTTGCACCCGGATCTGCATGTCAATGGAGAAGATGGTGTCATTTGGCTTCAGTGTCAGATTGTACAGGGGGTTGTCTACAGAAGTATTTAGACATCATCTACGTAACTTGTTAGATCTTGCGAGTGGCTTCTTGCTCCTTTGACCATTTATCTTCCACTAATCAAAGACTATTTGGAATGATTCTGTGTATAGGATGGGTGAGATTAAACAGCCACAAATGCCTCAGATGACAATGGAGTGTCACTATGCAGTAGGTAGATAATAGGTTTTGGATGAAAATGATCATTTGGAGGAAGTTGAGGGCAAAGGTGTTCAAATGGGTTAAGATAGAGACACAGATATTTGCCAGATCCAACTTTGTGTGATTGTTTAGTGGAACCAGGGAACTCTAGTACCCTGGTCTTCTCTCAAGTGGTGTGACCAGTTGTTGGAAAGGTTGTGTTATCTTCCTTTAAACTACATGTCTGCTCCATCCCTATAGGATAGACAGGCTCATCCAAGCATCTGTCATTAGCCTCTACAAGGTCCAGGTGCTGATCCCGCTTTCTTTACTTCCCTCTTGATGTCAGTCTTTTGGCTGGTGTAATGAGAAACTGGTGAGCAAGTTCCCAATGAAAAATTCCCTGTACAGTGTTAGTTTCTGATGCCTCAGCAACCTTTTGATTCTAAATTGGTTTGATTTTGTGTATGGACATATGATATCTTCAGTAAATTCTTTATTATTGCACTATATTTCAGAAATGTTTCCTGTATAAAATCTTGACAAAATCTTATCTCAACACTGATTCCCATAATATAAATCAATTCGATAGCACTTTGCACAATTTAATCTAAGTGGATATTGCTGTCATTAGGAAAGAATGTTAATTAACATTAACCTGCAGTTCCAGTTCAAATTATATTTGGTATATTTTCCTATAAATACAGGAAAAAAAAAGTTACATTTTACCACAAAAATGTGTTAGACTACACACCAAATTATTAGTCAGTTGACATCCCATACAATAGGAAGATATACAATTTAGATGGATTTTAAGTTTGTCAAACCTATTTAAATAAAGTATGGCATTTTTCCAAGAGTTAAGTCTAGTTAGGTCTAGAAGTATTTAGACAGAGACACAGTTTTTCACATTTTGCCTCTATGCACCACCACAATGGATCTGAAATAAAACAATATATGACTGAAGTGCAGAACTTCAGCTTTAATTTAAGAGATTTCACAAATATATGGCATTGACGGTTTAGGAATTACAGCCATTTTATTTAGAGTACCTCAGTTTTTGGGGGCTCAAAATAATTTAGACAAACTGACATAATTGTACATATAACCATAGTTTGCAATACTTGGATGAAAATGCTTTTCAGTGCTTTTCAGACCTGAAGTCTGGAGCCCATGAACATCACCAAACTCTTTTCCTCCATGGACATGTTTTGGAAGGCCTTCACCTGCTGCCTGTTTGATGGTCTTTCTGCCCTCAGTAACTGAAAAGCTGCTCTACTGCCTCCACCATGTTTGACACTTGAAGTGGTTTGCTTTAGATAATGAGCTGTCTTTTTCATTCTCCAGACTTATCTTCTAGCATTTTGATGCAACTTTATCTCAGTTTCATCTGTCTGAAGAATCTGTTTCTAGAACGTGCAAGACTTTTTTTAGATGTTTTCGGACAAAGTCTAAGCTGGCCTTCCTGTTCTGGAACATTAACAGTGGTTTGCACCTCGTTGTAAACACTGTGCTTACAGGGGCGTCTCTTGATTATAGACTTTGACAATGATACACCTACCTATTCCAGTGTATCTTTGAAATGTCTCCATGTTGTGAAGGTTTTTCTTCACCAAGAATTCTGCAGTCATCCATTTTAGTTGTCTTCAGACCATTTGTTGTTGAGCTCAACAGCGCATGCTTTTAAAAAAAAAAAAAATATATATACACAAAACTCCTGAACTTTTTACCATCTGATTTACTTTGTTTTTTCAGCCTAATGATTGCCTCCTTCATTTGTTAATATATCTCCTTGGACTTCATATTGATAGCACCATTCAGACAGCTGCCAAAGGCCAATTCAATATCCGAAATCAACCAGACCTTTCATTTGCTTAATTTTCTTAAAGTAACATGGGGACAAACCAGATCTGGTCATTAAACTGAAGGTCTGCATTTCAATCATAACTGGATTGTTTTATTTCAAATTCATTGTGGTGGTGTAGAGAGGCAAAATGATAAAAAGTATCATTGTAATACATCTGGACCTAACTGTAGATGCAGGGAATCTACAAACATCCAGTTACATTATTTTAGCGCACACAAAAACAAACAGATCACCTCGGACTTGGCTTAAAAAAAAAAAAAGTTTATTCATGTTAACATAGCGGATACATACGGATTTAAACAGGTCACAAGGCATTTTGGGACTACAGTTGAATGAAGAAAACAATCAGTCCAAACCTCTAAATGACAATTACACAGACTAACAAACCACCTTCTTGTGGGACGCATACAAAGTTGCACTGGATAATGGCTAAACTTGACACTTGGACTTGAGTGTTTCTGCATGTTTTCCCATTTCAGTGTAATATCCCAACAGACGTGCAAGAGAGAATTGTCTTCCCAATTAAAAGGTTCCTGCATTTGGTCACATAAGCTCCACCCATCATCCTCCCTCCAGCTCTCTAAACATGCTTGTTTCAGTCAAGGAGTGGCGCTATTACCAGGGCAAAGAGTAAGGGTTTCATTAATTGGCACCAACTGGCTTATTATGGTATTTCTTGCCAGGATGTAAAGTGCACTAGCTTTCCCCGCAGTATGAAAACGTAAAGTTCGAAATTGGACTTCAGCTGCTGTATACCATACCATGCAACTCTTCAGAAACACTTTAAAATGTGGGGGACGCAATTTCAATATCCAAGATTTCCTTTAAGGGGAATGAAAAGACTTCAATTGATTTGAAGTTAGGCTTCCAGTTATGGGATAATAATGGGAAGTTTTCTGCTTGTAACTTTGAGCTCGGAGGCTGACAACCATCTTTCTACAGCTTAAACTGCACAAATGGGAAGGCCAGGGCAAACACAAATCAAACTAATGGAGATTCTTTCCATCAGTTTTAAGTTGCATTGTGAAAAGCATTTAATTTTCTTGCACAATTTCTTCAGCAATTGGTAGAATGTTTAAGTGGCGAGATAAGGAATGAGGGATGTGTAAAAAGTTTTTTCCTTTTGTTTTTAGAGATGAATGCTTTTCCTTTTTAGCTCTCCTGCTCGCCTTCTCCTTCTACAGCATCACCCTCCTCAGCAGCACTGTCTGATGTCCATAACTGAGGAGAGAGGGGGGAGAAAAAAAAAAAAGTTTAACACAGTGGAATACAGTCAGACTCCTTCCCATTAAAACTGTAAAGTCAATTTCTTCCTTTTCCACCTTGCAGATCAAGATGCTGCAACACTGGAATTACGGTACTAATATCTAATAGCACAGTGAGGAAAATTTAAGCACTGCAAATAATACACATCTTTTAAAATAAATATTGCCTCCCTCAACTAGGGTTGCACCTTATTTCCGCACTGAATCAGCATCAGCTTTGATTTGACAAGTGTGTGTGAACATAAAAGGACTTCGGTTTATGCTGCCGTCAGTGTACTACACACAAATGACCACTCTTTAAAGAACAGGACAGCAAGAATATGAAATAAGGGATAAAAAGGTACAATAGTGTAACTGAGGTAGTGTAGGCAAAATCTATTTAAAAAAAATTTAAATTCTGATTGTAATTTTTCTGACACTAATGTGTGGATGTGCAATATGCAACATGGGTAACAGCAATATAGAAATCGCAAGAAGCAAGAATTTCAAGGATATAGTGTTGTCGTTTGGAAATACAGCTGCCTCCTCAACAAGTTTAACTGAGCTGCTACAATGACAAAGTTAAAACCACCAAAACCTGTAACCTTAGGATCTCAAATTTCATGACAAATCCTGATGTTTCCACTCTGTATAAACAAATGCAATGACTGAAGAGTGACTTTGTGTTATACCAATTTGTACGGTAAATCGCATTTCACCATTTACCGTGAGTGTCGGCCTGTTCAACAAATGAGTCTTTCAAGTAGTCTCCGTATGGTTCAAACAGACATTGAGGCAAGTATATAAAGCATAAGTATGGCAAGTTACAAAGTGAACATCATTCATGTAACCATGTGAGAGCAGGCACTTACTGTCAGATTGTCTCTCAGGAGCTGCATGATCAGAGTGCTATCTTTGTAGGAGTCCTCTTTTAAACTGTCCAGCTCTGCAATGGCATCATCAAAGGCCTGCAAGTAAAAAGGGAGAATGTTAACAGGAAACAATGCTGTGGAGGACACCGGGAAGCAACATGTTTTTCTAAGATACTCTGCAGACCGTTTTTGCCAATTCACAGGCTTCTTTAGGAGAGTTCAGGATCTCGTAGTAGAAGACAGAGAAGTTAAGCGCCAGGCCCAAGCGTATGGGATGTGTGGAATGCATCTTCTCCTTGCTTTCATCAAATGCCTCCTTGTACGCTTTTTGCGAGCTTTCAATGGTCGCTGGAGAGGAAGAATCACAATATAGTAGTCAATATACAGTATATGCATATATGTATACGCCAATTTTTAAAGCATCAATAAGGCTGAAAATTGTAAATATAGCACAATATTCTAATCTACAAAAATAAGACATGAGAATAAAACAAAAACTCCACAAATAGTGTTGAAAAAAGATAAACATTTGTTATATGGGCAGTTACATATCTGATTGTTTCCAGTTGCATAACAAAGAGACTACTGCTGGCCAACAAATGGTCTAGCTTCAGCAACAAAGTGAACTACTACATTGTTTGTTTATACACACTCAATAGCCACATGAAGATCAGCTGTAGATCACGGCCCTGACTATAGCTACATACTGGAAGCCTTAAAGCACATTTGTGAACAGTCAGAGGCACAGAAACCCACATCAGAAGGAGCGCATGTAGATTTCTTCCCAGTGAAGCAAAACCTTCAAGGCTTTAGAAATCCCGTGTTGAACTCATTTTAAAATTTTGATAGTACAATTATATCATAGTAGTTCCTGTACGCTCTTTCAAGCACGATAAAGTATTGTTTTATTGATCTTGGCTGTTTCCGCAGGGCACGGTTGGTGTCTTAATATTCTTCTCTCCATCTTAAAATGAACAATTGGCAGGTTTGTTCAATATATTTTACAGTTTCTTAAAATTACATTTTTATTAAATATGCTAATTGCTAATAGATTAATACCATAATTTTATTTTGAATTGTACTTTAGATAAGCATATTAAGGCTGTAAAGTAATTTGATATTTACCGCAACACTAAATCTGGTTCTC
>KV751346.1:4608121-4622742 GCA_001698575.1 Mola mola
ATCAACACAAAACACACACCGTTGACAATGTAAGGATCATTCAGGTTTTCTTAGAAGTCGGAACTGAAGTTCTGTAGACACCAAATTAAAAAACAAATTACTGAATAGACGTGCACAACCAATGCACTCAGTGCAGTTGTCTACTGCGATGAGAGCAGATGTAAAAAATTAGAAGTTGTATAGTGGCAATAAATGGACAGTGTACACCACAGTGTGGCCACAAATAAACACTATAGCACCTTAATATTCAAGAAATTCCCATATTAGTTCTCTGCTACTGGGCTAACGGGAAATGAGTCTTTAGGACTACATAAGGAAGCAGGTTTTACTATATCTATTCAGTGTCGTTTTCTGAACTTTGAGCCTCATGTTCACATGTGAATTGTTGAAAAATTAAATAATAAAAAGAAAAGATGCTTTCATGTTGTTGAGACATGCTAGTGAAAAATGCCCACGATTCGCTTCCGGTTGAGAAACAGGATTTAAAGAATAGACAAGACAATGTCATACACTTAGATTGAGAACAATAACTACTTAAAGACTTCTTGTTATCACATTAAAAGAAAACAAATTAGGAATAGAGAAATTCACTAGAACTTATTGCTCAATTGTAAACTCACTTTTTCTCTCTTCTCCACTGGCGACCTCAGCAAGGTATCTGTAGTAGTCCCCCTTCATCTTTAAATAGAAGACTTTACTCTCAGTACTTGTTGAGTGTTTAAGTAAATGATTATCCAGCAGGTTCTGTGGAGAGAAATGTGAGATCAGTTCATTTAGATGCACTGAGCTAATGAACAGTAAGACTCTTCAAAACAGGTACCCTATGCACAAGCACATTGTAGCAGATGAAGGGTCAAATCTGAAGGATGATTTCAAACAGCTATCAACTATGATATTTAAAGAATAGACACAACATCAAGGTGGACAAAAGTTTGGTTGCAAGGACATTATCATCAACACTGCATGTTACAACACTAAATATAGGTGGGATACACCCATCAAAACTGCCCAGTTAGCCTCTCATTACCACAAAGCATTGCTCCCTTCGCTTCAGAGCTGCTTAATTTAATGATTATAGGGTGCAGTAACACTCCATTAGGAGTCACGTGTACGTGCTAACCTGGCGACATTAAGAAGAAACACTTGTCTTGATCTTTGTGTCCGCTGAAGTTGCTCCATAATAATCTAATTAGACTAGGCTTCTTGTGTATCCCCAACTGTCTTCTACCACAGATTCCACACCAAACACTCTCATTGTGTACAGAATATTGGGTTCCTACAACACGAGGCAAGTTGGATTTAAATTTGAGACGAAATTTACAACAACTGAACACCTGTTGTAGTTCTTTCGTGTTCTCTTTATACTGCTTCCTTAGCACATTTGATTTAGTGATATGTTGCACTGCCATGGTAATAATAATTTATTTGTATAGCACCTTTCCTACAAATATATAACCCCATAAAAAGCCTTGGGACCGTTAACGGTTTTTCCACATAGATCCATTGAAAACGTATTTAACATTCATTTAAGAACATAAAACAGAAACTGATTTAAAAAAAAAAAAAAAAAAATGGGTGGAATGGTGGAAACGCAGGTAATCAAACAGAACTGGGAAATATCTGGCGTCAGTTCATGCGTGACTGGGCAGCCTGGTGTTTTTTGCTTTTCATATGGGACTGTACTGGCTTTAAACCAAACATCTTGAGTTTAAAACACGACACAAAAACCGTCATGCCTCAAAGGTTCCTGGTGCCAGTTTCAATCATGCCATATCTCTTGACTGAATAGACAGTTTTGACTAAGTTTATACTTCCCCCATCCACATTACTGGCTTTCGGTAATTATTTAAAAACAATTTAAATAGCAAAAAAATATTAAAATCCTACTTTGCATGTCTGCATTTTTAACACTCTTGATAGGTTAATTCAGTATATTTAATACCAATTACAAACCACATCTGTGATTACATTCTAATCCAGGTCATCCACTGCATTCTATGCACATGGTAAGACTACCTAGCTACTCTGTCAGTGAAACCGCTGCTTACGCTCAAATTAACTGATTTAGAGAGCAAATTAACCAGTCACTCTGAATGAAAATGGATGCCTCCACAAGAAGCAATGCTGTTTAGAAAAAAATAAACAACCCCCCAAAAAACTCACTAATGCCCCTACAACAAAATAAGATTTAAAAAACAACAAAGTCAAATTACATTATAAGACTTTGTTACACTTTTTTCAAAGCAATATTTAAAAAGATTACATTGGAAACATCAAAATACATCATGGCTGGGGAGGACCCACCCATCACTGACTGCACATTATACTTATGAAAATATAATTTAGGCTACAGGCAAGTTGCAGCATGACGACTGACACACCCTCCTCTGCCGGCAAACACTCAGTCAATACTCACAACCACACACACTGAAAGCTGAGTCACAGATGTAAGCACATACACCACGCATCTCAGAACACACATGGAAAATCAGGTGCATATTTTAAGACTTTTAATAGCTCAGGGACATTACCTATATCTTACAATAAAGCTTCTACCCAGTTCTCCTATAATCTATTACCAAGGCAGGCTAAAATCCTGTTAAAGCAGCAATTGATGTTGTTGCTTTAGAATGACTAAGAGATGAACGATCTGTCCAAACCATGATTCAGAAAGTGTTCAAGTCGTCTATGACTAACTTGATTTGATTAGTGATATTAAGCACATCTCTGTATAACGTGACTGCACTAATAAGAGAACATAGCACAGCTTTACTGTCCACTGGAAAATCCATTCTGAGGTATCCACTTATTCAGACACACCTTGCTGGGGTAGTTACTATGACCTTTTGTCAATTCTGGGGAGGTTTGAATCCTATTGTTCTAAATCCAGATTCCCAAAGGCAGGAACAGTGGGAGGGCTACATAACACTTCCTTGTCCTCTCTGGCTTTGAAAGCCATATTTATACAGTGGATAAGCTCACAGGAAACAGGGCAGGTGCCCATTTGACACACATTATTTTCATTAGAATGACATCACGTTGCATTTTATGAGTACAGATATGCCATTAAGACTGGCGATACTGAGAGACCCAATGTCAACAACCTTGAGATTACCTTGACAGAATACAGTTCATTCCACCAATTTTAACTGTATCACTAAAAAGCCAGGCCACACAATTACTCCAATAATGCAGATATGGGAATTGTCGAGTTGGACTTATGATGGCGTAGTAAAACACTTAACCTCTGCTCTGAGAGCGCTTTATTTATCTTACATGGAGGTGAAGTTAACATGGATCTGTGCCGCAGGGAAATCTGAGGGAAAATTTGACACATACCAAAACGTTTTCGCAGATTTCCTTCAGCTCCTTCTCCACAGTCACCCGGTAGTCTTTGATCAAATTCTGCTTGGTCTCAGACCCTTCGGACTTAGCTGCGATACTGGACAGCACCCTCCATGCGGACCGCCTCGCCCCAACCACGTTTTTGTAGGCGACGGAGAGCAGGTTTCTCTCCTCGTTTGACAGCTCGCCTCCCCGCTCTGTAGCCTCCTTCATGATGTCTGCCATGTCCTCGTAGCGTTCAGCCTGCTCCGCCACCTTGGCCTTTTGAATAAGATCTTCTCTATCCATAGTTTATATATGTGATAACTGGGAATATGGAAATCCAAGAACAGGAGACAGTCAGTGATATGAAAAATGGGTGTAGCAAGGGAGCGACGATGGTGAGCCCTCCTCAGCAACGTTAACAAGCTGCAAAAAAAGGAGAGTTGGTACAATTAATAGATGTCGATAAAAATCAAGGAACGCAGAATAGCCCGCCTGTTGTCATGACATATAAAAAAAAAAAAAAAAAAAAAAAAAAAATGCTTCCCCCAGGTATGACCTGAAAAGCAGGACTTTAACAAGGTGGTACCAGTTATTAAAATAACCTAAATTAAATAAAGGAAGCAATTTTAAAGTCATACTTAACGGCAATTCTTTATATAAGATTACCAATCTGATTTCACTATCATTTAGTCACGAGGATTTTGGTAACTCGTGGTGTAAACCAACGACCAAACTATGTCTTCTAAGCTTCAGATGACTCCTAACATTGGAAACAGAGCTGCCGAGTCGATTACGCACGGCAACCCGCCACAAAGCCGTCTGGAGCAGCAGCAGCGAGTTAGCAAAAGCTAGTCTCCGTTCGACCACTCCTTTCAATAAAAATATGTCAAGTTAACGTTTCGCCAGAACATTAAACAACCGCGACTGTCAGATCACCAATGAATCAGAAAGCGAACGTTTCTACGAGAACAGGGCAACCGTTATTAACATTTTCTGACCTGAGTCCTGAGATCCAAATTCGCTGCTCAAATTACTCTGATTTGAGAGACTGGTTCGCAGGGTAAAGAACGGCAGGATCAACGACACTGCAACTTAACTTGCTAAATGAGGGCATTTTATCCGCATGTCGACCAATCCAATCATAAGCCGGCGTCTTGTTGACTGACAGGAAGATTTAGTAATATAAGCCAATAGTTGCTTAGCACGGTGGGAAGGGCGGGCCTTTTGCGTAAGCTTGGCAGACCGAAATACTGCAGAGGTTGGGGCCACGGGGTTTCTTCCAATTAGAGCACGGGATGAATACGTCATCGTATTGCCATGGCGATGCGCGGCCAATCACACGTTGAAGGTGCTGTAGCAGGCGGGTGTGGCACTTTAGCTTCTGTATTTATCTCTTTAGTTTGTTTGTTTTGTCTTGTTTTTGATGATGTCACGTTGATTATGGTCTTTTCATTTTTTTTTTTTTAGACGGTAACAAAAATGTAGACTAAATAAAACATTGCCTTATTCTTTCAGTGAGAGACAGTACAGTGTACTGAATATTTCAAGACTTTGGTATAAAACATTTTATGCAACATATTGGTTGCAGATCACGTAGTTTATTCACCTGGGTTTGTACTTACTGTTGTATCCAAGTGGTCACTGAAACCTCGGGCTTGTGCTGGGGATGGGCGGGGGGTTGGGCAAAGGTCAGGCTTTTTACCTGTCTGTGCCTAGGGGCCCATTGTCTCCTGAAAGCACATCATTACAGGTAATCCTAGCCTGCATGTGAGTGCCTTTTTAGTGGCAATTCGGGTTCTTTCCTGCATGAACGATAATGAATAATCTGGCATTAGTCTAAATTACAGTATCTGAATCCAATTTTCCTATTGGTGCGAGATTCATTTTCCGTACCTTTGGTCTGTCCTATGCTTATTTTCTGATTTATACCCCCTTTCGTTGCACTTGTTGAGTTTCGACCAATACTCAGTTTCACAGTTGCTTCCAATAAAAATAAGAAATGACAACTCCCGTTCCCTGTTTTCAGCTTTCTATATAGATTACATTCTTGTTACCTGCATGGCTGGATTTACCTGCCAGGTTTCCAGTTTTCAAAGTTGAGCTAGCAGGCCCTGAGCTAACCCCTGCTTCCTCCCTCTGGCTCTGCATGGCAAAATTTTGCTCCTTATTTTATTTTTCATGCATTCTTTGCTAATCTTCTTTGTACAGCCTGAACTTTCAGGACATAATGACAAGAGGAGGTTGTATATGTGCAGATGCTACTGCACCTTTGTCTCATAATCCATGTGTAAAAGATTTGGTTTATTTGTTTTTTGTGATTTTAATAGTCTGTAATTTTGATGGTTTGCTTTCTGCACTTAAGGATTCAAAGCTTTAATAATTCAAGGGATTCAAAGGCCTTATGCTTATATGCTTGATAAACAAGATATCAGTGCAACATCATTTGGAGTTCATTATGTCACTTTACTAGTGCTGTAATAAAAATATTACAATTGTATATACTAAAACAATTAAAACAAAAAAAGTAATACAATAAAAAGAGTTTAGCAGTCATATACATCCATAACTCACTCACACAGTCATGAACGAATGTGAATGAAGGTTCAAAGGAAAGAGGATGGTGTGCTCTTATTGTGAAGCCTACTGATGCGATTCTGGGCTACTAAAAACAAAATAGAATTATTATGATGGCCTGAATTACCACACAATTTCTATGTCACAATATTATTAATAAATCAATTTCATACAAAATACAAACACAAAAATGAAATCATGAATGTTTAAAACTATATGGACTTTCTTCAAGACAGGGCTGACGATCAGATATTAAAGCGAAAGGCAACTCAAACCACCTTCATCTATATTACAGGGACAGCCAAAGATTCATGCTCAGTCCAGTGAGCTTTGGAAGGTAGACTATGTGCTGTTTCTCTGTTCAGGTAATGTGGCCTGTACTTCCTGGGAGGGATCAGTTTTCACTCTGGAATGTCCCCTCCTAAACGCCTGAAATTGCACCTGACATGCTGTGGGCAACAGCAGACAAAGATCCACTCAACAGGTTTCCATACCAGTTCTTTATTTATTTTTTTCTGTTTCCAGTGGGGTGACATTATTCTAAATGTTTTTATTATTTACAACCAATTCCCTGAAGAAGCTATAACCAACACTCTGTTTGATACGACTTCTCTATCATTTTGGCATTATATGTCAACGTGTCCTCTATCAAATAATCATTGATGTTTACTGTGCTTCTTTCCAATGACAGATAGCATCTGATTGTGTTAAGGGCTCTGTAGCCTCCTTCATGATGTCTGCCATGTCCTCGTAGCGTTCAGCCTGCTCCGCCACCTTGGCCTTTTGAATAAGATCTTCTCTATCCATAGTTTATATATGTGATAACTGGGAATATGGAAATCCAAGAACAGGAGACAGTCAGTGATATGAAAAATGGGTGGAGCAAGGGAGCGACGATGGCGAGCCCTCCTCAGCAACGTTAACAAGCTGCAAAAAAAAAGGAGAGTTGGTACAATTAATAGATGTCGATAAAAATCAAGGAACGCAGAATAGCCCGCCTGTTGTCATGACATATAAAAAAAAAAAAACATGCTTCCGCCAGGTATGACCTGAAAAGCAGGACTTTAACAAGGTGGTACCAGTTATTAAAATAACCTAAATTAAATAACCAACACTCTGTTTGATACGACTTCTCTATCATTTTGGCATTATATGTCAACGTGTCCTCTGTCAAATAATCATTGATGTTTACTGTGCTTCTTTCCAATGACAGATAGCATCTGATTGTGTTAAGGGCAGCTTGTATTGATCTCTTGTTTGCCTGTTCTTCGCTCTGACCTTTGTACTGACTCGATCATTCACAAAGAAAGGCAGAGCGAAAAGCCTCTGTGGTCAAGAAAAGGTGTGGGATTACACAACTTGCAGAAACCCCCATGTGTTGTTGGTCTCAGCTGAAACCTGTCCACAGGCTCTCCCTCAGTTGCTCTGGTCCATATGACGGCCGATATAATTTGATAATGACGTGGACGCTGTCATTTCAGATTGATGATTATGTATCTTCTTGGGCTGACACGCAGTATCTACAAGACAGAGCCTCACCTTTCCTCCTATACTGTTCACTGCTTAGTCATACATCTGCGGCGTGACCACAGATGCATCGTTTATCATTCTTGACAGAGATCAGTCGAGCTAATGGGAGCTTCGGGCAGAGATGGAGGAGGTTAGGAAAGACCAACCGGGTGTGATTGAATCTTGATAAGCAGGTGAACTCGTTTCTCAGGTTGCTTTGTGAGATGCCTTGTCTTTATTCCCTCCTTGTGCAAATGGGTGGATTGCACTTCTACAGTCAACAGGTAATGATAATGATGGGGAAAATAATTACAAAGCTGTTCTGTTTTTTTTTCTATTTTGAGGTTGACTTATTGGTTGTCACAATCAAAAGTGATTTAAGGAAATCTTTCACAAGTTGGACACTTTCTAATGCCTATTTAGACAATTTATTCTAAAATATTTTCTTTATATTGTATTACATTATTGTATATATTTTTATTTGGCTGCAGATGTCTTTAAATATATGTTGATATGAGTTTCCTTAAGTTCTGAATTAAGGTATTTTTATTTGATATTTTTATTTTATTATAGGTTAATTGGTCACTCTAAATTGCCCGTAGGTGTGAATGTGAGTGTGGATGGTTGTTTGTCTCTATATGTCAGCCCTGCGATGAACTGGCGACTTGTTCAGCGTGTACCCCGCCTTCGCCCCAAGATGCTGAGATAGGCTCCAGCCCCCCCCCGCGACCCCTAACGGGATAAGCGGTAGAAAATGAATGAATGAATGAATGAATTATAGAATTATTATATTACCACTGAGATATGTTCATGATAGTTTTGATTCCTGCGTTTAGTGCTCTGCATTGCTTTGACATCCCCTTTCACAAACTAGAACTCAACTGTTATTTGACAAGAATGTCCAAGTTTGGAATAAACAAAGTAGCTTACATGAGTGTTTCCAATGAAAGTGTGTGTCATTTAATGATTCATCATTTAAGACTGTAATAGATCCTCTTAATCATCACTGAGGTTTTTACCATTTTATTTTATAAGAGATAATCTATAAAATGATACACATTTTGAATGCCTCTGTGCTCAAATGGATGATATTAAATAAGCAAATTCATGTATTTCTATACTATTGACAATGAATAGAAGGAGGACAGAACCACTCATTCGTTGCCTCTGCTAAGGTATTTTTGTTTTTGTCTGTGTGTATTAGTTTGTTAACATCAAGTTAATGAATATAGCTGTTGGCACAATTTCGTTTTTGAATGAATTCACCTGCATTATTATGTTTCAAACAGTGTCTCCAATGTCCCAAATGATCAATTATAGCTCCATATAAAGATCACAGGCAACCTAATGTGTCGAGTAGCATATATTCATAATAATTTCATGATGTGACGGCATGATCATATATTACTTGCTTTATGTTATTTACCAGCCTCTGTTGGAATCAGCCATGTAAATATTGTCTGAAAAGGCCATGTGCTGTATCGATGATAATCTGCTCTTTATGAGCCTGCTTACGTTACGAAAGCTCCCATCACTCTACTGACAGGAAAGAACTCATGGCTCACATCCTGCATATGGTCAAACCTAATTGCACAACAAGCCTTCTCTTGCCTTTTCTACAGTAAATGACTGGCTGCAGGATACTTTTCCTCCATACATTAAGAGCACCTGGATCGTCAGTAAAAAAAATCCTTTCTGAGACAACCAAGTCATCTCCCTTAACAATCACCACTTACACTCCTCAGGCTAAGAAGCTAAGACGTCTATTTCTGTCACTACATGTGCCATTTTCTGATGAAGAGACTCGTGCCCACAGTAAGCTGGAAGGCTATAAATAACAATGGTTAATAGGCTGAGAAATCCCATGGGTTCAGCTCTAGATTTGAGCTGCTTGTGTGGATACCATGACAGCAGCTCAGATTCGTATTCCCTGTTGTTTTTTTTGTGGCAATGAAAAAATAGGGCCGTAAAACTGCATGTGCCCGTTTTGTCCATCCACAGTATCACTGTGTCCTCTGTCATGATGCGCAACCTGAGGAGGAAAGTGACACTGCGTGGCCTCGACCTTCTTCCCGACGGCAGAGATGACAGAGCACATGCTACTTTAGAGTTTTTACTTGTGAGATTTGATTTATTAAAAAAGCTGACAACATCACTTTTGATGGTCTGAGAATCAAAAACTGGAGAAGAAAGCTGCTTTCTCAAAATCACTGTGGTCTTCTTCTGATTACAAGCCTCCGGTTGTATCTTTTTTCGGAAAATTTAACTGTCTTTTCAGCTATTTGGTTGAATCTGGTGGAGCTGTGAGACATAAAAGTCTCTATGAGGTATTGTCAGTTTATACATGTTAGCAGCATCTCCAAAGTCAAGATAACATGTCATCACTACAGCGCTGACATTGTCAGACGCTTTTTACTCTTTTATTTCTGAGTATTGTTAACCTGACTGTGTTTATTACACTTTTCATGACTGACTGCAGAGGTTGAGGCGGTCTCCGCTCCGCTCCGCACTGCGCTGGTGGGAGGTCGTCTCCTGGCAATCATGCCTCTGTTCTCCAGCTCACAGCTCGTCTCCCAGCTCTAATTAGAGGTAATTAAAACATGCTTTCTCACTCTCACACACAGACACATTCGAGCAGACAAACCAGCACACAACAAGGGTGAAATTAAATCCAACAGTTGAATATCAGTGAATTATCAAGTAGGATTTAAATGAGTTTTTCCTCCCTCGTAGCTGGTGTAGTGGCAATGATGTGCTTAGCTTAGAAAAGCTGTTATCAGGCCTCACACTGGAAATTCTGCACAGGTCCATGACTACTGTTTAAACAGTGCATATGTGCTTCATAAATGTGTGTGTGTGTGTGTGTGTGTGTTTGCATTAGTTATGCAGGTTGCATTCAATCGTTAATTCTTTTAGTGCCTATATGAATAATGCATTACACTAAGTGCACACTGCTGCAGAGATTCTCTCCTCTCTTCACAGTGAGTTGGTGCAAACTCACTGTGGCACCCTAAGATGGATGAGTAATCATTTTTGGATGTCCGAAGGGGAGTTGGGACCTTCATGCATCTAATCCGGTAGCGAACATGTGAACATGAACACATTATATAACATGTAATTCTGCATGGTTAGAAAAGGAGATGTGTGATGTGCGAGATGTGTGTCTTTAGGATGAATTTCACGCCAGCCCACCGGTTTCATTAAATTTCGTTCTGTTACAAACACAAAACAGCAACCAGTGCAGCCCAACGTTGGCTCTGCACAAAAATCATAAATAATAGAAACAAGTGTATGAAAAACAAAAACAATACAATGCATAGGTGTAAATATAAAAAGACAGGCTCCCATTAATCAAGGTAAATGCTTGCGAGCGTTGAAGCCAAAAAGGAACTTAAGAGATGGAGATATGGAGTCCATATACCCATAAAATGTCCCTCTGAGGAATGAAACAGACAGACCACGTACGCTCCATTATCATCTTATGCCAATTTGCTTTAGAGTGTGATTTGTCATTTATCCATGGTATAAGGAGGGTTTTTTTCTGCACCATATGCAAGAATATCATAATGTCTTCGAGAGCAAGCAGCAGCAATAGCATCCTGACACAATATCAATATTATAGTATATGTTCCTACTGAGGTGTCACATTCAAGGCAAAGAGGTGAAAACTGAGGATTCTGTTCACAAAACCTTGACTTAACTCTCCTCACTGATTTAAGTTACCCCCTAAGAATTGACTTGGGAAAATTCTTGAATAAAATGAAAAATGACAGGAATTTTCAAACAACAGGGAGTGAATATATCTGCATCCACTAAGATATGACAGTGTTTTGTGTTTGTTAAAAAAAAAAACCCTAAATCCTTAATTAAAAGCTTTGAAAAACTTGACTACGTTTAAACTGCAAAGCGTTTAAAAAACAAACAAAAAAGGGGTTAATGAAGATGCAGCACCCTTTAGGGAGTCACCTCTGTGGTTTTTGCTATTTTTCCCCATTCTCACCTACTCTGCTTTCTCCCTCCTTCTGTCTTTTCACTCACCCTGAGCTTCTCCTGACTGACTCAGCCTTTCCAGGGAAGCTTGACATTCAGACATGTTCAGACACACATATGCTCATTGCTGACAGAAAATCTGTTGCTCGTTCTGAGCCATGCCGGCTCACCCCATTATGTCTGTTCTCCACATTCTGTTCTGTGAGAGGGCATGGATGATGCACTGTGTGTCCCCCAGCGCTCCTGTGCACACGGGCGGCATGCTGCAGCGTTTCCAGTCTGTCTACCGAGCATCTTTCCAGCTCACTGCAGAGTGGACTTGCAGTTGGCTGCAGCAGAGCCCTGAGCAAAGCACACTCTGGCACGGCCATCTGCGCCCCAAAACACATGATACTATAGCTGAAGGGCTGGAGAAGAAATGAGCAGTGGGCTTAAAGAAATAAAAGACAGATGAGACGTTTAGGATGTAGTGTGCTAAAGAGAACCATTCCAACAAATGAGTTTTTTTGCTGGAATGGATGAAATGGCGGTCGAGCTTCTTGCGGTGCAGTTGGCCTCACAACCATGTCAGCTGTGGTTTCACTGACCTGGTCCAGCGCAATAAGCGTACTCTGTGTAATACAGTCTATTACATTCTGATGCAGAGGTTGCTTTGTCATTGTCTCTTTTAATCTTTGAAAAGCGGGGGGGCCAGGCTCCTTCCACAGAAAACCACCTCCAAGGTCAAAACAGAGCATTAAATATGAATGAATGATGTGATATATAATCTAAATATGAGCTTCATCTGTAGAAGCTATAAAGAACATTCATAAGGGTTGGTCTTGCACTCAGAATTCCTATGTTATTTTTTTTTTTTATTTTGGGTAATTTACCATTATAGAACATCCAGGCCGATAAAATCTATAATTAAAATGTTATGATTACAATGTATCTGAACTGCCGCATGAGATCAGTACAATTAAAAAAAACAAACAAACAAACAAAAAAAACCCAAAACAGTTTAGTTCTCTAGATTTATTTCACATGCTTATTTTGACACAAGTATAATGTTGGCTGATTTTGCAAAGCGACCAGCATACATTAGATGGTGTTATACTGTAAGTGATGCTAACTTTCTCCAGTTTAAAAAAAATATAAAAGACATTGTGAAATAAATTGTTAATACAGAATCTAAAATATACCATTTAACCAATGAAAACTCCACTCACTATTATAATAAGTCGTCACTTGTTTTTTATCAATCTTCTTGAAAAAATAATGTTCATCGTGAATGATTCATCTGAAAATGAAAATTGAGCTCCTTATTTCATTGTTTCTTGACAACAGATTTTATTCTGTAAGGCCACTTTTCATAAAGGCACATTGTATTTGTAATGAAAGTCACTGCGCCCACAACTTTCAGCTAATTACACACCCTTGGCTTTCTTTGGCTATATTTCGAACAGATCAGGCATTGGGGATTAATTCAGAGGTGTGGGAGGACACAGAGTAACACGATTAAGTTCATGATCTTTTGTCTTTCCACTCTCAGCTGAAAAGCAATCTCTTTCCACAACGAGTTTCGTGTTTCTACACCTCTGGTCGCTTCTGATGTCTTCAGGCAGCAACAAGTAGCTGTTTCAGAAATAAAACATATAAATCTTCAAAAATATTCTAAATATGCTGTATGACATTTCATACATTTGATGCATTTTCATCATCTCGGAGCCAGAATCTGAACAAGTAGTGTTTAGGACTTCCTGAGAACTTGGTGGCTTATGTCCTCTGGTGGGCGTTCCCCTCTCCTTTTTTCCTGCTTCCATTCCACTCTGCAACTAAAAGTCAATATTGGCCTATAAGTTTAGCCAAACACAGTTCAGTTCAGTTCAGTTCAGTTCAGTTCACTGTCGAATTACTTCCTGCAGTGTCACTTGGTTTTGTCACTGC
This sequence comes from Mola mola, assembly GCA_001698575.1. NCBI lineage: Eukaryota > Metazoa > Chordata > Actinopteri > Tetraodontiformes > Molidae > Mola > Mola mola. The sequence goes on from KV751346.1 coordinate 4,621,451, forward strand.
CACAAATCTTTACAAGGCTAGCGTTATGTGTGAGTCTCTTTATTTTTATGGGAGAAATTAACACCATCACAGATTAGACTTCAGTCATCAGAAAATACAAAAAAATACAAAAGAGTGGACACATTTTTCTAACCCACATATCCCCCTGAAAGTTCTGACACTAAAGAATGAATTAAGAATTTCCCTTCCGTGACACAAATAAAGGTTAATCTTATCTTACCTTAAAATCGCATTTTTCAGATAAACAAATCAAGTTAAGCCTGACTTCGGTCTCTTCCTCCTTAACAGAGTCCCTCAGAATTTCCAATCTCTAATGGGCGTATTAAGCTATTAAACAAAAAACGAGCAGCAAGATAAAGCACAAATACTAAATTTACTGTGTGTATATGTAATGGAAACCAATGACTTTTCCCCAAACCTCTTTTGTTAACTGGCTTGTAACATGAAAATACCTAAAATACCAAGTGGAAAGATTAAAAAGTTTCATCTTACCACACAGGACAAAACCCCCTGAAAAGATCCAGAGCAGGATTCCACACATTCATCAGTTGCCCCTGCAATCTTCAGTATATGTATGAAGGTTTGCCACAAAGAGTAAACTTAAGTCACAAATCCTCTCCAGCTTTGCAAGTTTTCCCAGTAAGACTGATCCGATTGGATAGGGCAGTACTGTGAATTGACAATGAGATTCGGCTCAAACATGGCTGTTAACAGGCCTGTTTTCAAAACGTTAGCACCTAACATTTGTCATTATTATTTGCGTGATTTGTTCCAATTTGTTTTGTACTTTGTTCAAATTTTTACAGTGTATTAAGTGGAAGGCAGAAAGAGAGGGATGCAGTATCCTACACTATAAGATGAAGGCTGCTGAAATTCAGTCTTGTTGCATCAGAGTTTGGAGATGTTGTGGGGGAGGGAAAAAGGTGTTATACAATAAGTGGGCTTCCAGTTCTCCCACACGTAGGGTGCTACAGCACAAAAACTCGGCCAAATGAAACAGTGATAGAAGTAGGTTGAAGCGCTCAGATTTCTTTCATTTGCCATCCGTCTCAACGGCATTGTTAGATTTTCCATTCCTCCTGTTCCTCAGTAGACTTTCGCTTCATGCTGCTGGCCTTCTCCATTAGGGTGCCTGCAACCACCGTTGGCAAAAATATCAGCTTCTCTGTGTAGCGAGCACTGGTGCTCTGTGTTTGCATGGTACACACCCAGAAACCAACACTGTGTGGATGTTTTTTCAAATTCAGACAGATACCTGTGTCAACCTGCAGAGGTGAGACACTGACAGCGTT
>KV751346.1:4622888-4646924 GCA_001698575.1 Mola mola
GCCATTAAAAGCAAGGGAATGCTTTCTCTCGGGAAGTGCACAGGATATGTGTCTTCTGGAGGGAGTGCCAGTGTCCTGGTAGAAGTGCATTTTTACGGTTTCTGGCAGGAAGCAGGAACTGGTTCTGAACTGGTTCTGGTTTGAGAGGTTCCTTTAAACCAGGAATATGTGATATATACTGTATATATTTTTGCTTATCTGTAGTAAACCTACTACGCTCAGTGTTGTAAAACTACCCAAAACTCATACATGAGTACAATATTTTGCATCATAAAGCAATAATTTATGGGTAAGAAAGCAGCATTTAAAAACACTGCAATAACATTTCAGACAGTAAAACTACCCCAACTATGCAGCCTGGCTTTCTCACAGGCCTCTCCCTTCCGCCTCTGTGGTGAACTCAGCTGAAATGTAAACGTTCTCGAGCTGCTGTTATGATGCCTCAGCCACTCCCTGTGGTTTTCTCAAAGGTGAGGTAAGTGACATTCAGCCATATCCCTCACGGCTCGCTTTCTATTGTGTGACAGAGCTTGTCCCCTTTGCAGCTAAAAAAACAAGATATAAATGCAGGGATTTGCACGAGACAAAGAAAAAAGCCATTTGGCCAAGAGATAAATTTAAAGTGCAGAAACTTGTATGGTTGTCCTCCTTCTGTGTTGTCTTTATTATTTCATGAGCCATCAGAGTGCAGGGCTCAACCTCAAGGCCAGAGTGCCAAGAGAAACTATCCAGACTGTGCTTCAACATGCTCAAAAAGAATGCAAATTCCATTCCTGAACCAAAAATGACAGAAGATTGAGAATCAGCCCTTTTAAAAGGAATATTTGATACTTAATTTCATCCTTATTAGCTGTGATGCTAAATACAACACTGTCTTAGTATCAACGAAAGGATGTGTCCCTTCAGGGGAGGAGAGCAGCTCCCTGCCACAGTGCCGCATTACGTCTGTCACGTTTAGCAAAGGACCGCTATTGTTTGAGCCATTACGTCACATCCAGCTCTTAGCTCGGCCCAGTACACCACCGGCAGGTCTGTGATGTCCCAGTCCTGACCAGAGACCCCTCTGGTCTGGACTGGGACATTTGCAGTGGGAAATTTGGCTCCAGACCCGCAGCGATGGAGTCACCCTAGAAGTGGTCAAAACCCAATTACTCACTAACATGCCTCGTTTCAGAGCAGTTTCTTGAGTAATAGGTCGTTGGGCGTCTGGGTCTAATAATTAAATAGTACCCCGCTATCATTTCTAGCTAATATTTTGATGCATCTCTCATGTGACGCAAACTGTCTCCTGCACTTAACCATCGCACACACCTACATGCTCCCCATACCACTCACTTATGCGTGCACACGCTCGCCCAAGGACCCTCATCCAACAGCAGCTTGTAGCTCTGGTGAAAAGAAGCAGACCACCATGAGCTCTCGTCCTCTCCTCCCCGCCTTGATTTCTCTAACTGACGGTGCACTCTGTGTTTTCTGGGTTGCCTCTGCATGCCTCTGGGCCACCGATTGGCACAGAGATAAAATTAGCAACATCTGAAGCCCTGATGGAGAGAGAAAGAGAAAGAGAGAGAGAGAGAGACACCGAGACAGAATAATGCCTACTGTATGAAACAATGCAGGTAAAGCAGGTCAGCTTTAGGTGTTGATGTGGTAAACAGAGGGGTAATTAATGACATTTATTGTGGTTCTTTTCCATTTAGCATGGCATACCCATGCCTATCCAGTGAGCCAACAAGCAGCACATTGACTTCACCTGACCTAAATGAGACTGAACCTTAACTAGCACCATTGCTAACACCTGCAGAAAACGCTACGCTGATTCATGCCATGTAAAGGGTCTTTTGAGCAGAAACATCAGGTCTCTTGGCTTATTAAGAAAATTAAAATGCATAATGGTGACTAAAATGTACAAAAATAAGTATTTCACACTGATAAGTTGATGAGAATAGTAGCTGGTTAGCATAGCATAGCACACATCCTGGAAGCAGAGGGGAACAACTAGCTTGACTCTCAAAACTATCTTCACTGTTACACATAATGCAGACATTTGAAGCAAAGGGCAACGTACATTATAACATTTCTGCAAAAACATGTCAGAAACTATGTAACAATACGGAATTTACTGCCAAACTAAACTGCCAAGTATTCTGCTTAATGACTGTTTCAGTATATGGCAACAGGCTGGCGCTGTGATTGTCGCCTCTGTTCCCGTGTCGAGTAGATACAGAAACAAATCAAGTTTAGATTTTTGCTCAAGTTATTAAAACATATGCCTGCGTTTTCAAGAGCTATGTATTCCGGCAGGATTGTGGCCTGGCTTTTTTGTGGTCTTGGAACTGTGAAACACTGAGTTTTTTCCCCCCATCGGTTTCTCCTTACAATGGTTTCATGTGTCACTTCTTTTAAAAAGTTATGCTAAAAAATCTTTAAGCAAGATCCTCAGTGACCATTTCAAGCACATGTGTGTGAAGTAGTATTGTAAGTATTTTTACATATAAAAACATGTACAGTATATACATATTTGTATATGACACCTATTAAAGATTGGAACAATTTCATATGTTAACATATATGTCCATCTCATATAGATATGTAGGTATAATGTATATATTTTCCACACATACTGTATGTAAAGTATATAAGTAGTTAACAGCACATTTTTTTTCCTTTTTTGAGCCAGGGGTTGGAACCCAGGGTCACACTACCATATTAAGGTTATATGGTATAAAAATTTGAAAGCTGTTCAATATATGTTAATGTTATATATGTAAATAGAAATGACAGGTGTGTTTGTTTAAAATTGCTAAGAAAAATATATGTAAATACATACAAATTTGTTTGTATGTAGCTTTGGTTATCATGCATATATAGTTAAACTATATATGATATTTGCATACATAGTCACAACATGTAAACTCTTTAAAAAAAATGATTACATAGGTGTTTGGAATATGAACCAATTTTACCATGGCCCTTTTATATATGTTATAAACTTATACCTTCATATATCCAGGAAATGAACATATGCGATATTAATATGTCGTCCTATATGCAACATATATGACAATATCACTCTTGTTATGTCATTTATTAAATTTCTGTCTGGAAAGGTAGCCTTACCTGTTTGCATTATAAAAAAAACAATGGGTCTGCAGGTGCAGAACAGTTTTGTGTGGGCTGCTACATGTTTTAAGGAACCCTTTTACATCACATAAAAACCCCAGTGGTGATGGAAAGTGTGTATTCGATTGATATGTATCTCTCCCAGAAGTACCACTGGGATCAATACTCCAGAAAATTTTCTGTGTGGTGGGTTCAGTGTTTGCACAAAGCCATGCTGACCTGCGGCTGGTTGTTGCCTGTATACAGCATTCAAATATGAGGGATCCACTCAACTCCTCTCAACTCTTAAAAATCCATATTAGTGTATTTCCCAAAATGTCAGCGTGAGTCTGCGTATAACTGTGTGTTTGTGTGGGGCTGTACTTGAAGGGCACGCAGGGCTCCAAGCTTCTGAGGCCCTTCAGCTCAAGTGTTTGTTGTAGATACCGCTGATATTTACTCTATGAGTGATCACATTTCAGAGAATACTTGAGGGAGAACTTCCCATATGCCATATTGACGGCCTCTTTAACTCCATTCTTTTGTTTCTAACACTGTACCTTATCACTCTATCAAGTGATCTGCTCTCTCTTCCCTCTCATGTTACAGATTCCTGCACTGTTGCCTTTCCTAACTCCTGCTGTGGTCTTGATGTGAATTGTCTGCCCACATAATCTGTCATCCTTTAAGAACAACAACAACAGCTCCAAAGAATACAAATGAAAAGGATGAAAAAAAACCTTTAAACAATACAGTATTCATGTTGTTTTGCACTTTATGATGAATTAATGGCTGAAAAAAGGTAAGCGTACATTCATTCCACTGTTTCTATAAATGTACTGCATTAAAAGTCATATTTGGAAAAAGCATGGACGGACACAAATATCCTGTGGTCATGAACACACAGAGGATATCCCTGGAGGAAGCACCGCTACACTGTCTCCTGCAAACAATGCTTCAAAAGGATGTGATTTGTGACTCAAATGTGGAAAATCTGATAGTCTTTGGTACTGTGGTACTGCATGCTGTGTATTTCATCAGCTTTTAAATCATTTGCGTCCCTTTGATTTGTTTAATTATTCATTTTTTAGGACATGTTTGCAGTGGTTTAACAACCAAAGCACTTCATTAGCCAATTATAACATTTGCTTCAGGCAACTGGTCACCCTGAACTGATTATGCAAGAAGATGACACCTAATTGTTTTTTACAGGCACAAAACTGGTCACACGCTTTGTTTCTCTGAAATCTCTGGCCACATTCTTCTCTGATAACAAACATTCTCCCCAGCAAGATTTACTGAAAGAATCAGAAAAAGGGGTCCCTGACTGAGCTGTAAGATTAGCTAGATGAGTTCAGTAAGGGAGCCTTTCATTCATGAGTAGATACACATTTCCTTCTGCACAGTGAAAAATAGTCCCTGCTCACAACAAAGTTTCTGGAAAGATTGTAGGTTCAGGACTGGCTTCATTCAGCAGCACTTTCAAACTTGAGGCTTGCTCCTGTCTGAACCAAATCTTAACATAAAATATATATTAAAGTTATATGAAGGTAGGATTTATTGCAGGGCCACACTAGTTTCACAGAGATTTGCCTAATAAACTGGAAACTATGTGTTTATCCATTACTGTGGGCCGAGAGCTCACAAAGCTAATCTCTGCATTTCCCCATGAAATCCATTAACACTCAAAGCCTTAAATGGTCTGCTTCCTGTCACAGTGCTGTCTACAAACCTGCCTCTCTCTCCTGACTCTGACTGAGATAAAGACTGGAGTGCTCGCTGGCATCCCAGTGTGATCTCTGGACATGAGGTCATGTGACGTTTTAAACAGAGTGGGGGGAGAGACAGACGAAGGGCGCCAAGAGGGAGACAGTGGGAGGATGCCAAGGGAGCGTGTCACCACCAACTGGTCAGTAATCTGGCCCACACCTGGTATTACACAAACACAAACACACGCACACAAAGGGAGACTTACAGAACACAAGGGTGAGTCTGTGTTTTCATTGTGGCTTCTGGTGTTAACAGAAGAGATTTTTCTTCCCTCTGGAGTCTTGATGGGACTCCATTCGTGCTGCTCACATTCCACCATGACATCTATCCCAACACAGGACACATTTTTCTGTTCACGAATAAAGAACTAGAAGAACACGAGTGTTCAGTAACACAGTAGAGTATCAAGTTAAGCAGTAGCCCGGTTGAAGACTTAATCAATCTAAAAATAAAAATCAGGTTGTCTGAATAAATAAAAATGTATAAATGGTCATTTTACAGTCCTATCATCTTCCAACTTTTAAATTAGTCTACTATACGCTGCGCAGTGGAAGTTTTAACACTGGAGTAATTCAGACATACGTGTTTGAAGCAGACACGGATTCCCAGAAAGAAAAGGAGGAGCTTCTCGTACAAGGTCGCAGACTGGTTGATGCATCAGAATGGTTTCTTCTGAATCATCAGGGCTGGTTCCTTAGGTTTTCTGTGTAGAAAAGCTGTTTATTGCGGTCATGATGTGTGTGGCAGTACATAAAATCACCATATGGACATGTTAAGAAGGTCCAAAACATGTTTTTCATCAGAGTTGGTCTTTAATACAGAGCCCTCCCTCCCTTTATGCCATCTAAGCAGCTGTTTACGGCCCCACAGTCAGTGGGGGGCCCCAGTCTTATGCATCATATGGCTGATCGTCTGGCCTCTTTTCTGACCTGGCAACCCAGGTGTCTATAAGCAAGGATCGTCATGTTTGTTTGATCCAAAACTAGCCCATGACAGTGGGGCCCCCATCTTTGTAACTGAGGGACTGGTGTATGTGTTGTTCAACATGTTAAAAAATATATAGCAGAAAGAAGAAAGTTGTAAAGTAGAAATTTGGTACTTTAAAATTATGTCAGCAAAATTAACCTTGACAGACTTTTGAGAACAAATTTAACCCATCTTGATATTCAAAAACAATAAAAAACATCCCAAATTGTAAATATTATGAAAATATTAATATTATTAATAGAAATATTATGAGTTTTCCTTAAAAGGTATTGTTTCTTTGCAGCATGTAAGCTACAATTGCATATGTTTTCTCATTCTGTGAATAATTTAGTTCTATATACTGCCAAGAATGGACCCCAAAACTTATACCTGAGTAGTGCACCCAGATGGCCAGGCCCGGCTCTGCTTTAATAGTCGAAATTTCAATAATAAGTATAGAGTTTACATATAATATACCTTTCTTTAGCTTTTTGCAGAGCGTTCTACTTATATCTCTTAGTCTAGGGGTCAGCTTAGTTCAGTTCACCTAAAAAACTCAACTTGCGCCAGAAAATTAAATTGGAGCTGGAATTGTTCCTTTTCTTCTGTTAAACTTTCCAAGGTAACTAATGAGCTTTAATTTGACTAAGAAAAGTGGGATAAAGGGCATTTATATTTAAGATTTTGAAAGTGGACACTGTCAGCCTTGGTTAGACTTATAAATTCAATATTACCCGACCCAACAGTATATCAAAGAGACTTTAAATAACTGGCATATCCTGTAGTGCGAGGATGTGTGTGTGGGTGTGTGTGTGTGTACTACACAAGTCAGTGGATCTAATCCAAGTGTGCACCTCTTTCTTGCAGCTTGTCTCTCTCTCAGGCTGCGTTAATAACACATCCATGTTTGCTGTCTGAGCAAAGGCAACAAGAAAAGATGTTATTCTTGGACTCAAACATGTGTGCAAAGCCAAGTCTACCATATTAACACCCAGCACTGCCCTCATCATAGTGCTGAATGCAGCCCCTTCTGTTCCTCTAGTGGGTGGGAAAGTCTCCTTTATTCATGCTGGGATTCTTTTGAATGCATTTCCATGGCAACCAGCAGCACGCCAACGTTTTTTTTTTTTTTGCAAGTACAGAGGATTGAGAGGGAAGAGGAGGACATGGGAACATCTGTGTGTGAGAGTGTTGCTGCTGCTGCTGCACTTCCTGTGTTTGCTTCCTGTTTCCTGTTTCCTCTCCTGTGTGGGAGGTGTGCATCTGTCCGTCTCGACATTTGTCCACTGTTCTTCAGGTTCGATCTGTCTGTCATTACAACGTTATCTGCCTCAATCCGTGTCTGGAAACATGCAGCACAGAAAGGATTTTTGAATCATAACAGAAACCTTTTTCTGCAGGAAGATCCAGGCTGCAGCCAAAGAAGGGAAAACAAGCATGGATATGGGAATACATCAAGTAGACCCAGGGGCAGCTTCTTCACCCTCTTGCTCATGGGTGTAACCTGTGATACTGTTTTTGTTAAATTATCATTGTTTGGCTCAACGCAAAGAGATCAATATCACTTCTTTGTCCTCATCATCAAGATGGAAGAATGAGGAAAGGAGACGAGGATGAGAGAGGAAGGAGGGTTAGACAAGCAGCCAGCGAGAGCAAAATTCAACGGGGGAAAGCAGGCGGTGAAATATTCATGAGAGAGAGAGAGAGGGAGAGAGAGGCAGCAGAGCAGAGAGGAAGGAGACAAAGAGTCAGACGCAGAGTTGAGTGTGTGTGTGTGTGTGTGTGGAAAAAAAATGAGTATTATCCTCATAAGAGGCCTCCCAGCAAAGAGCCTGTATATCAGACGCCTTTCATCTGCAGCGTCAGTTACAGCCGGCTCATTTCCATATTTTAGAGCCTCTATACGCCATCCTACAGGATAACATTTGCATGAAAATAGAGAGAGAAAAGGCTGCGAGTACATAAAGCCCCCTTCAGCTGTGTGAAGTTGTGTGTCCTGTGCGTGTGTGTGTGTATGTGTGTGTTGGTGTGTAAAACACAGCAGAAGGCATGTTGGAGCAAAACCTGTTAAAAAAAAAAGGGAAAAAAAAGATTACACAACCTGTGTCTCTGTGCACAGAGAATGAGGAGTTATCATATGCTGCGCTCTTGTGGCCTTTGGCTCCCACTGCTGCGTGGACTCGCACGGCGCTGCTTCCTGTGAAGGCACAGAATAATGGCACGCTTTGTGTGTGAGAATCAGGTGACTTGTTTAACTTGTCGTGTTTATCTGTCGCTTTTCCGTCTCTTCTTATAACTGAACCGGCTCTAAGGAATATGCCTTAGCTCATCTTTAAATTCTGTTTTTGACAACGAGGAAACGAAGCGAAATAAGCACATATTTGTTCTTGTCTTTCTTTAGTTTTTTTTGATTACAAAACATGGATAGGACACATCATGTTGGTTAGATTTTAGGAAAAAGTAGAACTGTGAATAAAGCATGTACAGGCTGACATATGCACATCGTGCAAAGTTTTGTTAATCAAACATGCCAACTTTTCATTTTAAGTAAATATTGCAGTAGCTACACTGTTAAACAAAGTCATGTATGCCAATACTTGGTTTTATTTTACCTCTTCTAAGCTCTTGTGATTTTGCAATTTGTGAATCTTTTTACCATTTCTGGGAGAAAGTTCTAGAAAACAAGGAAGTGTTTGGTTACAATAATACCAAGATCACCATGATTATGATTAATGGGGGATCAAACAGAAGTGCAGAATGCATCAAAACATAATTTTGCATTGATAAGTAAAGAGTGACAAAAACGAGAACGGTAAGAGATCATGGGATCATTTTTTTGTTTGTTTGTTTTTAGCATCCCTGAGACATCGTAATGATCTGGTTATAGTGCTGTGCTTGCTAAATGTCTTATTCAGGTTCTGAGGTTTTGTTTACACCGTAAGCCTTTATGCTCTACTGTTTAATGAGACTGTGTTTACGTGCAAATAAAAACTTTTATTAAAACATCATTGTTTCAACTTGTATTAAACTGTCTTAAAATTTTAAGTTGACTCATCAGTAAAAATGAAGAAACTGATAAATGATTCAAAGTTCCCCGAGCTAAAACTCTTAAGGGAGCGCTCTGGTATTTTGAACATATCCCAAGTCATTAATAAATAGTTTTATCTTAGCGAGCGTAAGTTTAACAAGGTAGGGAAAAAATGCAGGTTTTTTAAAATAAATATTAGCGGTGAGCAGTGAAAGAAAAGCGATTTATTTCCAAAGTTTTGACGGGCCCCAAAATGTTGCATTGTATGGCCATGTCGGGCCAAAAGGTCTTAGTGATAGTTTTTAATTGCTGATATTTTTTACGTTATGTTACAATGGCCGCTTTTACAATGTCGAGGTGTGTGCATCCCTCGTCGTCCCTGCATTGGTTACTAAAAATGTAAACTAGCTGTGGCCGTTTGTAGAGCCAGTGTTTGGTTCGTCTGCTCTGGGCTACTGTAGAAACATGGCGGGTTCAGCTCTTCATTTAAGATGTGGTAAAACTGTGAAGTTGTGCCTGGTGGTAAATAAAATTCAGTTCTGGTTTAGTCTCATTCCAGTTCAGGTACAAAAGTAAATAAAACCATGACAAAAAAACCATGACCCAACATGACACATGGGAGGAAAGAGTTGCGCCATAGACCAATCTGAGAGCACAAAGTAGAAGCATTAAACAAAAAGGTGACCGTTCGCCTGACTTGGCGTGTCATGCTGCAGTGATTTCTCTGCTCCACCCTGGGATGGACAAACCATGGAAGTGTTGCTGGTTCGACTGGTCTGAAGATCAGTTAACAAAACACATGCATTTAAAAAGGTCGCTCTAAAAGCAGCACAACAAACGGTCAAGTACAGTTTAGTTAATGTTAGTATATTTTTAAAAAAATGAATTCATCCAAAGGCCAAATACTCGTTTGCGACATTCTCAGTCAGTCTCTCACCTCCTCGCCCACACACATGTAACAACTGAATCAGATTGTGTTCGAAATATATCTATCCCAAGATTTATTTAAAAGGAGCATTCTGCATAAGACCTTATACAGTAAAGTCAACCCAACCCATTAATCTGTAACATTTACCTATAGATTACATACAGCATCCCTTTCCTTCACAGTAATTAGGAAATAGCTAGGCCAGTACAATAAATGATAATAGTTCCTAAAACATCTTTCCATGCTGACCAAGAATATAGTAGTGTTGTGTTTTTAGTGTTTTTTGTTTTTGCAGTAAAATGAGTCTAATTTAAATATGCAGAGTGAAGAATCCTGACACATTTTGAAAGCGTGAGCTCAGCGTCGTGGCCCACATCGGATTATTTCTCTCAGCAACATGATTGAGCCGCTGAGCCACTAACTTCCATTGTTGTTTTGCAGCAAATCAACGCCTCTTTTTGTTGTTATAATGTAATATGTTAAGGAACCACACGTCGTCTCAGTTTTCCCTGTTTCTCACCCCCCCCCAGGCTAAGAGGTTTGGCTCTGGTTCAACTGAAACTCTTCTCCTACTCTCTGCTGAGGTCTGACTTATTACTAACACGTATTTCTACTTTTTTTTGTCACTTGTCCCGAACTTTCCCAGTTTAATCCGCGCAGGATGAGGCCCGGTCTGCCCACAGTTGAACCATATAGCCCACGTGTTTCTGTATGTCAGAAATGACATGTTTTCAGCACAGCCCTTCAAATGCAGTAATTGCTGAGCACCAACAGTTGGCGTGAAGACAACAGAAACTGCTGCAGGTTCTTGCACGCCCTCGGAGATCCTGTAGACTCTATTGCCACAAATCTGTGACTGTGTGTGTAATAAATCTAATTGAAATACCCTGGGTGAAACTTCTCATATGTCACCATCCCTTCTTTCATCTTCACATCTGTCATGAACCGTAAAACATTTTCTTATGTCTAAAATCTCCCCTTGCAAAGATCAGATGACTTCTTAAACTCATGCATAGGGTGACTTTTTTTAAATTATTTTTTTTAATAATAATCATTACAAAAAAAAAGATTTTTCAGGTAAATCAGAAATGGCAGTGAAGACGAACAACATAAATAACTGTTAAATATAGCCAAAGTTAAGAAAATCTAAAATGATAAATTGTCTGATAATAGGACACTGAGATTAAACCGAGTTAAACTGTAGTTTGTGTGTTTTCACGAGAATCAGTGAAACAGAAAGAGGTCTGACAAAGGTTGAAGCGACCTCTCGATTAAGAGGGGGATGAAGGTTAATGTCCCCTCAGAGGACTTAAATGTTATTGATAATTTGTGATGTTAATTATTCAGGCCCTGCACCGGCAGCAGGATCACTACATGATGGGCTTGAGTCCCACAGCACAAAACATCAATCAAGTGTTTTCTTTCTCAGCTGCAGCTTGTAATAGTTGCACAGAAGGCCAAATCTTCACGCTCTGGGGTGGAAATCTGAGAGTTTCATCGATTCCTGTATGTCCCATCTTATGAGACTTTCTGCTTTCACTTAGAGCAAAACTCCAGCAATTTTCAACCTGAGCCCTGTTTCTCTGTTTTTTTTAGGCTCTAAAATTTCACAAAATGCGATCCGTCGCTTGAACCGTTTAACTCTACAAGGGTATTCAATGCAATGGTGCTGGGTAAGTCAAAATGTTGAAAATAATTACATTTTTTTTAATAAATAAAAATTTTAAATATACTGCCCAAACGTTATTGCAAACGTCTGGTAAACTTGGAGTGGTCACCTGCATTGAAACACCTGTGTTTGACTGTAACGATACTGGCCAACATGATTGTTCGTACTGACTTTGCTTTTCCTACCTTTGTCTGCCTCATGTCACTGACAGTACACTCAAGACACAACCAGTCAATTGGCAAAGATGCACTGTCTCCCATGTTCATGAAAAACAAACTAATTGCTCTTTACATCTGCTTTGCATGTAGCTTGTAAAATAAGAGCTTAATGTATATGTTAATGTATCAGCAAAAAAAAATGATTGGCCATTTTTTTAGTGCAACAAAAATTGAGCAGGCTGCTGTGACTGCTGCTCATGCAGGTGAGTTTTAATCAGTCACGTCAGGAACAATAAAACTGGACCGGGCGGACTGGGAGGCTGCGTGCGACAAGCAGCAGAGCTTGTTTAGCAGTCTCCCACGCTTTCTTAAACAATAACTGCCTTCAGTCGGCAGTCACCTCGCTGGTCCCATCCATAAATTTTCACCTTTCTATTCAGCCTCTGTGAAAAATAAATAAAGCGCACTTTGTTGTCTGTTTGTTCCTGTAAGTCACAAGACTGTGGTGAGGATGAGTGATTAGCAACCACAGAGAATTTGTAACTACATTGAACCTTGTGGGTTCTTTGTGTGTGTGTGTGTGTTTTATCAACTCTGAGGTACTGTGAGATGACAGATGTAGACATCCAGTAAATCAAGCAGATCCCAACCAACCACCACCTTTCTGAGAGGCCTGATGGGACGGGGTTTCAACTGACTAAGTCTCTTAAAAAGCTGAGGGGCACTGAGTCCAACAATAACAATGGCTTTGTATCTGATAGCATCTTAAACTGTCAAACATGATGTTAACTAATCATTATGAGCTGGTTTGCTTTTTCCGAGGAAATCTAAAGCTTTCTTTCAGCGTACCTGTGCGGACAACAGTTCCCATGAATTTGAATCTTAAAATAAAGTGCTGAAGCATTTGTGATCTTGCAGGAATGTCGCACGTTCGGTTTGCCTGCATTCCTCCAACAGCCAGCATACATCCAGTCGGGCTGCTTATTTAAAGCTCCCACTTGAGTGTGTGTGAACTGACTGTAAATACAAAACAGTTGGTAAGGTGTCACTTTTAATGGGATTTAGCATATATCAAAATAGATACTTAGCACCGACAAGTGAAGGTGAATTGGGAATATAACAGATTCATTTCCCTGTAATAAACAGGAATGAAATATGTTTTGAACATAATCTTGGCACACTGCATCTGCAGACCTTCTCCGTGTGTCTGTGGAAGTGTCTAAGCCTGCAGAGCTGCTCCATAACACAGCACTCACGTTACTCTGTGTGATTATCTCCTTTCTTTCTGTCTGAATTCCGCACCAGTGGCTGATGGACCGCCATCCGGCCTCTGAATGGCTCGTTAGGAATATGAAGCAGAAATCACAACAAGATAAACACTTTTTTTGCATTTACTGCTGCAGAGGTGTCGCTCAAGCTTTCTTTTTAAATCATGTAAACCAGATTAGAACCCATGTATAATAAAGCATGGCCACAAGAACTGACTGCAAATATTAACCTGGAGTATTTTTTTTATGTCATTCATGGTGAAATAAATGGGTGGCACTCCGTCAAATCAATTTTAACACCCAGCCAGCCTGGACTCTCAACAGTTTGGTTTTAGAGCCAACAAATTCTCAGAAGATACCATCTCCACTTGCCTCCAGTCAGTTTTGACACACCTTTAAAATCACAACACACAAAGTCAGAAGGCTGTTTTTATCAGATTTGTATTCAGTACAATGAAGCTAATTTGAAACCTCGACACTCTGCAGTTGGATACTGGGCTTCCTCACGAACAGACCCAATATAAATTCAGATTGACGGTCAGCACTTGTTCCACTCTTGTGTCCCCCAGAGTTGTGTGCTCAGCCAACTCCTATTTACACTATACACCCGTGACTGCAAACCCAGACAAGGAGATACCTCTGTTGTAAGGAAGGTAAGGACACGATTTTTCATCAGCAAACAAAATTTTGTAATTCAAATTGCAAGGAAAACAACATGTTGTGCATAGATGGTAATCTGTTGATTAACACTGAAAAAACCAAGGAGCTGACTGTGGACTTAAGTTTCTGGGAATTCACATCACGGAGAACCTTTCATGGACATCACACAACCATACGTCTTAAATAAACTTCAGAGGGAAACATTCTTGTTCTCTTCTACAGAGCAACAATAGACATCCTGACTGGAAAACACCACACACTGCCCAGAATATTGCTGGTACTACAGTACTACTGGAGCATCATTGATATTGGTGAGGTGAAGTACTTTAGATACATAAAAGACAGAGAAGTATCCGCTACCATGCCGCTAGACTATGGAGCAGCTTTTCTCCCCAGGTTGTGAGAATCTTGACTTTATCATCCACATCCCACCTTAGATAGTTTTTATGCCCCAGCACCAGCGACAACCAGAGCCGGAGGCATTATGTTTTCAGTTTGTCCGTCCAGTGCATGTACACGTGTCCTGGCCATTCTTGTGAACGATGTATATCTCAAGAACGCTTTGAGGGATTTTCTTCAAACTTTGCACAAATGTCCACTCCGACTCAAGGATAAACTGAATAAATTTTGGAGCTCATAGGTCATAGGTCAAAGTCAGAGCAGCCTCATGTGGGACACGCTTGTGAAAGCGAGATAAAAAACAAACTCTGATCAAAGCCACTGACAATTAGCTTTGGTCAGTAGACCTTGACCTTTGGAGGTTGAAAGTCAAGATCACTGGGACCTATTTCAAAATTGCATTGCAAAGTTGGCACAAAACTACATTTGGCCTTTAGAGTGATTTGGTTGAGTTCTGAAAGTCAAAGTTCATTGCAATTTTACATATTGTGTGGTCGTATTACCACGAGAACCACCCTGGCATTTCTTTTTGACATACCACTGTTCTTTCACTATCCGCTTTAAATGCCTTAGGCATGTAACCACCAGGCAGTAATTTTTCTATTTGTTTTTTGTCATGTGATTATTTATTCATAAATCCCCTCCTATGAAAAACAGCTGTTCCTACAGATAAATCTTAGATTACATTATACTAGTTTTCACATCCACCACTGAAATGCGAAAAACGTGAAAACCCTGATTTAAAGAGGTGGGCCGTATGAACAGAATTTGTTAGGAAGCCGATCAAGGTCCAGTAAACACAACTGTGCTTTGGCCTCCAGTGCACATATACTGAGACTGGACTTTACAGTAAAGTAGCAGACATCTTGAGTCCAGTGGGTGAACTTGTGAAATAACAAATATTGGCAAATTCATATATTCAGAAATTTTAAGGGAGATGAGAAAGAAGGAGCACAGCTGCATTTTATGGATTTCAATGTAACAATTCCACTTTTTTTCTGCTAAACTTACACATCACAAAACTTTAATGTACACCTTATTACATATGTGAAGAGGATTTTTAACCTTTTGCTACTATCTAATATGTTTTGTTATATAATCTATGATATATAATGAGCATTTCATTTATTTATTGCCGGAAAATATCTACATATCCAAAGGATATTACCTGTACTTTGAGTATTTTCATTTTCTGCTATTTTATACTTCTATGATTTTATTTACAAGTTTAATAACACAGAAAATAATAATAATTAATGGATGATGTGTTAACAGGAAACGTTGTTGATTTTTGAGTGAAGTTTGCAACAAAACAGAAGATTCTGTTTTTGAATTGTGCCCTGATAACAAGTTGGATGGTCGCTCTCCTCTATGCGGCGATGAACTGTGTTCACAGGCGATGGTTTTTGGAAGTGTTCCCAGTGATGTCCGCTGCAGAATTGTGTCTGTTTTCACTGTGGTGCCATCTCAGGGCCTGAAGATCACAGCCATCCGATAATTGTTTTCATCCTTATCCCTTGCATTCAGGGATTTCTTCAGATTTTCTGAATCATTTAACCATGTCATGTGCTGTAAAAAAAAAAAAAGGCGGCACAGTGGTGCAGTGGTTAGCACTGTCGCCTCACAGCAAGAAGGTCCTGGGTTCGATTCTGGGTCAGGACGTTTCTGTGTGGAGTTTGCATGTTCTCCCTGTGTCTGTGTAAAAAAACCCAGTAGTTTTACTCATATGTATTTATGGGTGTTTTTACCTGCCACTAAGGAGGCCATACGGTTGTCCATGAGTGTATCATCATAGGGAGATATTTCCATCTCATCCTCCCCTAAATAAAAGAAATAAACAGAAATATAAAACAACTGAATGATAATTTACTTTGCGACCAACAGTAGGTTTGAAGGCACAAATCTAAGACAAAAGCTAGAGTAAAGGACAGAAATTGTAAATGATACTAATCTCAAGGTGAACTCCCTCGAAAGCAATGGAGGGAAGATAAAAAGATCTGATAATAAGAAAGGAAAAAAGGCATTCACATTTCTTTTTACACTGCTCCTATTTAAGAGATTGTGTAATGTTAGTATAAAGTAAGAACTAGGATACTACCCTAGTATATGGAAATGAACATGAACTGTTGAAAATGAAAAACAGCTGTATGATATACGTATCATCATGTTTATAGCAGGTACTAACTTCCAAGACTTACATCTTCACAGGTAAATATGGTGCTCTGGATTAAACATTAGGCTACACCATAATAACTTACTGAGCAGAATTCTAAAATAGATCTGTAAAATATGATATCTATGGTTTGACCATAGAAAAATATCTATCAGTTCATATTATTGTTATTTATTTAATTCTGACTCTAGACACACTAATGTGCTGTTAATATTGTGGCTAGCAGTGTCACCTGACAGACAGGAAGCAGCTCTCAATTATGTCAGTCCTTTAGGACAAAAAGAGACATATGCTGTAACTGTCATGCAACCTTTGGTTTATTTACAAGCCTCCTCCACATTTGGTTCATCCATAAGCTGTTATGAAAAATCACTGGTAAAAAACATCCAGGTAGTGAGTTGTCTTCTTTGGACAAAAAATAGACTGTATTTTTACTTGAAATGAATATCAGAAGTCATGTAGGGATATTGGGCGGCACAGTGGTGCAGTGGTTAGCACTGTCGCCTCACAGCAAGAAGGTCCTGGGTTCGATTCTGGGTCAGGACGTTTCTGTGTGGAGTTTGCATGTTCTCCCTGTGTCTGCGTGGGGTTTCTCCGGGTACTCCGGCTTCCTCCCACATTCCAAAAACATGCACATCTGGGGGTAGGTTAATTGGTCACTCTAAATTGCCCGTAGGTGTGAATGTGAGTGTGGATGGTTGTTTGTCTCTATATGTCAGCCCTGCGATGAACTGGCGACTCATCCAGCGTGTACCCCGCCTTCGCCCCAAGATGCTGAGATAGGCTCCAGCCCCCCCCGCGACCCCTAACGGGATAAGCGGTAGAAAATGAATGAATGAATGAATGTGCTGTAAAAAACAAAACCCCCAAATTCTTTGCAATTTTAAATTGAGAAACAGAATTCTTAAATTGTTGCACTCATTATCAGTGCAGCCTTTTTATAGAATGATGAACCCACTCCCCATCTTTATTTCAGAAAGATTCAGCATCTCTGAGATGATTTTTTTTTTTTTTTTATGTCCAATCATATAATTGCCCTGCAAGCTAACCTGATTAACTGAGATCTTTACAGTTTTTCGTTGAACTATTTTTGTTGGAATCAAATTCAAAATGAGAATAAACTGTAATATTTCCCTGTTTCATTATTTCGATATGCTGTCTTTGTGCTGTTTTCTATTAAATATTAGTTTTCACATTTTTTCAAATAATCACAATCCTGTTCAATTAACATTTTACACTGTGTTTGTTTGGAAATGGGGTTGTGTATGTTTTGCCCAACAATTCCTTAAATTAAATGACATTACTTATTATTCTCTGTACTTTACCTCTGTGTGTCAAATAACAGTCCCTTTAAACCGGCTGAATGGTCAGTTATATCTGCTGCTCAGGGCTAAAACATCAGCAGTGTTGTGAAACAAAACAAATACAAACACTCCATCAAGAATCCCAGGATCCCATAACACCTAGAAAAAGTCCTGACCTGTTTCCTTCTCATTGTGTGTGTGTGTGCGTGCATGCGTGCTTTGAGGGGTGTAGGAGTTGCGGAGCAGCATGCGGGTCTGCCATGCCCTCAGTGTCTGTGACTGTTTTTACTGTCATCAGTGGGAACTGTGTGATATCATCTCACCACGGCCTCAGCAAAATACTGGAAAACATCATGACCATCGGGCGCAGTTCCTCAAAAAGAGATGGAGTGAAAAACCTCAAACACAAATTGGCTGCAATAGTAATCAGATACGCAGGAGCATCGCAATCACTAGTTCAATAATACGTTATTTATGGATCATTATTGATGTGCTACACACATTGTGTCTGAACTCACTGATGACTGTTAACATCCAGACCATGATAATGATCTTCATATGCATTATAGCACTGTTTCATTGTTCATACAGACTTTTCCACAGCATGTTTACCCAACAAGCTTCACCAAACTACAGACCCGAACTGGCAGTGGTCCAGCAGGAACCTAAACACACCTCAATACAGTTACAAGTGCTGTGACAAGTGCTCACATGCTGGAAAAGAGGGGATGGATTTGCATCTTATTTCCATCCAAGTTAGATGCCTGGAGTGAGGCAGGGATGGTGTTAAAAAGAAAAGAAAAAAAAAGCCAACTGTCCTTCAGGGAGGTGGAGAAGAGGGATAGATGTGAGGTTGGGGGAGGAGCTATTAGGGATTTATCCCACTAAGTAAACTGACAGAGATGACAAAAGCATCCTGGAGGGTTGGATTCGTTGGAAACTGTTGGGAGTGTGTGCATCCCAGAGGCACGACGGAGAGACCACATGCTACATTGCTACATGCTACATACAGTAGTTTATTACAGCGCTTTTCATTTCTGCAAGATTGTGTCCCTGTCTCTCTCAAACAGTCATGAGATCACCTCCTTGCCTTGGGCTATTAAACACTAGTAACTACTGCAAGCCTGGCCTGGGTGTGGGCTCTCGTCAGTTAGCTGCTTTAATTATAACAACCACAACAACAACAAAAAAAGCTCGCTGAATAAATTGTTCTTTTGCTTCTGAGCTAAAATAAATATTAACATGCTCTTCTCTCTTCAAGACATGAATTGTTACACTGGTCCAACCGCTTTTGGACTGCTTTAAAGAGGGTTTTCTTTCGTGCAAGTAATTAGGTAAAAGAGGGTTCACAACTGTCACTCAACGTTACAGTAGATCACAATTTATTACAACATGAAATAATAACATACATAAAACATAAATGTTTGTCCACGAATCTGTAATCTATTAATCAAACAATTATTTGAATTCTGACTTTAGTTTCAGAATCCTGTCTGTGAACTTAGAATTCCGACTTTAAACTTAGAATTTTCTCTTTGTTCTTCAGAATTCCCCCCCCCTCAGAATTCTAACTTAAGTTTAATCCTGACTTATTTAATTATAAGAGTGTCTCCTCAAAATTCCGACTTAGAAATTGCGGCAATAATCCTGTTCCATACATTAGAGCACATTAGAGCAAGATTTGGAAAGCAATGACTTTGAGCCACGTTCGGTGACCAAGGGGAAAAAAAAAAAAAAATGTAAGTAATGTAAGTTAAAAAAAATGTATCAAACCTTTCACATACTGGTGAAGAGGTTGCTGGGCGTATGTAGCTCCTGTTTGACTGTTGAGTCAACAGATGACAGAGAAGAAAGAGCAAAATGCTTTTTTTTTAGCCCCTCAGGATAAAAAAAAATGAAATGTTATATCAGTAAAGGTTTGGCTGCTTCTCTTCATAAACCTCTAAATCTTCTTATTTAATTCAGCTTATTTTACTTATTTATTTCATGCATTTTATTGTTATATTTTAGCGGTTGGGACCCGAGCACTTTTATTGTTTCTTGTAAATTGCCTGTGCTGTTTCCGTGTTGCTGATAAAGTGTGCGTCTGTGAAAAATAAAGTAAACTGACCCAGACCCAGACCCTGTATATCAATTGAGATTAAAAGCTTGAATCAAGACCACAATTTATGCTTGTGACTCTTTAGGAAATCGATGTACTCTGGATCTCGTCATGTTTCACATGTCTTTGAGTTATGGACCTTTCCACATTAACCCTCACATGGTTTCATCAAAACAGGCAAACTCATCCAGTACAATTCATAATGAAACAATTTAGAGAGAAAAGTCCAAAAGGTGAATTTGAACCACTTTTTCTTCATTCATCTCCCATTTATCACCTCATGGCTTCTCAAATATAACTTTTGACTGTGGGAGCTCAAGCTGCACAGTTAAGAACTGCTGAACTAAAGCAGTTGAAGTAAAGTTGAAACTAACTCGACAAAGCATGGGGATCGATAACTTCTGCTGCAGATGCTACATGGTTTTAAACGCAGGACTTT
Organism: Mola mola; assembly: GCA_001698575.1. Classification (NCBI taxonomy): domain Eukaryota; kingdom Metazoa; phylum Chordata; class Actinopteri; order Tetraodontiformes; family Molidae; genus Mola; species Mola mola. The sequence goes on from KV751346.1 coordinate 4,642,854, forward strand.
TACTCGTCGTATAGCATTTGTAGTGTGTGAGTCTTGGTGCTTTTACTCTTATCTGTCCTCATGCCCCAGGTTTGATCTCACCCTTTGATCTGGACTCCTTTTCATTTGTCTGTTTTCTGCTCTTTGTTGAGTCAGCATTAAGCCGGATCCCACCATCAGCAGCTCAGGAACAAACTCCTGGCCTCCCGTCTCACACACACACACACACACACACACACACACACAGGTCCTCGTATTCCTCCCCACACAGTATTATCCCCATGTCATCAGTGCAAACACAAACAAGCTCCAGGAGAAGCAGGTGTCCTTCCTCTGGGATAAATAAACAGAAAACTAGGATCCAGGAGCACGAGGTTTGTTGTGTGTGTGTGAGACAGAGAGGGGCGGCTTACTCTTAGTTTCTGTCTCAGTGTGTGAGGAGAGAGAAACTCTGAATATTGCTGATAGCATCTTTTAAGCGCCTCACTCTCTAACAAAGCTGTTTGTTTTCACTTACCCTGTTTCTCTTCATCCAATTATTTTTAGGTGTTAAGGTTTATTGTGCAGTTATGTTTATTTTATCATGCAAACAATTATGCATATTTGAATAATCAAGGAAATGTAAATACAGCATGTAGGAGTGGCTCACATGGGTATTCCCATCATAAACTTCCTTAATGCTCGCAGCTGATTATTTAAACTGACATAAAAGTGTTTCAGTGTTAACCATTAGGGGAGCCCACCCACCACTGACCCACTCTAACCCCAATTTGGTTGCATGCTAATTCACCATTTCATTTGCACACCTCCTATGTTTTTGGAGGTTTCAGGACTAAATGTGCCTGTTTCTTACCTGCAGCTGTGCAGGCTTATGTTAATCTGTCCTCCAGGTGTATGTAAACAACTGCCTGTGTCATCATCCAGTAACAGCGTTGCAGGTGGAGTTACTTCTTCATGAAGCAGGTTAAACCGTTTTCCTACTGGTATGTAGGCTTCAAAGCGGTGCTCACATCACGTTCTTTCTTGCACGAGTGGGCTTTCTTAAATATGACTGAAGCATCAGTCTCTTGAATTTTCCCACATTTTCCCACACAACAGACAGATCCAAAGCCTTCTTATTGAGAGATTTAATGAGTTGTGAGATGTTTGTAGATCTCATAAAAACAAACAGACAAATAGCAACAAAGAAAAAAACCTCACAATGACGACCTAATTGACTGAAAAGTCAAGATCGTCGTCTGGAGATTATCTTGGAATTGCAAATGTTCAAGTTTTCATTTGTTTACCACCAAAACTTTGACAAATTTTAACACATCATGGACTTTTTTGAGGTTTCATGTTTATTTTTCAATAAAAAATGGATACTGAACTTTGCAAACTGCTGCAAGTTCATGACATAAAGGACCAGTGCACAGTTTTTCAAGTCTGTTTCTGGTACATAAACTACTTATTTTTGCAATATATTTTTGATGCACAGAACAAGGACTGTGAATTTCAACCTGCAGCTTTAACATTTGAATCACGTTGGAAAGGTTGAATGGGAGGAATAGTCACGCAAGCATCTGACTATTTATTTAAGACAGAATCTCTCCAAGAACAACTTCCCTAACAGTCTTAAGTCTTACAGTATCTCTGGCCGTTAAGTTATGTCAAGTTGCTTAATTCACTATCTTTACAGATTTTACACTGGGGTGAAGAAAGCATTGTTGATGGATTGGATTGATATCTGCAGATAGCGCTTTTTAACAATCATTGGATGGAAATCATCACTGAACATAAAGTATTTCTTTAGTTGAGAACGTGCATCAACACAGACCGATCATGTGATGCTGCAGTGACCATGCCCAAAAGAAAGTACTCTTAAAAGAAACAGTTCCCTCCACAACACACATAAGGAAAAATAACATCTGAAACTGGCATCTCCAGTTCCAGAGGAGTGGAGTTCACTGAGCAGACTGAATTAGCGTTTTTTAAACACTCAACAACTGGGTAGTTTTAGTGCCTTAGACAAGGCATCAAATCTGATAATTTTCTTATATTTGGTTATATATTTTGTTATCTATATATGTATTTTGTTGCTGTTGCTGTTGTTGAGCGTTGAATTTTTTTCTTGCAACATGAAAACTGCACGATGACATAAGTCAGTATAAAACCCTGTTCTTCCAGTGGCTCACCGTTGAATCCCTCCACAGCTGCAGGTAGGCGCCCGGCTCATCCAATCACAGCCTCAGATCGGCCAATTGACAGCGTGGCCCCGCCCTCCCGTCCACCTGTAATCCAATCCGCGCTGCTGTCACAGGTAAAACTGGCCTCGATTTCTCAGCATTGCCCCAAAAAAGCGAGAAAAGCCGACAAAACCCGTTCGCTCAGTCGGGGACTCCTTGTTTTCCCTTATCCGGCATTAGCGGCGCAGCACTGTAAAGAAGACGGATCGGATTTTCAGTACCAACTAGAAAGTCCAGTTCGACCGACCGAAATGTCACAGGAGCATGACAAGTAAGTTGTCCTGGCTCTCCACCTGGAGCCTGCACGGCGGGGCAGGCTGCCTCTACATGTGATACTGGCTCTAAATATGTTGTGGATACTCGGCTTTTTGCACCTTTTTTTTTTTGCGTTCATGGCACATGCGGATTCCTAAGAGCCGAGGTCCCTCTGCGGTCCACCTCTGACCTGCAGCTGCTGCCTGACAATTGCAAACAAACCCTCCTATATGTGTAGCGCTTAAACGTTATTTCGGAAACCGCTTTGGGGTGACTTTTTTTTAAGGGTAAGTCTGCTCTAAGACTGACTGGCGAGTGGGAACGCGATTGTATCTCATAGTTTCCCATGGTGTGGCTGCGCTCGGTTCACCTGTCATGTTCCAGCCTGCACAGGTGTATCTCCACCTGCCGTGCGAGCACAGGCGCCTGGTAGAATAATAACTGGTCCGTGTTAGCGATGGGCTGTGCAGTGTTTGATTTTGCTTTAAGCTATAACAGTTATGTGGATAGTCCTAATGATGTTTGTTCAAGAATGAAAATCAGCAGGGAGCTAAAACAGCCTCTGCTCATGTTTGTCTTTTGTTTGTTTTTTAAAATAGATTTTCAAAAGTTTTCACGCAAAATATTATTAAAATATTTTTAAAGTTGGTGTTAAAGCCTGTATTTTGCTTTTTTTGTTTCGTTTTTTGTTTTTTGTTTTTGTTTTGAGGGCAGTGACAAGGAGACTTTGAGGGGAGTGAAATTGTACACCTGCTAGGCGTTGGCTGACTACTTACAGAGACAATACAAGCAAGCGCAGCGCTATATGTGAAGTTTCATTATTTTTGTCTAGCTCTATACCACTCAGATGTTTGGTTATTGACACCTGTGCCCTCCTCTAAACGCATACATACAGAAATGTTCTCCTCCTTGTACATTAAAAATGTCTTCAAATTCATGCTGCAATATTAACTTTACTCCTGCCAAGTGAAAGCTATTTACATAAAATTGCATTTAAAAAGAGTTATTTACTGATGGATTACATCTACTTACAATTTATTGCCCCAAATAATAGATCTTATCGGGTTGCCTTTTATGAACAGCACAATTAGATATAGGATTACTAATTAGCACTCTGCTTTGACTATTGAGGGGAAAAAGTTGTGTTTGTCGTAGATACTCTGTGGAAACTGAACCAGCCCCGCATTGTTGTGGCCGAAAATCAGCGGGTGAATTTGGTGGCAGAATGACTGAAGATTAGGGTGTCTAGTTGGATGTGCAAGGCTGTTGATCTAGATGAAACTCTAATAATGAGAGCTTGACTAACTTTGCTCTAGTCGCTCGGCTCAACACGTCTAAGTAAACATAAACTGAACAAACATTCAAATGTGCTGTACAAATTCAAGCGTTCAACGTGTTCTCACTTGTCTTTTCAAGCACTGTTTTAAATTTAGGACATTCACACTAAATAAGGTGGTGACATTAGAAAAGCGAGCTGGCGTGTTCTCATTGGCGGACCCAGTTCTGTTCTGGTCCAGAAGAGGCAGCAGGAAGACGGCTGGGGATGACTGTGCACAAAAACGTATTTTTACCAAACCATTTCCCTTAAGAAAACAGTAGCACGGCGTTGATC
>KV751346.1:4660146-4688932 GCA_001698575.1 Mola mola
AATATTTACTGTAAAAAAAAAAAAAAACAGAAAAAAAACTTTCAGCCAACCACACAGAGGAAATTATTGTACAGTTAAGGTTTTTTTTTTTTTTGTTTGTTTGTTTGTTTTAAGCGATAAGATACACGTTGTAAGTGAAACTGATGTTTAACTTCAGATCAGTGATGGTGGCTTTGTAAGTATTAAATTTCTACAAAATTAATGGATTCCAGTGCTCGAACACAGCTGCCCTTCCCCTGTAAAGTAGTTGATGTGAGTGAGGTCAGTGAATGTGTAGTACACTCCACACAGGCTGTCCTGGAAGTGCAATATGGTATTTAGGCTAAGACGCATTCAGAAAGAAAACCAGATACAGTTTATAATGCATACGAACTGATGAGCCATTTTTAAAATAGAAATGTACATATCCACTGAAAAAGGGTCTAAATGATCCCTCCTTTTGTATCTCAGTACTTATTGTGTATATATTTATTATGAGAATGGATCAGGGTTATTGTTTTTTTTTTTTATTATATCTATCCAAATTTTATTATTCCTAATAATGCTTTGTTTTTTATATGAAGTTATTCTAACATTACGTGTCATGGGACAAACAGTGTGGCCACAACATGTTTTAAATTGATGTTTTTTGTAAAGTATTTGATGCACAAAGTGCTTAAGTGCCCAATAAAGGCTCTCCAGTAGCTGCTATCTGAGACTCTCTTTCATGTTAAAACAAAGTGTACCTATGCAAAAGCTGACATTTCGCACAACATTCATGATGAGTTTGGATTTGGAATGATGACTAAGGTCTGTGGTTGGTGCTTTTTAGCTGCGGCACATTAACCATGCCTGTGCCAGCGTTTTCGTGCATCTATCCATGGGAACAGATGTCCGGGCAACTACCATGACGCTGTGGACAGAAAAAACAGGCATGGCATCACAGCCTGGTGCTGAGAGGCTGCTCTGTGGGAAAGCTGGCAACAAATTGCCTATGGTGATGGAAGCAGGTGCTTGTGTGTATCTCAGCCTATATCTGTTGGCTATTTGATATGCTGCTGGGAGAGTAATGCCAGTTGCTGTTGCTCCACTACTCCTGACCAAAATATCTTCACACCTGTGAGTTGGTTTGCCATGAAATGTTTACAGATGCATTCATGCTCCCGAGAGGAACTAATGATTTGGGTTTTATGGTATTAATGTAGCGCCACCATGAGTCATGAGACATTTGTAGCTTCATGCCCCCTCATAATTAGTTATCATTTCACATTTTTCATTTTTCTAATATCAGCATGTTATTGTGGTGATTGTAACATTATTCTAAAGCACAGCTTCACAGAACCATCATCCACTAGGGTCTGCTATGAAAGAACGTACTAAAGTAAATTTGATCCATAGAACCCTATTGAATTTTAATCTGAAAGACATTTTTTTTTTAAATTGGTCACCAGTTGCACAAATAACTCAAGCAAAACAAGGCTACAGAGTCCCTTTGCTCACGTTTGGTCCTCTGTAAAATGACTTGGACAGTTTGAGCGTATTTCATGTGTGTTGCCACGTCTGTCACAACTGTCTCATTGACTTGGACAGATGTTGTAGCACCACCTATGCAAAGTGCCTGCCAACACAGTATTTCTCCACCCAGCATCATCAGAGCTGAAGCTTTACTCGGCTATGATTAAACCAGCTAGCCGTTCCAGCTAAGTTGCTGTGCTGCCCTGTTGTTAAGTGTGAGGCCATCTGGTCTGTCTTTCTCTGACTGTTCTGCTCATTGTCACTGTTCTTTTCTTAGGTTTACTCCTGAGGAGTCCACGTTGAAAACCACATTGTCTAAATCTGATACTGAACTCCTGTGTGGCATCCTCTGCTGTGTTCTCAAGGACTGTGTTTTTGGAAATGATACCTTTGTCTCTGCTTTCAAATCCAAACCTTGTCCTGTACAAAATAGTTATAATCTCTTAATTTATGTTATTTGTTTTTGTTTTCGTTTATTTAAATGATTCCATTATATTAGCTTGTTATGACAAAAATGTACTGATATGCTGAGGGTTTCCTTGTGGAATGTGTATTTAATTGTTTTTTATTTTGTTTTTTGTAAGCCAATATTTTTTAAAAAAAAAGTGCCTTTATGTCAAAAGATTCTGATGTTGTTTTTGCAATGCATGCAAAGCGAACAGTGAGAGGACAGTGGTGAGTCAAGAAGAGGACTGGGGATGTTTTTTTGCAAGCGTGATTGTTAGATTGAAGGATTATGTACATGTTTTGTAACTCTGGATTACAGAGCCACTTAAGTGCACAAGGATCAAATTGTATAAAATAAACACAAGTAAATAAGGATGTAGGAAAGCGTGAAAAATGCTAATGGTAGTAAATTAATTAAGTTAGATTAAAAAATGGTCAAATACAAATAGTGTCATATGATTCTTGGATAACTCAGTTTTTAGTTGACAAACTAGTTAAATAGGGTAATTTTAATGGTATTACTAGGTGAACATGAATGCTGGCTTTTTCTTTTTAAATATTAGAGCAGATTTTTATAGGAACAGGAGGTCATCTTGTTCTGTAAGGTATTTTAGGGGAGGAGGTAAAGAGTGCTGAGTTATGTAAGTGGTAGAGTGCATATTAGCAACACAAAAGCCTTGTTTGGGAAGGTGGAGACCAGATTGTTGTTTCTAATACCACTTTCACACCAAAAATACCAATATACTGTGAGGTCACAGTGACTTTTGTCCAGAAGTTAACCAATTCACCCTCAAACACAAACGTAGGTTTGTGCCAAAATTGACAAATGCATTCTTGAGATATTGTGCTCACAAGATTTCTGGCCACAGTGACCTTGACCTTTGATCTCTAAACGTCATGATATACTGGTCCAAGCCAATTGTCAGTAGCTTTGATCTGAGTTTGTTTAGTGTTCACAAGTGTTGCCCACAAGAGGTCACAATGACCCTGACCTATGACCTCCAAAATCTAATCAGTTTATCCTTGAGTCAGAATAGACATTTTTGCAGAGTTTGAAGGAAATACCTCTAAGGGTATTTGAAATAGCGCATTCGCAAAATGTCCAAAACAGATGGACAAACAAAAACCATGACTCTGGCCCTGGCTTTTGGCCCGCACATCAAAAATTAAATCATTGTAAACATGTTATACAATTTACATTCCTAAGAACCTAGAGTATAGTAAAAAGAGATGAATCTCATTTAGTGTCTCTGCTGTTGAGGTTTGAAGTCACAAGACTCTGTATACTACTTTGAGCTCTGCCCTGTCAAATTGCATGCTCCAATGACAGTATAGTGCAGCCTTGGCAGATTAGACTACTAGTTAGATGCTGTTCAAACATCCCCAATGCAGCTCCAGCTTCACACTGAGAAAACTAAACACACTCCTCCCTTTAGCACCACATACTCCTTCTCCAATTACCTCAGAGATACTTACACTCCCATGTCTGCTATGAGGCTGGAGGCCACACTGGCACATGTAAGTTAAAGCTATCTCCATCAAAGTCCTTCATTTAAAAAAAACAAATTCACTCATCGTTGTCCTAAAAGACCAATTTGTATTGTTCCCCTGGCAAGTGATCATTGAAAATATCAGTAATTAAGCAGTCACAAAAAAAAAAAAAAATCACACACATATTTGTTGGGATTATTTAACAAGGGCAGAGCAATAAACTGACTTGGAAAACTTAAACTTAGACCTTTTTATCATATAAAATGTGGGCCATGTTTTATCTTGTGAAATGTGGGTCTCTAATGTTCGTGCAAACAGGTGCTCCATACTGTCCCAAACACTCATCAACCACTTTGAATGTTATCACGCTGTTAAAAAAACAAAAAACATATAATTCACAAAGCCACTGACATTGACGTGTCAGCATTGTCTCATTATCCATTTTATAAACATGTAGTTATTGTGCTCCTGATGCCCAGAGGCATTCGTCTAATTTATTGATCACACATTTAAAGACCTGCATATTTGCTTTTTTCATTTTGGAATATTTACATACATCATCAGTGATTATATAAGAAAATTATTTAAATAGTGCAAATGTTCGTGTTTATGTTTTGGCTCTAGTTCATAAAATATCACTTTATTGTAGATATGAGGGAGGAGTGACTTAAGTGGCTGTCAACTGGTTGTGTTAGCCTACCATTAGTAATAGACAGTGTTATTACTAGTTAATTATTGCCAAAATTTCCTTATCAGTGCGTGTACACAGTGTGAGTCTTTGTGGGGGATCAGAGATTCTTTGATATTCCTTAACATGTGACACACATGCTTTGAACTACTCTAAACAATCCTATGATGTCATACAATCCTGCATCTATATATATACTGTATTAGGCTGGTTAAGAAAACTCAGCAGGTGTAATGCAACTTTTGTGGATGCCAACCGCAATAAAACCCCAAAGAATAAGATAATGTAGCATATAAGCTCGTTTGCCAAATGCCATTGAACATTAAAAGAGGAAGAAGACGATAACTCAGCAGATGTGTAGGTCCTGCAGCATATTGCTGCAGTGCAGAGATTAAAAAAAAAAAAGATAATTCTTGACAGTTGATTTTCAAAGCATAGTCACCTAACAGCGAGGATCAACAAAACTTGAAAATAGATCAAAGAAAAGTAGTGTTGGAAAAAAATAAATACCTAAAGCCTACATCCAAGATGGACAACAATATCCAGATTGAAGCAGAGTCTCTTCGGCCCATCGTCAACAAGTACTTTCACAGAATCTCTGCAGCACAGTGGAGCATGTTAGCTGCAGGAAATCGAGACTCTGACACAGAGGTAACATTGGCTGACATGTTAATTGAAATTGTACAGGCAATCTCTACTGTTGTCCTGAGAGCTATCTGTACAACGGCGAGGAATTCCAAAGACACGAGCGCCACTCAAGTTACTGAAAATACAGCCGTGGAGAACTACAGCATTCAGCTAGGAGACTCCCTCCTTCGTAGTTTTGCTGACTCTCTTCAAGCCCCACTGGTCAAATGTGAGAGTGCAGAAAAGCTAACAGAACTTGTTGAGATGGAGGTTTCACAGAAGGTAAATTCTCTTGTACCTGTGGCCACCAGAAAATTGCCGGATGAGCCTGTCATATTTGTCAGTGGCTCCATGGCAAACACACGGAATCTTCAGAATATGGTGATATACACTTCCACATATCTGAAGAAATTTTTAGGTAAACTGAGCTCCTGTTGTCCTGGAACGTTGTGTCGGCAACTAAAAAGTATGTTTGCCTCCAATGAAAGCAATGACTCGCCAATTACAATCCTGGAAATTGAAGAGCCTGAGCGGTGTGAATCATCTCAGAGTGAAAAATCCAAGATCTCTGTCCCCTCAGTGACTCAAGCTGTGAAAGAAATCCTGAACAAATGGTCCAGTGAGACACCCGACACTGAGAAAAAGGCCTGCAATGCTCTCCAGCCTCTCAAAACTCCACTGGATAATTATACAGCGTCTGCTATTGTCCACACTATAATCGATGACCTGCATTATTCTGACAATGGAGATTATGCCGGATGCAAGACAAGCTCACTGAGGTCACATTTCAATATCGGCCTAATAGTTAATTCAGTGAGAGACTTCTTCACTTCACAGACCAAATCTTCAGATGGCAGAATCTGTGCCATCCAAGCAGTTCGCAAACGCAATTTCTCAAAGTTTGCCAGGAGACAATTTGAAAAGATGATGAGAGAGGTGACAATTGCATTTGATACTAAAGATCACAACTTCATTGTGAGTCTCAAGCAGGACTCAGGGTCAAGTCCTTGTCTCAAAGAGGAGTACTTTGGTGATCAATACATTTTACCAGGGGCTGTTCTAACTGTTCAAGATTTGCCTGCTCCAGTCGCTAAACCGACATATGTCAACATGGTCGAGGGCAAAGTTAACAGCTTGTTTGAAAAATTTGACCTTCAACATAAATCGTCAAGAGGTGATGAGAAGGCGCAGAATAACTTCATGATCAGTAGCGAGATCAGGAACTTTTCACAGGAACTGACTGATAAAATATATGCTCACCTGATGGCTAGCCAAAACCCAAAACCCTATGGTTCAATTGGAAGAACCCTCTCTGACACTGTCATTTCAGAACTCAGGAGGAAGGTGGACGCAACACGACGGGTTTCCCCCGAGGTTGCATATGCCATGACGGAGGACGCAGTGCGCAAGTTTGTGCAGCAGATGTTTCTGTGGATGGAGAAGACAAGCATGACAGATCACAGTGAGGAAGTGTCTGGCGCAATAAAAGACATCGAGCACCTAATATCAAAAACACTGACCCAACCAGAAGAAAACTGCAGCATCAGTTTTGAGTCTCATGATTACTATGAGCATTTAGTATCCTCCCTTTCACCGCCGCGATCACCTCTTTGTGATCGTGAACTATCTGTCAGTAGCATTGGTACAGACAACAGCGTGAAAATCAGGGCCCACGCTGACAGTGTGACTTTGAAAAAAAGCAATGACCAGAAGTATTCAGAAAGCAAAGCTTCACACTCTGAGGACTCTGGGGACAGTGTGAAAATCAGGCAATGTGTTGATAGCCTGATTTTGCTAAAAAACAAACCCCAGGGATCTCCAGAAAGCAAAATTATTAGAAGAACCTGTATGACTGAGTCCATACATAGTCAGGAGCCATACTCTAAAGAGACGAGTTGGGGACGCCCATTACAGTTAATTGACACCTCGTCTGCTACAGAGACGATTATCAACTCCCTCATCGCTGGTCTGCTCATGAATATCATCAAAATGGCCCCTCTGAAAACCAGAAAGTCCTTTGAAGAAAGAGACATCAACGCCATCATCAAGCGTATTTCAGAAAAGATGCTGGATACGACAATCATCCCCAACTCTGCTGGTGACAAAATCAACTACAAAAAAATGAAAAAGTTGAACAAAGCATTGATTAAAGACCTTAAAGATATATTTGGATCTCCACAATTGATCTTGGATGCTGCAGTGAAATTAAACCATCAGAACTTTGATGATGCAGTTGTAGTAATTCTGAGATTCCGTCTGAATAACCTCCTCAGTTCACACGTCAGAGGCAAGTGTGCACTGTCCAGATTCTTCTCAGCAGCAGGAAAAGTTTTGACTACGCCTTGCGGTTGTTGCTTTGAGAGCAACTGTGATGACTAAATAGTCATTCCCAGGTCCAGGGATGCACAGGAGCTCCCTGTGTAGGCATGGGGTTTACCTTTACTTCTTCAGTTTTCCCCTAACTCCCAAACATATTAAACAAAGATCTGTAAAGTGGACAACCAATTTGCTGATGGGTTAGCTAGACCCTAGTGAAAATTCCCAGACATAGCAGTACTCATGCCAACAACTTGACAACTAAATATCGACTGGTCACAGTGATAGATGAGTGGAGAATAACCACAGACCATAAAAATGAAATTGTCTAAGTCGGGCCAAAAACCCCAACCTCATCAGATAGCAACTCTGCTACAGATCAAGCTAGCAATGAGCTAAAGGTCAGGTGAGCCCAAGTGAGAACCTAAATCCTGAACACATTCTGAAGGAACGGATGTGGACTGAACAGACGCGCACAGCAGACTCCTAATCCGGTATCTGGTCTGTGATAACTCCTAGTCAGTATGGCTTCTCTTTAGATTGGATACGTTGGACTCACTGGATGGTAACGTTATTACACCAAGTTAGCAGAGTTATGCTTTCCCTCATGTCCATTTGATGGGTTGTTTGTTAGCGAGACTGCAGTAAAACTGCTTAACCGATTTGATGAAATTTTAAGCAAAGGTGTGTCTTTACCCAACGTAAAACTCCAGAAAGAATTGTAATCAAGAAGTCCAGCTGGTGTCATTTAGTAGTTGACAGCCCTGGCTATAGATAATTAGTTTTGGGCTTTCATGGTCAAAGGTCAAGATCACTGAAAAGTGGGGGAGTCACATGAGGAAGACCTGGCGAATGGCCGCAACTCTGGTCCCTCGCCAACAATTATTAACGACTAAAGTACATCAAATCTGGAAGATAGCACGCTTAGCATTGTTAACGAAAACAAGGGTTTAAAACAGCGAGTGGAACAACTGTGGAGCAGAGTCAATGACCATGAAAATCGAGGGAGACGGAAAAACATTAGGTATATTGGACTGAAAGAAGGAAGCTGGGAGTGCACTGAATGAATATATCAAGAAGATACTGGTTGATGGACTGGGGCTACAAGGGGAAAAGTATGAGCCACAGCCCAATTACTACCAATCTCTACAGAAGATACGGGTGAAGTTGCTACGCTATACAACTCGGTAAGTTCTGGCAGCTATGAAGAAAAAGAGAGGAATACAGTTGAAGGACTGCACTCTATTTACGAGGATATGACCAAAGAGCGTTATGACCTGTGGAGGCAGTACTCCACAACAATGAGAACTCTATGGGAGCACCAGGTGAAAGACACACTAGCACACCCAGCTAACTTGAGGTTCACATGGAAGGGTAAAAGATGGAACTTTACAGAGCCGAAGAAGACCGAGGACTTTGTTTGGAAAAATGTTCAAACCATGGACAACAACTTACTGGAAAATGTTAATACGAAGAAGAGTGGAACTTTATTTTGAAAGGTACTGTGGGGACGGGGACTCTCAGGTGCTGCTTTAATCAGATTGCTGGTGAGGTGAACAGAGGTACAGTCTACAGAACTTCACAGACCGGAATGAATATTAAGCCAGAAGGCTCACTACACTGTCATGTTCATTTTAAAGGCAGTGTTTTTTGAGTTACTGTTATTTGGTGTTGGAAATTTTCTTGTTTTGGGATACTGGTTGATGTTTTGTTTTTATGATGACAGGTTTAATGTATTATGGTGAAAAAGTGGAAGGCAGCATTACACATGAAGGTAGAAGGAGGCAGGTGTATATACTAAAACAAAATATACAGTATATACTGTATACAAAAAACAATGATACATCAATATAGAGTCATGGAATATTAATGGCTGTAGTACACCAGTTAAAGGGAAAAAAAGTACTAATTTATCCAATATAAAACGCGCTCATGTTGCATATCTTCAGGAAACTCATTTACAGAGCAGCAATACATGCTCTACAGGAGGAATTGGGTTTGATAAGCATTTAGAGACTCAAATCCAAAGGAACGGGAGTACATGTTCTATTCTCACTCTCAGAGATCGTATTCACAAATAGATTTTTTTTCTGGTTTCTGGTGCCCTTGTTGACCTGGTCCTAGATTGCATCCTAGGAGTCATAGCTATAAGGTGCAGACGCTGGAGGATTGCAGAGACACAATGGGAGGCTCCTTAATCAAAGCCATTTAATCAGAAAATGAGTCGACACCAGGAGATCAGACTTAAAAGCAAAGGTACAATTCTAGGAAACAGGCAAACTCAGGAACACAAAGACAAACAGGATCACGCACGAGGAAACTCACAAAAGACACAACGCTGGACCGCTCACGGGAAACTGAAAAGACAATCTGGCACAGAGAGAAAGGAAAACCCAGCTTAAATACACAAGGAGGGGGTAGACAATTAGACACAGGTGAAACAAATTAGGGAGGGGAAGCAATCACACAGGAGGGAAGAAAACTTGACAGGATATGGGGAATAAGACACAACAGGATTTCAAAGTAAAACGGGAAACAAACAGACACATAAAACTACCGGACCCTGACAATAGCAATAACAGATCATGCACTGGTTGAATTACATATAGATCTTCATGCTAACAAAGGTAACGTTGGGAGATGGAGACTGAATACAAGTTTATTGCAAGATGAACAATTTGCTGAAAGGCTTGGTGAGACCATTAAAGCATTTTTGGACATTAATAGGGAAACAAAGGAAAGACTAGCTACTGTTTGGGATGCACTCGAGGCATTTATCAGGAGGAAATGCATGGCCTATAGTTCATGGAAGAAAAAGGACAGTAAAGAAAAAATACAATTACTGGAAAAAGAAATATGTAAACTGGAGAAACATTTGGCTGAGCATTATATAAAAAAATTTCAGGAAAATGTGCCAATTCAAATTTGAACTACATGAAATATATAATAAAGAGGCAGAGTATTCATTGTTTAGACTTTAAACAAATTTCTATGAAAACGGTAAAAAAAAAACTGGATAATTACTAGCAAGACAACTGAAACACCTGGATTTTTAATAACACTATTAGCAATTAGAAAAGATGATAAAGTAAATACATCAGCCAAAGACTTTTATGAAGATTTGTATACATCCATGTGCTAGGCTAGTGATGAAGACTCTTTCTTCCAAAAGGTGAAGCTACCACAGATTTCTCCAAACGAAAAGGATAGTTTGGATATCCCTGTAACAGAGGCTGAAGTGCGAACTGCAATAAAGTGTATGAAAACTGGGAAGTCACCTGATGTAGATGGCTTCCCAGTAGAGTCCTGTAAGAAATATATAGATTTCTTCTGTCCATTTCTCACAGATGTTTACCAAGAAGTGTACGACTCACTCCCACAACGTTTTAACGCGGCCATTATATCACTAATACCAAAAAAAGACAAGGATTTAACAGACACGACCAATTAAACATCCATAAGCCTGATAAATGATTACAAAATTTTGTCCAAAACATTAGCACTGAGGTTTAGATAAAATTTTACCAAAAATTATTCACAAAGATCAAGTGGAATTTTAAAAAAAAAAGATCCTTAACCCATAATATGAGAAGATTGCTGCATTTAATATGGATGAATAGAACTAAGTCTTATACAATGGATGAAAAAACATGGGAGGGGATTCTTTCCAACACTGGAGAATACATAAGAGAAGCCAGAGGCAAATTTATTCAATATGAAATAATTCACAGATATTATTTTACCCCGTCAAGACTCAATAGGATGGGCTTATTAAAGATGATCTGTATTTAGAATTTTAAAAACTGGCCTAATGCACCAATGATTCTGGGGTGTTGGAGAGAACCTCAAACCCCCGCACTTAAAAAATGGAGAATTCAAATGATGGAAACTGTTTGGATATATAAAAATGTTGGGGGGATTGAACTGGCAAAATGACATGATTAATGAACAATTGGATATTTTTGGTGAATATATGTCAGGAAGAAACAGCCAGACCATCTAAAGACACTGAGGATGCAGTGTAGGACGCTCAGAGTAATTTGCTCTAGTGCCTTGTACACTGCCTCGACTAAAAGACTGCCTTTCATATGCCAATGTCTGTAAGTTACCTGCCTGCCTGTCTGTTTTGTTTTAGGGTTTTATTTTGTTTGTTTTTTTGTAATTTGGTCTTTTGTTGTTGATATACCTTTTAAAATCTAATAAAATTTTGAATTACAAAAAAAAGTTCACCAACAAGTCAAAATACACATTTGCTGCTATTTCTCCAGAATGAACTGACACAGAAAGGTCAAACTGGTGTCATTTGGCACCAGCTACAGAAGATTCTTTTGGGCTTTCTAGATCAAAGATCAAGGTCACTGAAAGGTCAAGCATACAATTTGTACTCTCCAGAAGAAATTCAGTTAACCCAGTTAGATAGAGGCCTTACTACTCCTTAGAGATCTCTTTGGGTTCCTAAGTGGGGTAGCTTTGTAACTAATCCCAGTTAATTTGACTGTTCATTTTTTGTTTTGAGGGCTACCAACTTTATTTATATATATTTTGCTACTCATCAGGTATACTCAGGAATAGATTATTTTCTATTGACACCAATTTGGCAGACACAGAGTGTTTGGAGTGCTCAGTTGGATCAGCAGATATGTCAGATCACAGTGCAATTTATTTGACCATATATTTAAATACTAAACTGTAGAGTTTAATATATATATATATACACATACATACATAAATATTAGCATTTCAAACAAAAATATGGTTGTAAGGAGATTGAGAAAGAAAGGGATCCCGGATTGTATACCTCAGCTTAATACCTGATGACATAAATCAAAAGAAGGACATTTACCACTTCAAAATCTTTATTCTACCTTGCAAAAGGGCCATCTCAAGGAACTAGCTGAAATGTGACCTTCTAAGTCCAGGACATTGGCATGACATTGTTGAAGAAACATACTCCATGGAAAAACTGACTTATACCCTAAGGAATAAAGCAGGGTCCCCAGACAACGCTAGAGGAAGTGGACCATATTCAAGAGCAACGAGGGGACTTCTTCAGGCTTAACCTGTCAAATAACAATGGAGAAAAGGTCTCAGATAGAGAGCGGTGCCCCCTTGTGTTTTATGACTCATTTCGCTAGCTAATGAGTCTGAGGTGATGGAGTGATGGCACATGTGTGGTACCTCTTATTACCTCCCCAAAGGGGATAAGTTTCTGTCGGCCTTTGCTAAGTTTATTTGTTGTTAACAGGATAACTCAAAAAGTTAGATACAGATTTTGATGAAATATTAAGGAGAGGTGGAACATGGCCTACGCTACAATTGATTCGGTTTTGGCGCTGATCTGGATCACCATCTGGATCCAAGAATTTTTTAAATTCATTCATTTAAGACAGGTTCTGGAACAAACAGCACAATCAGGACCTCAGAGATAAGCCCTCGCAATGCAGCCCCCTTACTGGCACTTTCACAGAAGTGACGTTTTGAGCCCAAAGCACTGCCTTGCGACCCTTCTAAGGACTTTAAAATTAAAGTTTTTTAATGTTTACTTTGAGTCTAAAGAAGAACACTAGGCTCAAAACAACATTCCTGTGGATGTGCCAATAAATTTCGTATTAAGGGAGCTGCAGTGTGTGGACTTATCTCTGAGGTCTTAAAGGAGTTTTCTCCAATGTGGGATAAGACCAATTTCAACATGTTTTCTTGTAATTCCATAGAACATTCAGTGTAGGTCTCCAGGTCTGTGCGAACCAAGTGCTTTTTTCTAGTTTTTTTATGTCACAAATCTGCTATTTCATTGGTAAACAGTCTCAGATTTCACTCTTTTCAATCAATAGACAATAAGTGTGGTTTTGAGTACAATTAAACACATAATATACTCACAAAATGTTAACCACATACAAAATAATTTTACAAGGAACAGACCTTTTTTACATCCTCAGACGTGGTGGTTGTGCTTATCGTATTTTGAACAATTGAAAAGCATTTCAGTCACCAGCAGTGAGCTGTCACTTTTATATAGTGGGCTTTGGTTTTGTGTTCAAGTTTCGTTGTATATCTGTCAAAAGTACTCACTTCAGTACTAAAGCGGTTGGTCTTTGGCTTCAGGTGTTAACACACAGTGAAACACAATAAATACGCTAATGAAAAAGAAAACAAACACAGTACGGACCAAAATAATTTACTGTTTTCAGTGTTAAGTGGTACGTTGACTTTTTGTACATGTTCTGGGATGTTGCGGCGACTCTAACATCTTTCTGGGGGCATTTTCATGAATTCATGCATAAAGGGATTCCATATCTGTAGTTAAAAATATTCTAAATACAGGTCAATATTTGAATATTTGAGGGCGAGGATCAATACCACTGCTTTCAACAATCTTTGAAGAGAAAGAGGGAAAGAAAGTTCGTACTTGAACCACTTTGATCCAAAGAACCTTTGAGGAAGCCTGCTCCAATTGAACAATAAAAGTTTTTTCAGTCAAATGGTTCAAGTATTGTTTGACCCCTTTTGCATTTTATTATAAGAAGATGCTTTTGCCACCAAAAACAAGATTTTAGAGTCCTGCTGGTTGGACTGAACAGACTGCAAACCTTAAATTAGTTGGTCATAACGTTAAATCAACAGTTTGGCTCTAAGCAGGTCTCAGTGTTCCTGTGAGAGCACTGACTTTTGCAGCCATCAAATTATTGTATTGTTACTGCTACACCACCTTGGGAATGTCGCCACAGCCTAGAGTGGAAAAAGTCCAAAATCTAAAGAGATTTATCTGGTGGTGATAGGCTTATCAGCAGGTTGTGAACCTGTTGAATAATGTGAGTTCATTTATATCTAAAAGTCCCACACTGGAGGTTTAAAACAATGAGAATTTACTGTGTGACTGCCTAAGACACTACAAATGTCAGCAATCTGAGGAATATCTGTAAATTCATTCCGATGCAAATCAACATTATGATATGTCGTCATCTCGTGATCTAGAACATTGTACTTCGAATGAATTTACCTCTTGTGGAAATAACATTCTTGTCTACATGACACAGCCTACAGCTGCCTGTCAAGAGCTCAGGGTCTGGTAGTGAAATATAGTTTCTGGGTGGTATATTTAACCCGGCTGAGGGAACTCCCCCTTTTTTGAATCCACTCCTCGAGTTCCTGAGTTGGGGGAGTTGGCCGGACAGGGTAGAGGGGAGTGCATGTGGAGGCCCAGATAGGGCCAGTGTAACCTTTCCTCCAGATTCCCTAACTAAGTTGAGGCTGCCT
Organism: Mola mola; assembly: GCA_001698575.1. Lineage (NCBI taxonomy): Eukaryota > Metazoa > Chordata > Actinopteri > Tetraodontiformes > Molidae > Mola > Mola mola. Next base: position 4,674,464 of record KV751346.1, read on the forward strand.
GCCCCACTTATATCACAAACAAGCTGCTGTACTTAGGCCCGGACTGCCTGTCATTTCTGCATTCAGCTCATTTTCCCTAGAACTCCTCCCTCTTCCCCGCTCCTCTCACTAACCGCTGGCGCTGGATGGCCTCATTGCTCCCTGAGGTCATGCTTTTGTAAGTCATACAGCACGGCCTTCGATAGCAGCTAACGCTACCAGGACTGGACCAACACACCTGCTGCACTGCTGCAGAAAAACTGAACTCAAACACCAGTTTTACCCATGATTTGTTTATGTACAAGCAGGAAACATAAACAGTATGATATATTATTATATGCTCCATTTAATTAAACACTTTTTCATATTTAGGCTTCTGGAAGTTCATTGGCTAGTTTTTCTCTTTGTCCAAATGCAGTTGGTGATGTAACGGCATATGTAGGTCAAGACCAATTTCAATCCTCTGACATGTGCTTACGGGAATGATCTAAGAGAAGTGTTCAGACAATAGGCCACGGGAATTAAGAGCCCCCCATACTTTAACATTTACATAAAGTTTACAGAATATAGTTTTACTAACAAAACAAAGGACAATTTTCTTTGTCTTGCATCCAGGACACCAGGTTTTCAGTGCAGCACATTTGTGGTGTGAATAATATAAATAAAAACAAAGACTATGGATATACAAGGGGCACTGACGGTGGCTGCAGCCTAGAACCCCCAGAATAGAGACTGCACTCAGACAAAACAAGTGTCAAATTCATGATGGAGAGTCAGGTACACCAGCAGCACTTTGGCCTTATTTTTGAATGTAATAGGTGGCCTCTAATCAGTGACCTACATTGCTTTGAAACCACAGATATAATATTTGAAAATTTGCTTTTGAAATAATAAATTATTACACTGGTTAGAACACAGAAATGCCGGCATAAAATTTTACGGGGACGGCAGTTAAACCCTTGTTTTTTTCAGATTTTTCTCTAAGAAAGCGGCACAAACAGCTCCAAAAACAAGATCTTACCGCGCTTCATCTGGCACGGGTGTTGCATTCATGAACTGTGTGGGTAATCGTACTCCCGCAAATTCCTCTAGGTCTACTCGCTAAATTAGCGTAAAAATAAGATTTAAAAAATTAAAAAACAATCAATTCTTATTTTCCGCCATTGCAGTCTTATCAAATGGATTATGCCAACCTCTAAAACGCTTGTTTTGTTTATTTATTTATTTTACATATCTTTACCTTAATTATACCCTTACAAGCACTTACCTACACTTGAGAATACAGTCCACACACGGTGTAACTGTCGAGGAAACTACAAATAAAACCCACATATAGACGCACAACATATGTAAAATAACATCGAAATAGCATAATATTTATTTTTTAAATATCAATTCAATTTGAGAATGTTAATAATAATAAATAGACAATGGAGACGTTTTACCTAACGTCTATTTTTAATGTATGATTCACAGTTGCGAAGCTCTAAAAAAATAAAATGATGAGGCGTTGTGTAAACGAGCTGCTCTACACTATATTCTTCATTTCAAACATTTCAGAAATCAGCTTCTGATAAGGAGCAATGATGAGTTTTAGCGTCAAAAATACACATTTGTCCTGGTATAAATATTTAATTTAGATTCTTTGCGGCGCAACCGCTGTGGAACCTTTTCACTGTCTAAAAATGTATCATATACGGCGATTTGCAACGCCGCGAAATGAAACCGTGTGTTTTTCAAAGACGTCTGTATTTTTATTCATTACATGATATCGCAATTAGCCGAGAGTTCGTCTCCCTCGGGTTGTTCCCACCCTCCCTGAACGTCGCATAGACCGGATCGACCTTTCGCCTAGTTTAGCGGTTGGCAGTTCATCGGGTTTACCCTGACACTGCTGACTCCCACGGCCACGCCCACCAACGGCCACGCACCCTATTTCCTCCAACCGTCCCGCGAGCATGCAGTGTTCACGCGCTCTTTCCTCGCCCATTGGCTGGAGCTCCGCACACACTCATTTGTGATTGGCCGAGTGTTGCCACCCGCCGGTGCGTGTTGTGAGTTTTGTTTTTCTTTTTTTCTTTTTTCTTTTCTCTCTCCTCCCCATGTTTTACACGCACAGCTGAGAGAAAAGGGAGCCAGTCAGAGAAAAAAACGACCTCAACCCAACCCCAGCGCAGGCAGCCGCTCTGGCACCCGCCGTCTCTTTGTTCTGCACTGGCTTTCTCAACAAAAAAGTGACATTTAGCGTTTCAATCCCTAAATGCCATCGCGGAAATTCACTGAGATGGACTCCAACGAGGTAAGACATTGAATAAATTTAAACTGCAGACTATTGTTAGTTGGCCTCGACGTTTATTTTGCTGTGCGGTGACATTCACTTGTTTACTGAGTGAATAGATTTTTTCACTCACGCAAAGCTTTCGGGCGAATTCAACATTTAACAGTTATGTAAAATTATGTTTACGTGTTATGTCACGTCAAGTTTCCCGAGTGGTTAAAAAAAAAAAAAAAACAGTCGCGTGAAATTAAATCGGGAACATTTTTGGGGTCACAATTAATTTCGCTTTGTGTTTGGTTTTCAAACGGACCTCGATGATAATCGCGAATAAAATGTCAGCTAAACGTGCAGCTGTGCCGCGTTAACCACCTGTTTCATCTGCTCGGTATATCTCTAACGTGTCTTGTTATTGTCATCATTTGATATGAAGTTGCATTATAAGAAGGCTACTTCCTGATGCAAACCCGCTTTATGGGGATTTCACATGGCTCATCGCGGCAGCACGTCACTGTTTGGGCTATATTTGGTGATGGGAGGCGTCTTGGCTCTGATCCAGAGGCAGTGCATACTGGGTTAGGGTGTAGACAGAGTCCCCAACACACCCTTTCCTATTATCTGGCTGCACCGGGCTTAATTTTGGTCTTTATTGAGGAACAGTGACGGCGCAAGTTATTACTGAAAATGTATTTTGTTTTTGCAACCTATTTAATAAGACAGTCACATATGAGTTGAATCAGCACAAGCATGATGACGATAACTACGGTCACCTTACGGCGTGACGGCACTAAAGGTTTTTCCTCTTTGATTTCTTTGTTCCTGCCAGACTGAGCACTTGGGTCACTGTGGGTCCTTCTCCAAGAGAAAGAGGCAATGCAGTGAGCACTCTCTTCCTGGTGGAGCCTCTGGCCTGGAGTACACGGACCTGGAGGCAGCGGAGGCGCTGGTGTGCATGAGCTCTTGGGGCCAGGGCCACTTCCTAGGCGGCATCAGGCCCAACCCCTGCAAAGCCAGACCCCTCACACCAGCTTCAGACTCTTGTGACTCCCTTTCGTCGCCAGAACTTCCAGAGACCCCGAAGGACTTTATGTCCCTCTCCTCCTTGGTGAGTGTTGTCTGATGAAAATGTTTAAAGACAACTGCTGGGTCTTTGTTAGTGGCAGCAAAGTGAGACAGGTGCGAGATGCTTCAGCGAGAAAAGGTGGTTGGACCTTCAGCCCTCCTTGTTTGAGGCCCGGGCATAAAAATCACAGTTTATCGCTCACAGCGATATTGTTTGTACCTGCCTGCCACCTGTGACACTTACCTTTGCAAACAATATCCCTGTGAAATTACACAAACAATCCCCGTCAGCAGAGTCTTTAATGCTCTTTTCTTCGTTCTCCCTCCAGTGCATGACCCCCCCTCACAGCCCCAGCTGTGTTGAGACACTAACGCTCCAGCCCGGCTCCAGCCAGGCCGTGTCCTCGCAACACTTCGGGTCCGGGCTCCATCAACCCGTCATGGCGCCCACAGCTGAAAAGAACCCCCCCCTCCCACTTCTGCCACAACCCTGCAGAGCCATGGTGACCAGCGTCATCCGCCACACCGCAGACAGCACCCCCTGCCAGCACCACATTCCAGTGGCCCCCAGTGCGGAGAAAAGTAAAGACGGAGCAGCAGCGGTCTGCCGGCAGCAGCAGCCGTGCATCGCAAAGATGGATCAGATAAGCACACCTCCGTCTCCTCCTGCTCCTCTCACACCCTCATTACCGGCTGCGACAGCGGAGCCGCAGGCCAGCCCCTCAAAATCTTGCTCGGACAGTCTCTCCACCCCCACCCAAGTGCAACACAGCCCGCCACCTCCCACTGCTCCCTCAAGCCTGTCCCCACCATCCGTCACCAGCCCTCAGATCATTTGCCAGATGTTCCCTGTCAGCAGCCAATCAGGCATAATCTCAGCCTTCATCCCCAGTGCGGTTCAGACATCCAATACCGGCATCCGGACCGCTGCCGCCTCAGCTAACGCTGCCCCCGTTCAGCAGTCCCTTATCGTGGGCCCGGCGGTGCCCCAGGGCACGGTGATGCTGGTCCTCCCTCAGTCCTCCATCTCTCCGGCCCCTCACTGCCCGCAGACTGTCATGACTCTGGGCAACACCAAGCTGCTACCTCTGGCTCCGGCCCCCGTGTACGTGCCGGCGGGGCCCAGCAGCGGGCCGTCGGCCACAAAGATGGATTTCTCGCGCAGGAGAAACTATGTCTGCAACTTCCAAGGCTGCAGGAAGACATATTTTAAGAGCTCACACCTCAAGGCTCACCTGAGAACACACACAGGTGAGGGGTCGCTGCATTCTGAAGTGTTCATCTGCTGACCACAGATGAATGTCGTGTCTTGTTTGTGAAACATTTCCCAGCCTTGTAATTCCTGACGGGAAGAGAGGGAGGTCATTGTTGCATGTTTGCATGTGTGAGACAGTGTGATGTGGCGCTGTTTTTCTGACTGCAGTGTGACTCATGTGCTGACTCCTCACTTTCCAGTTCCTCTCTCTCTCTCTCTCGCCCCGCTTTTAGGTGAGAAGCCTTTCAGTTGCAGCTGGGACGGATGCGACAAGAGGTTCGCCCGCTCGGACGAGCTCTCCCGCCACCGCCGAACGCACACCGGCGAGAAAAAATTTGTGTGCCCCGTGTGCGACAGGAGATTCATGCGCAGCGATCATCTCACCAAGCATGCACGGCGTCACATGACCACAAAGAAAATTCCCTCCTGGCAAGCTGACGTTCAGAGCCTGAACAAGATGGCCGCTGGAAAAACACCTCCCTCAAAACCTGGCCTTGCCCCGCTAAGCATGCTGGTGCCTGCCAGCTCGAAGTAGAAAATAAACACATCCTACCCACTCCCGAGATGTCACAGGGAGCAGCCGGGCACACGGGGCTGCTGCTCCTTTACTCATGGGAATTACAGATTACAAAAAATCATGCACTGGACTCCTTTTGTTCCCTCGGAAATGCTCATTTGTACATGCGTTATTTTTTTCTCTAAAGGATTCTTTTGTTAAATTTGATATAATCAATAATACGTATGCACCCTTGCCAAAGTCTTTGTATGAAGTTTATCTTATACATTTCATTTTCCTCACCTCTATAACGGGTTGTGTTGATAATGTGTCTGTGAATGTATTGTTTGTTGTATGTCGAAATGCATTTATTTGTTATATTTGAGGAAATGTTAACATGGAAAAAAAACATGTAAATATGAATATTAATCATCAGTACAATGGTTATATGTTGATTATATCTCCCTGTCTAACTTTTCATATTATTTAATACATATTTGTAATAAACAAAACTTTAAATGACCTTTGTTTTTGTCCTTTTTACGACTTTGCCATCATCTGATACAAGAAAAACAAGATATAAGTGCAGTCAGGATTTTTCCTGGTTGTGTCATGTAAAAATGTAGTGAGTGGTGCTTTCCCACATCCTGTGTGCGTCACCCTGTGTCACTCCCACCCACTCCGTGGATCTGTTGGCTGAACAAAGTTTTTTCTCTGGTGTTCTAACCACACTTTTGGTCAGACCATTTGGGAAGACAGACTTTATTAGCTAAGAGAATCTGGTGATTTAGAAAAACAGATGTTGTCCAAGAAACAACTCCTGTTGTCATGGTTACTAAGGACAGTTCTCGTTCAGAGAGTTTAAGATTGTGATTTGGCCAAATAAAAAAACCAGACTGGTGAAGTCAAAGACATCATTGTAAACAAAAAAAGGACCATTAAGATGCCTCTGGACCAAGAATGGTTCTCAGTGCTGCCTCCTTCCCCTCTCACTCTCACCCACCCTCTCTTCAGCAGTGGTCTCATACCTAGTAACAGTACACCCCTTCCAATCACACAGTGAGAAATAAGAACTGTCGGGGGTGCGACCAATCACTTCTCGCCTCTGCACACCCGCCCCTTTGCCTTACTGACCGACTTATTCACTGGCTGCGCGCCACCGCAGCGTTGGTCTACAGTGACATCTGCTGGCGCCTCCGTGTCATTTCACCACTCGCCACAGTGCTGAGGGTCATCCTATAGTGCTCCTAGAAAAGAAAGGCTCGTTAGCCTTGTCCTGTCTCCATTGGCTCCCTGTCCGATTCAGGATTGATTTTAGGATTTTATTGCTGGTTTTAAAGCTGTTACATCTGGCTGGCAACATCCTATTTATCTAATCTATTACATCTCTAGGCTCCTGTGAGAGTAACAAAAGGGGTTTCTGGATGTTCTCAGATCCAGGTGCAAAAATAGAGGTGATGGAGCCTTAGCAGTTGTTGCCCCCAACTTACGGAGTAACTTGCCTTTCCATGTACGCTAAAAGGTCTTTACTCAAAACCTACCTAGGTTATTTTTTTTAAACCATATTTTTGTTAAGCCTGTGCAGCAATTTGGTCATCTGGGCATCATGAGACTGTAGAAGGGATTTGTAAAGGCATCTGTATCTGGAGTTTTAAATTTAAGAAGATAAAATCCATGTAAAATTAGGTTTCAGTAATGTCAGGCATTTCTTTTGTTCGTGTTTTAGTGAATTAACTCTAATATTAAGGGGCTATTAATGTCAAATGTTTTTTTTTCATTTTCCCCATTAATTAGGGTGAAAAAGGTATTTGACCTGAAATTAATGACCCTCCATTTATGTGCACTTTTGCATTATCTTTCATCAATAAAATTAGTCATTTCTGTCACTGTTTATTGGTGGTTTACTTAAGTATCATTTTCAAAACCTTCAATTTAATATATTATGGACAATTTTAAAAAGCTTTTACCTTCAACTATTTTTGTTGATAAAGCTTTCCCTTATTATTTAGTGTGGATGCTGATTTAGCAGCCACAATATTGTTACCCTATTCTTTATTATTTTTCCACATTTTTTCATTTTATTTGTTAATTAAAGCCAGTCAAGTAAAAGGATGTTCTGCTCTTTAAGAACACATGTGCTTGTATTATTTTTTTTTTTTTCCATCTCTTCATTCTCTTTTATTTAGCCTATCATTTCTTAGGGAACTATTTCAAAATTCCACCTACTGAAAAAAATCAAACTATCAAAGCGCTCAGCTCTTTAAGGACGTTACTTTAAGGACTTATATTTTTATAACTCTCAGCTTCTATTCTTTTTTTCACTTTTTGGGGGGACATTATTCTTTTTATTCTTATTCCGATCTTTTCGCACTTTTTGGGGGGACATTATTCTTTTTATTCTTATTCCGATTTTTCCCTGATTTTGTCTTTTATGGCGCGGCTGTGACCTATGATTTCCTTTGATGATGAAGTTTTTTATGTAAAAAAGACATTTTCATTTTGATCTTTCATTGATTACAGTTTAGATTCGGCTTTTTGCACAAGCGTCTCACGTTTTCAGTTAACACGCTACCAGCTGGTACAGGTTAACTTACTGTGCGCCACCGCACTGTCTGTAGTTTCTGACTCTTCACATTTCTGCAATTCTGCAGCATCCATGCACAATTTCGCTCGGAAATGCATTTTTTTCTGGTTATTCACAACACTCTTCGTCTGTTCTACACAACTTGACAGTTAACGGAGACAGGGGAAGTATTTCCTTGTTGCACCAATGACCCCGGTGTTGCTAAGGCTACATGTAAACAGCTTGGAGCGCTCACCGTCACCTGGGGGCCCGGCACGAGCTAAAACGAGCGTGAATTGACATGAAATGACAACAAATTCAGTTGGACAGATCGTTAACACGGTTTAAATTTTCTCTTTTTGGAATTATTTCTGTGGACAGTGAGCGTGAACTAACATTTAACCGTCAGCATGGAGGCCGGAGACAAAATGAAAGAACTTAACATGACGGCGGATGAAATGGACAGGCTGGCGAAGGCGCTCAAAGACGAGAAATTCAGGGAAATGCTGCGCGATTACGCCCAGGAAATCTCGGACCCCGACAACAGGAGAAGGTACGAGGAGGAGATCAGACTGTTGGAGCAGGACAGAGGAAACACGGTCGAATTTATCCACCCGAAACCGTTTAAAGCTCTCCGGACGAGCGTGAACGACAAGCAGAAGTGTTTTATAAACATCTGCGCCAACGAGAAGGTTGGAAAGCCGACCAGTAAGCAGGGGGTGTCCGAGGAGGGCCGCAGGGGACAGTGCTGGTCTCTGCCTCACAGTCTGCACCCAGGGAGGCAGGACACGGACGCCAAAGGGAACAAGATCGTGATTTATGACGTAATTTTCCACCCAGACACCCTGTACATCGCGAGCAAGAACAAGAGGTTCATGGATTTGGTGGACAGCACTGCCATCCAGGGAATCCAGAGTGCTTTTAACGTGAGGCTGGACAAAAACAACATGATAGAGATGAAGACCAAATACAAAGGCACCCCGCAGCCTTGTATCATCCGAAAACCTATACCTGGGTATAAAGCCAGGGAGCCCGCAGAGAAGTCCGACCCTCTTGCATTCCCATACCCGCAAGACACAAGATCCACAACATTATCGCAAACTAATCCTACAGAGTCATCTGCGACAAAGATCAGCAGGGATGCGAATTTCCAGATCCAGCCTCTGAAAACCAAAGAGCCAACCAAGCCAAAGCACACCGTGAAATATCGGTCTTTTATTGAAATACAGGACTTCAGGTGTTCTAGAAACTCCGGCCAAAGCCCCAGGCCCAGAGAGATAGTGGTGACCATCGACGTACCACTCCTGAAGAAGGTCACGGACGCCAACCTGGAGGTGGAGGAGCGGCGGCTACTGCTGGAGTCCAAGAAACCAGCTTATAGGCTGGAGCTGCCTTTAGCCTACCCCGTGGATGAGGACAAGGGAGAGGCCAAGTTCAACAAGCAGAAAGGACAGATCACAGTCACACTGCCCGTCCTTCCCTCCAATAAAGCTTTCACTCTCACTGCTGGGCCTGCTCAAACCAGCAGCGGGGACGCTGAGATGCAGGCAGAGGCAGAGGGTGCAGGGAAGGGGCAGGAGGGAGAAGGCCTGGGAGGCCCTGAGGTGGAGGAGGAGGATGGGGAGCAGCACGCACAGGTGGGGAAAGGTGAAGAAGAAGAGGAGGAGAAAGGAGAGGAGCAAGGGTGGGAAGAGAGTTTTAGTGTGGAGGAGGAAATGAAAGAGCAGAGGCAGAAAAATGATGGACATGGAGAGGATTGTAGTGCAACGGGTTTCCAGTGTGACGCTGTACAAGCGTCACCTGAAACAGGGAGCCGGCTTGTTACGATCACTGCTGCTCAAAGCTGCGTAGAAAATGAGGGAAAGGTCAATGTTAAACCCAAAATAAAGACTTCAGACATCAAAGAGGAGACAGAAACGACAAGAGAGACTCCTGGTGGAAGCCTGAAGGTGAGATCAACTCTGACTATTGTACACAAGTGAATTTACAAGCGAAGCTAAGGTTTGTCTCTATTGTAGGTGCAACCAGACGTCGCGTCTTCTATTCCAGCAGACGCTCAAAGCCACAACAAAGGAGAGACGTCTGCAAAAGATGATGCGGTGGAGTCAAGCAGAGGGGCGTCAGGTAACATGGTCAAGTGCTCCGGCGAGCAGGTGGAGGAGAGGGAGGATATAGATGAGGACGACCTGCCCACAGAACAAATCTTCCACCACCCCGAGCGCGGCAGCAAGCATCCGCCTGTGGTGCTGAGGGAGGTCGATAAAGACGGGAATGAAACGATCATCAGCGATCACACCACCTCTGCCGGCTTCATCTTCCAGAACACCCTGATGTTTGAGCTGGACTGAGGACTCTTTCTGAGAATCGAAGCCAGGTTCTCGCGTAGCTCTACCACATCAGTTGGCAGCGCATCAAACAAGACTGAAAGTTCTTACCTTCAAAATTCAGCCACTTAAATCAAAAACAAATTTCATTGTCCTAGAAAAAGCCATTTGAAACAACTTAATGACTATTTTTCATTTTTATTGAACTTTTCTCATACACACACACACACACACACACATACTATATATTTATTTTTAAAAGCTGACCGTCATTATCTCAGTACAAAAACAAACTCCCCAACTCATGGACGCTGAGGCACTGTGTTCAGAAAATAACTAAATAATCTACTTCCTTTATTCCCTTGCTGGGTAGAAGTAGGTGAGTGGGGAAACCAGCAGATTGCTTTAAGAGGCAGGAAAAACAATGTGGGACGTCGGCGACAGAGAAGCTGTAAATTTGTGTCAGTGCCTCTCCGTTAACAGATGGAGAATTATTTTAGTCTCTTTGCACATCTTTGATGTGCGGCAAGCGCACAAAAAGGTGAACACGTGTTCACGTATTGAACAGCCACAGTCAACATTCGACTTTCGCTTTAGGGCAGAAAACTGGACCACTGAGCTGTTTCCTGCGGCAGATTTGGCTTCATGTCGATGCATCACCTTCTACAGTATGTCAGAACTTGTAATCTCTGGCAAAGTCACAGAGTTTTCCAGCTGTTTGGTGCACTTCCTGACTTCCCTCGTCCTCATCTGACTCCTCTCTGGAGGGAGTTGTCTAAGAAGTGAGAGTAGCAGGAGAGGGAGCAGAAGTGCTGCTGTACCGGAGCGTCTGTACCCCCCATGTCGTCCACCAGGACCACCGTGTGAGAGACCTGGTGCAGGTTCATGCTCACCGCAGTCTTGATATATGAGGTGATGCAGACGCGGCCACAGTCGCAGGCCTTGACCACTTCGAGGTCCCGACACAAGTGGGCAGGAATGAGGTGAGGTCCGAACGGTATCCTGGGAGATGAGAAAGAATGCAGTCAGTGTGCTGTAGAAGACCTGTGAGAACACAGAGAGCCGCATTTAGTTCTTACCTGAGGCCAGCTACCGCTCTGCAAGACAGCTCCTGAAGTGTGAGCGGGAACGTGAGTCTGATCGTGTGGTCCAGAGGGTTAGGCTGGATGAACGGGTTTCCAAACAAGTCCAGGTTCTCCAGCCTCAGCTTCCGGAAGTCCCCGGGCAACACGGCCAGCTGGTTGTGCGCCGCTGACAGGAACTTCAGCTTGGACAGGCGGCCGACGTGGAACGGCAAAGAAACGAGCTCGTTGTCGTCCAGCTTGAGGTTCACCAGCTCTCTGAGCTGGCAGAACTTAGCCGGGAGGCACCGCAGTCGGTTCTGGCTGAGGTCCAGGAGCTGCAAGGTCCGCTGCAGGGTGGACAGGCACAGGGCCACGCTGAAAGCCTCCAGGTGGTTGTTGTGCAGGATGAGCTCAGAGAGACAGCTCAGGTCGCCGATGGTGGCGGGGAGTTTCTTGATGTGGTTGTTGCTGAGGTCGAGCTTGCGTAGAGCTGAAAGTGCAAAACCAATAAATATTATAAAGGGGCAGTCTAGCTATTTACCGGTGGAGTCATGAGGTTAACGGAATTGTAGTTGACAATTTAAAAGGAAATGGTAAAAATCGAAGAGGCAGAAGTTGAAATAAGCTTGTTATAATACTGGAACGTACTCTTCCCATAATGCAATTCAGCAGGCTCAGACTTTGACGAGAGCCACAGAAGGTATGATCAAGCTATCATCACTGGCTTAGTTGCAGTGATGAAACCTACATTTGTAGCTAACAGCACTAACAAAGGTCAAGGTCGCTGACAGGTCAAAACAAAACAACCACAGGACTGACATAGAGAGGTCTAACTGGTATCATTTTGTAAGGAATCCCAGGGTCCATCACACTGCCTGAACCAGCTGACCATGCAGTTCATGTGTCACCAATCAGTTAGTGCCAACATGTGATCTTTTGGCACCAAATGACCTCAACCTAAAAATCACACTTAAGAATGTCTCAAACAACAATAATACCAATAAAGTACTGCCGTGGGGCATATGTTGCTTGTGGACGTTTGCACTTTCTGAGTGCATTCTTTCAAATTTTCATTTTGCAAGACTTCTATACTATTATTGCCAAAGTAAAAACCACATTACCTGCAAATTTTTCTGATACAACTGAAGGATTTTGAATGTTTCTTTAGGTGTTGTCATAATTCTTTTAATAACCCTCTGATTGTCAGGAAAAGTTATTTTTACAAAGAGAACATGAATACAGAGAAACCCTTATGTATTCTCAACTTGCTCTACCTTTAAGGGACAGCATCCGCATGTCCACCCGGGACAGTTTGCAGTAGGAGACCTGCAGCTGCTCCAGAGAGTAGGGGAAGCTGGAGGTGAGGGGGTAGTCCTTCTTGGACATGATGGTCAGCTTCTTTTTAGGCTGTTCTACGTCCCTGGCGCGAACCGGAGTGAGTGTGGAGAGGGGGAGGTTGCTCGTTTCACTTCCTCTGTCTGCCAAGCGAGCTGCTGAGAGGAAGTTTTTTAAGCTGTTGGCGTCAGCCTGCAAATCAAGAAATAATGTTACGTACAGGTTCACAGATTGAGAGGCAACAAGGACAGCAGGATCAAGAAACGTCAGTTCTACTAAGCAGTCCAGTTCAGCTGGGTTTACAGAGCAGAAGTTGTGGATGGTAAAACTTCTCCTCCGTTGATGTATCTTCTTAACACACTGATTCAGTATGAAAAGGAGTTAAAACACAGCACGTGACTGATTGGTTACAAACATGACGATACTGACAAGCACTTTTCAGAAACTCCACTCAGGGATCTTCTCAGGTGGCTGCGTATGACCAGATTCCCAGAATATCTAACCTACATTCACTGGCCTGGAATATCTTGACACACTTCTTCTGAATGAACACGTTGAACTTTTGCTGTTGGGAACATAAAAGTGAGTGACTCAGGATGTCAAGATGTGCACCGTGCACAATTTATACACAGTGGCCAGATTGTACATAATACTTAGTATATTTTTAATTTCTAGTATTTTAGTTTTTATTTATCCTTTTGCACTGCTATTTTCACTTCTGTACTGCTGGGTCAACCTGAATTTCTCCCAAGGGGGATCAATAAAGTTACATCTTACTCTTATCTTCTGTGATGCTCATTTACATTTGAGCTGATGCTTTTAGGCTTAATTTCTGTTGAAGCTCTCAAAAAAGAGCTTCCATGGAAAAGAACTTTAGGAAATTTATAAACTAAATATCAATGTTCTATTAAGGCACAAAAGAGTGGATGATAATACTCCAGGGCAGATGGCAGCCTGTGTGGATCTTATGTTTATCAGTTCTTCTGGTTTCCTTTTCACTGCTCATTCAGTGTAACTGTCCTTGTACGCTTTTGTACAGTGATGCTCTCCACCTCCTTTTGCTTGTATTCTGAGGGTTATTTATTAAAAAAAGAGACAACATATTTGATGATACCATTGGTACTGTTATACATACCATGATGATCAGAATAATCAGTATCATAATATATTTCTTTTGGCCATGATAATCCTGTAGTGATAAAAATGATCAACGTATGACAGTGCGACAGTTTGTTAGAACATCTCAAAGAAGTACATTATTTCGGAAAAGTCATTTTTTTCATAACTTACTTCAAAAAGTTAAACTTTCATTAATTCTGTATGTTAATTTATCATAACGTGAAATATCTCAAACATTAAGGGTGAAAAAACGTTTTAGTTTACATGTAAGAATATATCTAGAATAGCCATCCATCCATTTTCTACCGCTTATCCTGTTAGGGGTTGGGGGGGGTGGGGGTGGCTGGAGCCTATCTCAGCATCTTGGGGCGAAGGCGGGGACACCCTGTACAAGTCGCCAGCTCATTGCACGGCTGACATATAGAGACAAATAACCATCCACACTCACATTCACACCTACGGGCAATTTACAGTGACCAATTAACCTAACCCACGGTTTGCATGTTTTTGGACTGTGGGAGGAAGCCAGATTGAGATGGTTTGTACATGTGCAGAGGAGGGACAGTGGATATATTGGTAGGAGGATGCTAATGATGGAGTTACTAGGCAGTAGGTAAAGAGGAGATTCACGGATTTGATGAAATGACATGCAGATAGATGGTATGAGAGAAGATGCAGAGGACAGGGAGAGATGGAGGACGATGATTTGCTGTGGTGACTCCAAGAAGAAGCAAGGTAAAGCCAAAAGGGGAAGAAGAATTTATATGTGTAATATTAATTTTAAAACCTGGCCAATATTATCATCCAATATTGGTTGATTAAAGATATGGTATGAGAGAAGATGCAGAGGACAGGGAGAGATGGAGGACGATGATTTGCTGTGGTGACTCCAAGAAGAAGCAAGGTAAAGCCAAAAGGGGAAGAAGAATTTATATGTGTAATATTAATTTTAAAACCTGGCCAATATTATCATCCAATATTGGTTGATTAAAGATAT
>KV751346.1:4691029-4702374 GCA_001698575.1 Mola mola
CTCCGGATTTCGTCTCTGCTATTTGCAGATGACGTGGTCCTGTTGGCCTCATCGAACAGTGACCTCCAGCTCTCACTGGGACGGTTTGCAGCTGAGTGTCAAGCGGCGGGGATGAGAATCAGCACCTCTAAATCTGAGGCCATGGTTCTTAGCTGGAAAAGGGTGGATTGCCCACTCTGGGTCGGGGGAGAGTCGCTTCCCCAAGTTGCCCCCGCGACCCGGACCCGGATAAGCGGCAGAAAACGAAACGAAACGAAACGAAATTCCCAGTGAAGGTTTTTTGTTTCAGTGCATTTGTGTCATTTAAGACAATAAAAGCTCAGTGTTAGTAAAATATTCTGCTTCCATTACATACAAGTTTCAAATGTTTGCTAACCTAATTTGAAAGATTTTTGCAAAAAGTGTGAGTATATCGGCCGATTTATTGATATGGAAACATTTTACTCCCTAACATCGGTATCGGCTCCAAATATTGCATATCAGTCGGGCTCTAACTAATATATTTATAATTATATAGACTTTTAATCGGTACTTGCATTATTGTTTGTATTGTTACTGAATGTAGTTTTCGGAATTGAAATGGATTGAATATCGCCCAGGACCGGTATTCCCCATTGTGTTGCCTGTTTATGGGTGTGTGCCTGAGCACATTTCTGTCAGCGTGACAGGTTAGAATGTAGGGGAAAGGTGGCCCCCGCCTCAAAACAGCCGGGGGGGGCTTCACAGCTACTGGAAACAATGAGGCTGCTGTGGTGTCTGTCCAGGCACCAGCTGCAGTCAAAACAACGCTGTGTGTCTGTCGGACTCGCTGATTCGTGAGTGAGGGCACAGATTCACTCTTTCACCGAGTGTCGTGCAACAAATCGTCCAAGGATACAAGACTAAAGGCTTCAGCAGAAACTTTAAAATGCTGCTCTGTGGAAAAAAACCCAAGCAGTCCTTGCTTGTAAGTATTGTTACACTCACACTGTAATTACGCCATGCTGAAATCATACCTTGCTCAAACAAATGTCAACAGCGGGTTCCTTTAATCTCACAGTGGCTTTGCCCTCCTCCACAAACCAAGTGAAGAACTTCTCTATGTTGCCTTTGAGCTGCAAGAGAGAGGCCACACGTCAGCGATGGAAAAATACATGACACACAGTTAAGTCGGCTTTGCATCATCCCATCTGTAGTGATTCACTCCCTCAGCGAGTACAGACAGGAATATTTTCATAGTGAAATTTGGGTCTTTTGTAACTGTGCAGCTTTACACCTTCAGCTCCAACTCCTGAAGTCAGTATGTGAGCTCATCAACACTTCTGTGGTTCTGGGAGACATAAGGACTTTAGTTAAAAGGACTTTACTTTAAAACCAAAAAAATACAATCAGAAAATGTTCTGGAGTGTATCAGTCATATTCACTTATAAAAGATGTTTTCCTGAAAAACAAAGAGTACGAGCTTTTGTTTGGGAGGTAGTGTCTCCCAGTAAACACTAAACTGCCTTGTTTCACCATGACTCCAGTTGTCAATTTCATTGTATTAATTTAAAGTAGGCGAAAGGGCATATTAATAACCTTTAACATGTAAATATATAAGATTATAGCCAGTTTCTATTTTCCATCTCCAGTCCCAAGGCAGGTTGATGGTAAATACATAAATACAAACCTGTGTGTGAAATTCAATATTAAAGGAGTTTAAATTATTTTTCACACAGAGGATTTCTTTATTTCCTTGTGGGGTTGTACTTTGCATTCGTAAAAAATATCATCATTTGAATGTCTGAAAGATGTCAGTAATAAAACTGTCAATTTCTATTAAAAATGACTTTTTAAAGTTGAAATGTTACTGTGTCAACTGGGTACATAATGTTGTCTGATATTGATCGAATGGAATCGAGCCGAAATAGTATCGTGGAAGACTTTGTGATGTTGAAAAATGAAGAAATGTTCGATAGAATCGATATCATATCGTATCCGGATTAAACTGTTGATTTACAGCCCTATTTCCTTGACAGAAAGGGTATCAGTTATCAGCCATATTGTCATATCATGATATCATCTAGTCCAATTTACTGTAGAAATGATGACTTATTTAGTATGAGCTGGGAAATGACAAGACAATGACAACATTTTCTCCAGTGGTTAAACATCAACACCATTTAATATACTACTGGCCAAATAATTTTAGCATGCTAATGTACCATGAAAAACAAGGAATCGTATCCTATGTATCACGATTTGTATCGACTGGTGAATATCGTACATCGTGATGTTCAACTATCCTTTGATACGGTTCTGTTAAACACATCTGCATACTTTATCAATATATTCAATTCTTTATCCTTTATTAATATATTTTTATCTATTTTCTGAAGTCAACCGGTTGTTGTATCTGTGAATCATGGGTGCTGTTTGATCCCCTCTGAGTGAGTAATAAATACACCATTAGTTAAACTGATGTGGGGAATAACAAGAGGGTCTGTCCAGCTTTAACTAAAACAAGCAGGAGTCCAGTGCAGAGGGTGGAGAGCACAAACCGACCTTGTACTTTGAGCCCGCTCGGTCCTTCGCGGTGCAGATCATCATGAAAACGCTGCTGCGCTGACTCGCCTTGTCCAAGTGCTTCCCGATGGAGAGCACGGCTCGCGTCCCCTTCCCGCGACTCTTCATCCCTAATGTGGGCAGCATCCGATTCACCACCTCCACATCACACTGCAGCTTCATCGCGACCGAGGCCGGGAGCCGGAGAGCAAACTTCCGCGTGAAGCAGCAACTTTACACGCTAAAGGCAGCGACACGACACACGTCCACGCTCCGCGTCCTGGACGTCAACACCGGACCGGAGTCCCGCCTAGGCGGCTGCGTATGACACGGAGCGCCACTCACAGCGGGTGCAACGGGCTTTTTTACGGGCAGCCGTTCTCGGCCTGACGGTGTCTCGACGGAGTTTACAGGTCCGAGATAGTTTAGACAAACAAGCGTCAGCTGCTTGTTTAGCTGCCGTTAGCATGATCCCGCGCGCCTGGGAAGTGACGTCAGAGAGGCGGCAGTTCACTCCGCTATGTTCAGTCCGTCACTTACACCTCATCAACGGCAGGGGGCGTTATAGAGTACAAAATCATAGTCCGTCGTGAGAGGGTTTATTTGTTGTTGAACTAAAGTTTCAGAGGTTTTTAACATCGTACTGTCGCGCTGAGCCCGTAGACAGCTTTAGTAAACGGCTACAGTTAACTGAGCAGTTGAATGCAGTCAATATGTGATTGAGGTGTAAACTTTCAGTGTTAATTTGAAGGGTTTCACAAGAGTATTGTATTTTCAATTTAGGAATTACAGCCATTTTACCATTGTAATGTCTTGGCAATCTATCTGATTTATTTTGGTATTTACAATTATTTTCCAATGATAATACTCTAGCTTTTTGTGTGTTCTTATGCGTTTTTCATTCCCAAGCAGTGTAAACATTAAAAGCAGTTCGTGAACATACATCTGGCAAACCTGATTTAATTTAAGTTGAAAGATAAAAATAAAGATTTGCAGTTTGATATCTCCGGATTTTGTAATCTTTAACAAGAAAAATTATCACGCCCTAGAATATCTTAATTAACTGCCTTATCTATGTGACCACAGAGAGGAATGGGTAACACTTTACAATAAGGGTACATTAATGAACATTAGTTAGTTCAGTAGTAAGCGTTTACGAACTGTTAATAAATGTGTCATGTAATCTTTTTCTTACAGTCCTCATGTTAACTAAGGTATGTATTCAATAGATTCAAATCTATACTATTAACATTAGTTAACACAGTAATGGCCATTGACTAACAGTTAAATTACATTATGAGAAGCATTTAGACATACACAACCACCTAACCCTAATAAAGCATTTATTATCCTGAATTAACTATTTGTTAATTATTTTGTGACCCTTACTGCAAAGTTGAAGACATACACTGTATTTCCAAAAGTATTGGGAAGTCTGCCTTTACACGCACATGAACTTTAGTGACATCCCATTCTTAATTCGTAGGGTTTAATGTGAAGTTGGCCCACCCTTTGCCGCTATAACAGCTTCAACTGTTCTGGGAAGGCTTTCCACAAGGTTTAGGAATATGTTTATGAGAATTTTTGACCATTCTTCCAGAATCGCATTTGTGAGGTCAGGCACTGATGTTGGACAAGAAGGCCTGGCTCGCAGTCTCTGTCTATTTCATCCCAAAGGTATTTTATGGGGTTGAGGTCAGGACTCTTTGGAGGCCATTCAAGTTCCTCCACACCAAACTCGCTCATCCATGTCTTTATGGACCTTGCTTTGTGCACTGGCATGCAGTCATGTTGGAACAGGAAGGGGCCATCCCCAAACTGTTCCCAAAAAATGTCTCGTATGCTGAAGCATTAAGAGTTCCTTTCACTGGAACTAAAGGGCCAAACCCAACCCATGAAAAAAAACCTCACACCATAATCCCCCCTCCACCAAACTTTACACTTATCACAATGCAGTCAGGCAAGTACTGTTCGCCTGGCAAACGCCAAACCCAGACTTGTCCATTGGACTGCTAGATGGAGAAGCATGATTGATCACTCCAAAGAGCGCGTTTCCACTGCTCTAGAGTCCACTGGCGCCGTGCTTTACACCACTGCATCCGCCGCTTTGAATTGCCTTTGGTAATGTAAGGCTTGGATGCAGCTGCTCTGCCTTGGAAACCCATTCCTTGAAGCTCTCTACGTGCTGCTCTTGAGCTACTCTGAAGGCCAAACAAAGTTTGGAGGTCTGTAGCTATTTACTCTGCAGAAAGGTGGCGACTTCTGCGCACGGTGAGCCTCAGCATGCGCTGACCAGCCCTGTGATTCACAATTCAATCACAATTGCAAGCTTGAATTCACTCAGCTCCTGAGAGCGTCCCATTCTTTCACGAATGTTTGTAGAAGCAATCTGCGCGCCTAGGTGCTTGATTTTATACACCCGTGGCCATGGAAGTGATTGGAACACCTGGATTCAATGATTTGGAGGAGCGTCCCAATACTTCTGGCAATATAGTATCTCTTAAACGAAACCTCATCAATTCATAAGAACACTGAATGAGCATGACTTAACTGCATTAAATAATTTTCAACCTGAATCAACCATTTATTAATGCTCTGTGTGACCCTAATTGTAAAGTTTAAAACGTGTATACTTTTATATGATAATATGGTTTTAATCTAAACAGTGTGCGAATCAATGTGTCAGTTAACATAAAGACGTTAGTAAAAGATTCGTTCCTCACATTCATGACCTGTTAGTAATTATCTGTAATTATCTCATGTATTTCAAAGTTCATTTGAAGTAACGTCTGAATTTTTCTGTGTCACAGCCACAAGGGAAAGTTGTTGGACAAAGCCAGTTTCTTCCATTGTAGTTGTTGGATAGTCACATTGCAGGTCATGCAATGTCAAGTAGGGCAAATTAACACTACTTGAAGCAAAAGGCACACTCTCATTTTCCATCCTAATGTATGAATTTTTTATCATTTAAATGTGTTTGTCTTCCAGCTCATAGATCAATCAGAATCAGATTTATTGGCCAAATTTGTACATACAAACAAGGAATTTGTTACCTGCCTGTTTCCTGACCCTGGAGTGGTACAGGTCCTGGATAGATCCTCTCTGCAGACCTGACTGTCCCTTGCAGTCTGTTCCTGTCCTGTTTGGTGGCCGAGCTAAACCAGACAGTGATGGGAGTGGTCAGCACCTCGTGAGGCAGGTTAAACTTCCTGAGCTGTCGAAAGAACTACAACCTCTGGTTCTGACCACACCAGTGGACTAGCAGTTCTACCTCCTGTGTGTATGCCGACTCGTCACTGTCCTGGATCAGAATGATGAATGTGGCGTCAAGCGTACACTTTTATACATAAATAACACAACTGCAACACAAAAGTCCATTTGTAAATATTTATTAAGAAACTCCTCTACTGTCCAATAACACACTGTGTATCTAGTGAAATTTCCAGCATTTTTATTTCATATTGCAATTCATATCTTTTAACTTCATAAACAAGTCTTGAATTTGATGATTTGACAATACTGTTCATATTATTTATTCAGAACTCCCTTTTTGTTCATTCCTCTCATGTTCTGCACTCAGTTTGTCTCTCGTAAATACAAATGTCTCATGGCCTAGAATGTCATAATAATGTTTGTAAAGAACAAAAGGAGCAGTTTGCACTCTTTGGTTTCCCTTCACTATCTTTGAGCTAAAAGACTTTGGTTATTATCATGCAACTTTCATTTTAGTGTAATTGTAATTTGGATGGAAACAGTAGGATGCTGATGTTGATACCATGTACACAGTTTGTACCACACTAGCAGCCAGTTCAGATAGGCAGTTTAGATGTGACTCTTTTGCTGAAGCTTTTGGTGCATGTGTTAAAAAATAGAAAAAGTTGGTATATAACTTGCTTTTACTTCGTATTTGCAGTGAAATTTCCTAAAGTAACACGCTTTCAACATAAATCTTCATTAATGTCATTCTGTCCTTAGACAACAACCTTCATTATTCCTATTACATTCCATTATGTGTCCTTGTATCTTTTACAGAGACGTCTCCACGCAGGACGACCCTCTCTGTACATAACAGCGCCTCACCTCCCTCCCATCCCTGTTGCCCTCAGACCGGGATCAGAACCGGGAAGAACTGAGTGTGACTGTATGTGGGCTGAGCGCCGGCTGGCTGGAGTCTGAGTGGCAGCACTGCTCGTCCACCCAGCAGGAGTCGGTCAGGTTACTGCTGCGGCTCTGCCACAGGGCCACGGTGTGGTGGGAGCCGTAAAAAATTACTTGACTGATTTTGAGGAAATTTTAAGCAGGGGCCTGTCTTGCCCCAACCTACAACTCAAGGTCAAGCAAAGTTCAAACTGCATTTTTTATTGGCCACAACTCCAAAAAGAATTGACATAGACAGGTCTAACTGGTGTCATTTGGCACTGGTTGCAGATGATTAATCTTTGGGCTTCTAAGTCAAAGGGCAAGGTCACTGAAAGGTCAAACACATTATTTTGGACATATCTCCAGTAGGAACTGACATAGAGGGGTCTATATGTAGAGATGTAATTTTGTAATGCCAGGGTCCACAGAGCCAGAACCAGCTGGCTCAGCAGTTCGTGTGTCACCTGAAAAGGCAGCACCAACATGTGCCCTTTTTTGTTCCAAATTACATTGACCACAAAAAAAAAAAATCACACTGCCTAAAACAAACACTGATTTTTTATTAATACAATATACTACCTAGAATGAAGCGACTAATCCATAACAGTATATCTCACAGGGGTATTGTTGAGGTGCCATCATAAAGACAGCCAGATTGCTTTTCCTCAGAGAAGCATCGACCAACAACACAGCACAGTCTACAGTAATCTCTTTTTACTTGATTATTTTCTTTTTTTTAAGCTATTTTATTCATTTACTTCTCCAACATTTATACTGAAATATTGGAATCCATACTGATTTAATATGGAAGCTGTCTTATCAGTTATGTTAGAAATCCAGATGATGTACAGTAAAATAGTTAAAATTTGGTTCAGATAGAAAAAAGATGTAAGATTAAAATGCTGCTCACATGTTAAAATATCAAACAATATGACCCTATAACACTGAAAAGGGTGATCCTACTGTGTAGTACTTTCGTATTGGGTAGTTTTATTTTACATTTTGTTAGTATAGTTATATAATAGAGACAAATACAAGAGCGTGCGCACACACACACATTTTCTGAGTATCTGGTTAGCTCTGGGCAGACAAACAGAGACAGAAAGTGTTTCTGATTTCGGAAATACTGACCACAGGTTGAATTTTCCCATTCAGCAGAGACACTGACTTCCGGCTCTATAATCACTCACAGTAAAAGAAGCTAGACCTCTGGAACTCTCTATGCACAGAGATTTAACCACATTTAACGTATTTGTGGCATTTTCATGCATCAAACATTATTTGATGCAGTTATTTCATCACACCTTGTGATATTTGAGTCTGGTTCTAGTAGCGACGGACCCTCCAAATCAGACGCTGTGTTCTCATAGACTATACCTCTGGTGTTTCATGGAGTGAAAAGATTTATGTTGACTACCAGCCCATCCGTTAACTGCACTGACACAGGGATGGGGATGTCACTTTACTGGTTCCACCTCAGTTATTTATGAAGCAAACACGAATGAAATTCTGGTGTTGCAGAGAGGGTCGACCTTCAGCCCAGGCTTCCTGACTGCATACATTATCTGCGTATACGGAATGGACTTACAATAAAACCACCATAAAATATATATGTTCAAGTTCAAATAGAATGAATATATCTTTAGAAGTCATTGTCCGGCAAATAAAAAAAGGTCTGTTGGTTGAAATAAAAATACACAATTTGCCCAAAATTAATTGCCAAGACTTACATGGATTAAAAAAAAAAAAAAAAAAAAAAAAAAATCTGAGTTGTCTCTTGTCATCTGACTATTTCTGGCAACACACATCAGTGTTGGCAGTAAAGATGAAGGGAATTGTGGAGTAAACACACATGTACTTACACACACAATCAACACTTGGCTTTGCAAAACTGAAAAAAAAATGCATGAGCTTGCAAATGAGAGTATGTTTTTATATGAATGGATTCTTGTGTGTGTGCAAAGGACTGTTTTGACATTCCAGCAAGCAGAGAGGTTTATTGGCTGCAGGTGAAAGCTGTGATGCCTCAATATCAAATAGATTTTCGCAGCGGCAAAGAAATCAAAATGCGAAAAAGCATACTAAAAAAATAAAATTGAATAAAATAAGATTACGAAAAGTGCATCTTAGAGTTGAACACATTCTTGTTTATTAATCACAAGTGCTGTTATTTCTTCACCTTCACTTGAAGTAAGTCATAGATCAGAGCTATTTCTTTCCGTGTCCTCCGCAGCGTCCAGATCGGAGGGGCGCATGCTGCACTCTTCGCATGTCAGAAAGAAATCATAGGCTCATTTTATGATCATTCACAAGCTTCTGCTTCCTGTGCTCACTCCTACTTTTTGTCACCCCTCCCTTCCGCCCGTCAGACTCGGATCCTGCAGGCTGCTGTTGCTGGTGCACGGAGCGGCCGCTGTCCCGCGGGGGTCCCGGCTGGCCCGGCGGAGGGGGGCGGGGTTGAGGGATCTCACCGCAGCAGAGGCAGCAGAGGTTAACCATGATGCAGTCGGCAAAGTCCGCTGTCAGTGCGTTGAACAACTCGACATGAGCATATATTATTGACAACCGACCGTGCGGCGTGTTTATCCAGATGTCAGCGCGCCGTCCGGTGTCCTGGAGCAGGCGAGATGTGGCTTAAGCACGAGGTAAACAGCGAGCGAGCCTCTCTCCACACAAATTAACAATAACGTGCAAAATCCTCCCCAGGTCAGATAGAACGGTAGAATATGCCTTTAAATCCCCCACGTTGCCGAATATTGCTTGCACAATAAGGAGAAAAGAGGTCGAGTGGGGTCGTCACGCGCCACCTCTTCTTCTCTGTAGCCATTACAGAGCTTTTATTTTGAAGGTGCAATTCGGTGTCACATTAAAAATCTTCCGTGTTTTCCAAGCGTGTTGTATCGCAGATCCAAGACTTCACAGAAGGTTAGCTAACACATCTGTAATAATATTAAATTAAAGACGCAAAGGCAACGAGTTAGTTGCGGTGTTGTTAGGTACTGCGCTATATAATTTTAATTTTAATTGAAGGAGGTTTGAGGCTGGCTAAGGTTTACGTCGTCGTCGGATGTAAACTTCAGTGACGTGACACGTGAAAACAGACGCAAGATGAAGCTATAGCTAATGTCGGTCATGTCCAATTTATTCATTTCTGTCGTCTCCTTTGCTTTAAGATAACGTCAGTTAGTCTGAAGCTTAGTCAAATCAAACAAGTATAGCCTCCACTCGACAGCGGACGAGTGAGGAACCTATGTTGCACTTAATGTTTCCTAAACTACGACGTCTCCAGGATCTACCAGAGCTCAGCTAGAATCTAATCCATCCATCCATTTATCAGCTCAGGGGTATAGAGTTATTTTCTTTAAGTGCCTTAAATTACCAACAATAAACCCTTGCCCTAGCAGCCATAGTGTCATGAAGTTGCAGGTAAACGATGTTGTAATTGATAAAAATGTATTAAGGTTCCATTTAGTTTGACAGAACCTACCCATTGGGCCAACATGTTCATGATTAATGCTTTCAGTCATTCATTCATTCATTCATTTTCTCCTGCTCACCCCACATTGACTGTGTTTGACCTGAGTGGAACAGAACCTCCTCAGTGTCACCCGTGTTTACTATTTTGTTCCAAATGCTTCAGAGGGATGTTGCGGCGTCCTAGGCCAGATGACTCGGAGGAAGACCTCCTGAGGGAGCAGGAGCAGTTTCTGAGCTCCGGTGCTCCAGCTGCTGCCAGCGTGGTGCGCCGACCTGATAAGAGGAGAGGCGAAGCCGGAGGAGGAAGAGGGGACCTCAACGGGGAGGATGATCAGAGGGATGTTGTCACCATAGAGGGTAAAAGGCTCTCTGTAATCTTTTTATTGACAAGTTAAGCTAAACAAACTTCAGCTTTGGTGCTTCCTGCAGATCTTCCAGACCAGCTCCCGTCTCTGACACCGGCCCCTCCGAAGAAGTCTCGTTTTAAAGCCAGCCGGGTCACATTTGATGTTGAAGATCCTGAGGAGAGACTGGATAGGCATGACACTCACATCAGTGCTGTTCTCTCCAGGATTGTTGTAAGTAACTGCTGTAAAACCTGCCTTTATCAAAAACTGGCATGTGAGGTGATAAAGTAGCATTTCCCTCTCTGTATGTCTGTTCAGCACTTTTCTAACTTATCCTTGTTTGTTGTTATCACGTTCAGCATGACATGAAACACAGACGGTATTTCACTCATGGATCTGTAACTTTCTTTGTCATAAGGAAAGAGACACCAGCTGTACTCCAATATCTCTACCAGCATTTACAGGCATGGCGTTCCCCAAAGTATTGCACCGCTCCGAAACAAGCTGTCAGGTAAAGTGACATCAATGCCTGTCCTTGCTGAATCATTTTAGAAACTTCAAGTGTATACTAGTTCATCTCCAAAAATTAGAGTATTGTGAATTTTTATATTTATGGCCTGCAGCTCAAAAAAACAAAACAAAACAAAACACACTTCTTCCACGATATTCTACTTTTTGGAGATGCACTAGTAAACTAAGACTCATAATTTGAGATTTCATTACAGCATCATTATGGCTAAAAGAATTTACAATACAGAATATTATAATCATCATGACCCCTCTAAAAGTTAAAATAATATCAATTTATGCTAAGTAATGTAATATTTGTCTCTCAAATCACAAAAATCATTGCACAAT
>KV751346.1:4702715-4718724 GCA_001698575.1 Mola mola
TATTTTATTTATTTTATTTTATTTTATTTTATTTATTTATTTATTTATTTATTTTTTGTTATTATTCATCATTATTCATCGTCACGACCAGGTGCCACCGTCACTGTCTGGTGGAAAGCAGAGCATCTTTGCACGTCAGATTGCAGCTCAGAGAGCTAAGGAGGGGAGCACCTCTATGCACTGCGGTCCTGAGGCTGCTCACACGCCTGACACCAGAATGGACACAGGCCAGAACGATGCTGCGGACAATCGTGAGTAGGCATGAGCTGTATTATTCTACATGTCTCCTCTCTCTGTAATCAGAGATCCCACTCTAAACCTCTCTCACCATTTCCTGCCTCAGGTCCCAGGCTGGTGTCCGGTCAGGGGCTTGAGGGCCCAGATAGTACAGGCGAGACCCTGAGGATCCACAGGGAGAACCAGGCGAAGCTCCAGGGGATGTCTCAGTCCGAGATCCGAGAGGAGCAAAAGAAACTTCTATCTCAGCTTGGTAAGTCATCATATTGTGTAGGGCAACAGTCTTTTTAAGGATTAATCAATTCTTTAGTCCATAAAATATTAGAAAATTTTGGGGGGGGAAAGCAATCACCCAAAGTAGAATCTTCAGTTTGCTGATTTTGTCCAACTGACCCCAAAACTCTTCATATATAATCATAAATGACAAATAAAAATTGAAGAAGCTGTAATCAGCAAGTGTCCTCTTTGCTTAAAATATGACTAAAAAATCGATACAAAAACAGTCGTCGACTAATTTATTTATTTTTAGTAATTATTCATTCACTCATGTTTGTTGTCTGCATATTTGTGATACTTAATATATAGTATGTTGAAATGAAGACATGATTTGTGTTGAGGTTTTATCCTAACAAGTACACTGAAAGTGAAACCTGTCTTTCTGTTTTGTTGTTGCCAGTGCTTATATCACCTCATTATTTCTGCTTTCCAGATCCTAGACTGGTGGAGTTTGTTAGATCTCGCCAGGTCCAGAGCGTCCCATCCTCTGCTTCCCCATCCAAACACCCCCAGGGCAAAAGCAGCAAGGAAAACCTTCCTCTTGGAAATGTGAGCAGAGAGTCTGACTCCTCCAGTGCTGCAGCGCTCTCTCAGAAACCCCGAGAAGTTGAGATGGAAGGAAAGGAAGAGGAGGAGGAGGAGGAAGCGCCACCCCCACCTGCTGTGATGGGTATGATGGATTCAAAAAAGACCCTTTTATCATTTATACGTGGCCATTTCTTCCTGTCGTGTGCAGCTGTGATTTTTAAACCGTAACCCTATTGCTAAGACTTGTCAAATTAAATATCCACTGTCTCATCTGGCTGCCTGTCAGCGCTCTCTTCCTTCACGCCCACGTTTATCTCACAGCTCCCTGCTCCCCCTCTTCCCCTCACTCTCCCAAACATCTGTTCTCTAACAGTATACCAAATGTTGGATGCTTCTGCTGCCTTGCTAAAAAGTTGTGGACGTTGACTTCACTTTGTTTGATTAGTACAAAGGCCCGACCGAGCCAGAAGTAGCCACTCTCCGCAATTAAGTCACTGGAGACGATTCAAAAAACACTCCCTGTCCTCATTAAAGTGATGCTGATGGATCATATGAGTTCATTTATAACACTCTGTTTTACATGAAATATAAATCAACGGGTTCTCTTACTTTATGCCTTCTCTACCTTCACTGTTAGAGAAAAAGTTCTGTTTTTAATATAGATATCGCAAGAAGCAACAGTGGCTAATTTGGTCTGTATTGATCTTTATGAAGGTTTGGACTGGATTCAGTTTACATGCAGCCAGCAGCATTTAAAGCATTTGTCATTATTTTTGCCGACAAAGTGTGATTTGTATTGCTGCAAGAGCTGCCATACTGCAGTTTTTGGTGATATGTACAGCAGTAAGACTGTACTATTTAATAATTCGGGCTGAGCAGCAGTGTGGCTTTTAAAAAAGAACACAATATATCATGATATTTCTCCTCAAAAGCTATTTGTAAATGCTGGACAGTTGCTAGCAATACTGGAACAATAGTGTGGGGACGGTTGATGGTACTTCAACACAATATTCACAATGAGATTTCGATGAATAATCGTCAGTAATGTGGATTTAATGACTGAAGTGAGTGAAATTAACTAGTATAACGGGTAGAAAAATTCCATCTTTTTACTGCAGCCTTTAAAACTAACAGAAGGCAACATGCTGTATCATGATATAAAAATTATATAACAACAAAAAATACAAGACACTATGTATTATATTATCCCATTATGATAACAATATATATGTTATTTATATACTGCACATCCCTGCTCTGTTTTCGTTCAAGCGACCTTTTGCAGCGAGATGGAATGTCATTTGTTGAAAACATTATTTTATTTGTGCTGTATTAAAACCCACATGATCAAGCAATACTGTGCTGTTACTAATCTTTGTCTGCCGGCCAATCTGCTTGTGTGTGTGATCTCAGAGGAGGATCTGCCGGTGAAGCCGCAGAAGGAGTGGGTCCACATGAGCAAGCTGGAGCCGGAGAAGCTGGAGTGGATGAGAGACTTGCCTCCGTCCAGAAGGAATGGAACCAAGAAGGCAGGGAGATGTTTCGTATAATAATAATATAATATTTTGCTAAGTTTTTCCTTATTCGGGCCTTTGGTAAGAGGTGAAAAGGCATTTGTGCTAGCACATTCTGTGGTTTCCTCATAGGCTATGCAAGCCCGGTTTGACTTTGCTGGGACCTTGATACCACCCACTGAGGATCTTCCCACCCACTTAGGCCTGCACCATCATGGAGACGAGCCCGAGGTCAGTGTGCAATAAATATCAAATATGTTTAACTGCCTTTACATTTACCTTTATGACAAGCTCAGATGGAAATGTAACGTCAGACTTCAACTGTAGCTTTAAAACTCACTGTGCTAACACTGAGGATTTGTCTCAGCGGGCAGGTTACTCCCTGCAGGAGCTCTTCCTGCTGTCTCGGAGTAAAGTCATTCAGCAGAGGACTCTCGCCCTCAGCACCCTGGGTAACATCCTCTCAAAGGTACGCAACCAAACTCACTCCCTGGCACGATTTGCAAAGGCACATTTCTGCAGTCACTAATTTCTTCCCCCCGCAGGCTCGTGCCGGGGAGTACGTGTCTGTTCTGAAAGGCAGTGTGATGTCCACCCTGCTCGACGCCGGCCTGCTCTTCCTGCTGCGCTTTGCCTTAGATGACAGCGTGGAGGGAGTGATGTCTGCGGCTGTGCACGCTCTTAAGGCACTTCTCGTGTGTGCGGAGGATGAAGTGAGACAACTTTGTAGCACCTTATAGCAGGATTCAAAATTAGATGCACAATACAAATACGCAGAACTATTTTTACTGCATAACTTAATTTTATAGACTCTAACACACTATGGTGTTACAGTGTTTTTCCTCAATCTAATGTCCAGTCCTCCAGGTTCGTAACAGATTTATTTGTCATTTAAGGAGTGTTTGGACTGCACCTTCTCGTGGTTTCGCGGCCTGGCGTCCTTCCCTCTGCTGCCGTCCGCTCAGGAAGACGAAGATGAGGAGGATGAGGGGTTGCCAGAAAGTATGAGGGAGACTGTGAAGGAGAGGGAAGAGAGGAAGAGTGATCACGATGTGGCCCGGCAGGATGTTGTGAAGGTAAACAAGCAGGGTGCATGAAGGAGCTCTTGTTTAGATGAAAGTTGAATGATACTTTTTGTGTTTCAGGGTTTGTTAAAGATCAAACTGCTCCCCAGGCTACGTTACATCCTTGAGGTGGTCCGACCTTCTCCTCGAGTGGTCCAGGAGGTCCTGGAGATCCTGACTCGTATTGCTCGCCACTCCTCCCTATCTGCCACCCAGGTAATCACGCCTCCTTTCACTTATTCACTCTATCCAGACCCACATTACTTCCTGCTAGTGAACTTCATTATAAGTGTTTATATTACAATAAAAATGTGTTTTCTTCAGGTGCTTGACTGTCCTCGCTTGATGGAGATGTTGTTGTCAGAGTTCCTTCCTACTTCCTGGTCAGGGCCGCCCCTGGCTCTTCCTCCGTCGGTGTATGGACTCCCATTGGCTGGTGCCATGAAGCTGCTGAGAGTATTGGCTACCTCCGGCAGACATGCCTGTGCCAGACTGGTAGGGTGCTTTCATAAGAAGCACGTGGATTTAGGACCAAAAAAAAAAAGGAAAACGTTACCTTTTTAACAATTATACATTGATTAACATTACGTAATGGAGCAATAAGCACTTACTAACTCTTAAGGTGTCATGAACACACTAACTAGCAGGCATCATGTTCACTAAGGAAATTCTAACCATTGTATTATCATTAGATAACACAGTAATACAGTCAACTAACAGTTAAATAATGGAATTAAAGCATTTGGACACTGATGACCACCTAACCCTAACACTAATAAAGCATTGATTAACCTGAGTTTACCACGTATTAATGCTCTTTATGAACATTATTCTAAAGTTAAAAGAATGTATCCCTTAAGTGAGACTTAATAGTATGTTTTTAAAGTACTGAATAATGTAGGAATTAATATCTTAGTTAACATGAATACTGTTAGCAAATGATTGGCACATTAACTCTAAATGCTTATTACTGCATTAACTTACGTTTATTAATGTTCCCTTATTGTAGAGTTTTACCAAGAAAAATATAGGGTACAACAATTTATCCCAACCAGTCGTTCATGGTTCTGTATTAATTTTCATATTTGTAACTTGTGTTAACTTGTGTTAGCTTTATCACAAAAGTCCACCTGTCTTGTCTCCAGCTGAACTCTTTTGGAGTTAAGGAGCGGCTGTCTCGTCTGCTGAGTTCCGAGCCCAGCGAGCTGCTGCTTGAATTGTCCGAGGCCCTCAGGATCACCACTGAGGCCTACAGGCTGTGGGCTGTAGCAGCTGGCTACGGACAGGCCTGCAAATTATACATGTGAGTAAACACATTCAAGCTGCCCACCAGTGGAAAAAAGATTCCTGAGTAAACTTGCAAAAAAACCCAACAACACAGGGCTCGTAAATGGTGTGTTTATGAAGTTATTTTCAGCATGTCAGCAAATAGTTGCTGGTGTGGCGGATAGTCCTCTAGTGTGCACAGTCATACAGAGAATGTTTGTCCAGATAAGAAATCTGTTAAATATTTCTTTATGACTATACTGTCGTTATTTCCCCACAGAGACCTGTACCCAGGCTTAGCAAACGCTTTACAGTCGTTTCACCGAGTTCTGGCCCCCTCAGATCCTCTGCTGCCCCTGCAGCTCCAGCGGGTCCTGGCTCTGCTGTCTCTGCTCACACAGGTCACAAACACGGCCGGCTGCAATCAGGAGCTGCAGGCCGACGTGGTCAGGTACATGTGACCGTCCTGAAGCATGACGCATCGGACACCACTCTGCAATCCTTTTAATTGAAATCTTCATGTTACTCTCTCAGCTCGCAGGGAGAAGAGTGCCCGCCTCCTCCTCCAGTGTCCTGGGGTCACGTCACAGGGTTGCAGGCCTCCCTGTTGGGGCATCTGAAGGGCTTTGTGAGGAGCCTTGATGATTCAGACCGGAGACGGAGCAGCCTGGCTGTGATTCCAGCTTATCTGGTCTACCTACAAGCTTACTACCATCAGCTCTCCAGACAGGTACTGCTTCCTGCCGCGCCCTCCTCACCTGTATCTGTAGGCGTCATGTAAGAACAAAATTACAAACCGAATGATGAAATTACTGAATTTACAATGTGACTGTGATCTTCAGAACTGTTTCAGACCAGTAGAGACACTTCAAGAACTGGAGCAGCTGACGTCTGAAGTTCTCCTCCCTCTGCTGTCTCATCATGCAGTTCAAGGCCTGATGAAGAACCTCAAGTAAGCCTGAGACTGGCGACTGCATGTTTTGCGCGATTGCACAATGCCTATATTCTTAACTTTTTTTCATTTTATTCAATTTTTATTTAAACCAGAGCTTGTTCAGTTGTGTGTAACGCCCAGTTGGGTCATCTGGGCCCAGAGACCACCCCCAGCCTGCCTAGTTTGGCCAGCCCCGGATGGAGGGACCGTCCAGGGCTGGTTGTTCCCAGCTCCCCCTTCCCTCTCCTGACAGGTGTTGGCCTCCTTGTGGAAACAATCACAGGCATCCACAAAGGTCTGAGCTGCAAGGTGGGTCTCACTTGACTGTGCTAAAGAATGTATAGCAATTACCATCAGTAAGGACAAGTACTCAAGTGTTACTGTTTCACTGAGCTGGGAACACTGTAAGATGTATTTTGCTGCCACCTTGTGGTGACACATACAAAATGCCTTGTATTTTATCCCTTTCTCTGTAGTTTGCTGGTCTCCTGCTCTCAGAATCTGTGACTGGTTATCTGCATAGTTGCATTCAGGCTACGCCCACGCTGTCTCACAGCCAAGCCTGGCTTCTCCATCACGAGCACCACCTCCTCTACCTGCTGCTGCGGCTTGCACACACACTTGTGAGCTCCAACTTCAGTCAAACACACACAAACAGTATTCTGTTGACCTAAAAGATGCAGTTCAGTTTTTTTTTTTTCCTTTTGTGTTCACCTCTGCTCCCAACAAAGTCTAATTCCTAATCATGCCTCCTGGTTTTTAGTTGAGCCTATCTAAAAATACCATTTGTGATAAGTGGATTTTAGCTGTTATTGTCATCCAGTTTCAAACTTTCACACCTCTAATTTCATTTTTACCTTTGTACTGTCTTAGGTTCCTGTTGAGCCACAAATAGCCAAACACGCCTCGCTGTACCACCAGGTGGCGCTGGTACTGTTGCCATGGTTATTGCCAGGCAGCGAGTATCTGGCACATGAGCTGGTAGCCACCATCATCTTCAGCAAGGACTTTATATCGTAAGTTAAATTAAATTCAAATCCTTTTTTAATTGTAATAATTTGGATCAGTGGCAAAAAAATGAGACAGACGATAATGTAAATTCAAATTACATGTTGGATGTAAATAATGTTACATCTTCCAAATGACATTTCTTTTGATTTGGAACAAATTAGTGAATGACACATTTCCACAAAAAGTGCATTCTGTGTTGTGTGTTTGTTGTCCAGAGAGGGCCACAGTGGAGGACCTGAGGCTGTCGAGCTGGGAGAACTCAAACTGAGAGAGAACACCAAACAGCACGCCTCTCCCTCTCTGCACACCGTCGGCGCGCTCCTACGAGAGGCGTGTGTGCAGCTGCCGTCCATACGAGGCTGCTTCCTCACTCACCTGGCCCACCTGGAGCCGCTCGTGCTGACCTCCCGAGACGCGCTGCTCGGCCGCAACCCGTGGATCAGCTCCCACCTCCTCCCCGAGCTCAGTGGCCCCGCCGTGCCGTCAGATTGGCCTTTCCTCCCGCTCGTGAGCCTTTATGAGCGGACAGGAGTGTCAGGAAGCGGAGGGCTTTCAGTGGAGGAGCTTCCACAGGGCTCTCTGCAGGCGGTGAGCCACTGCCTGCAGTGGTTGCTGCTCCTGGAGGTCTGGAGGGAGGAAGCATTGAAGGTGCAGAAGCACGTTGGATCAGATTTAGTTGCGTTTAGTGCAGAAGTTTCATCAAAGGGCTTTACAGTTACAGCATCTCTGTCCTCAGACCCTCGATCCCCAACAGCTTCAACAACATCAAACAAAACACAGTTTTTTAAAGAAAAAAAATTTCATTTTAAACATTTCAGCTAAAATTATTATGGGAAAAACAAACAAAATATGAGATGAAAAAGAGGAGAAAAATGATAATTTAATTATCATATATCTAGATTTTATCTGTGCCGCAGTGTTACAAGGTAAAACTTTACTTTTGCTACTTTTCTTCATCATAAATAAAAGTAAACTGAATGAGATATTGCATAAGAAGACATCACCTTCGGTGAGCGGAATTCTAGTTTTTACTTTGATTGTATAGAAAAAAATAATCTGCAGGCTAATTGGCCATTTAAATAATCGTCCAACAATATATCCATGTTGAATGAAAACTTCAGAAAATTAGAAAATCATCAATTTTCATCAGATATTTAAGAAAGTGCACCTTTTATTCTGGACACTCATCACAAGCTAAAATGTTCCAAGCATTTTATCATTTTAATTTTGATAATTTTGGTCTACATAAAAACAACAACCCAACATTGTATGATTTTTAGAATATCCCATCAAAATTCACATAAAATAAGGCTTGAAATATTTCATTCTATTTTTTAATGAGTATAGAATATATGAAATTGAACCTTTTAATTAAATTATGAAAAAATAACTTTTCCTACACTCATAAGATATTGTACTTTTGTGAGATGCACCACTGCATGAATTATTATGTGAATGCATATATTTGTTATTTGTGAGGTTCAGATGGTGTCGTCCCGTTTCAGGTGATCCCTCCTGTGGCCAAACTCGCCCGCCTGTCCTGTGTGTTCCTGTGCTCCAGTGACTTGTTCCTGGAGAGGCCGGTTCAGAAACTGACCTGGGGTCTCTTCAGACTTCTGACCAGGTCTCGGAATGTTGTGTGTATATATAGTTAGTGAAATGTAAGCGGAGCACAGAACGCAGAGCGAGCTGACTAAGCCCTTGTTAAAGCAAACCTCTTCCACTTTCAGGCAGTCCAGACTGGACTCTCTGGACCTCCACGTCCCTCCTCCAGGCCTGGCGTCCTTCCAGGACCTGTACTCGGCCCTCCTGACCCAGTACGAAGCCGTGTCTTTCGGTGACCGGCTGTTTGGCTGCTGGGTCCTCTTACCGCTGCAGAGGCGGTACAGCGCCACCATGAGGCTGGCTGTGTTTGGAGAGCACGTGGGGATGCTGAGGTCTCTGGGAGTCACCCTGGAACAGGTAACGGATGTTTTTGTCTGTACACAAGTATTCTGTGATCAAACAACCAAACATGATTGTTTATTTTCTCTCTGCCTCTTCACGCGAAGCTTTCCATCCCGATAGAACGCTTCACGTCTCCCTCCGAAGACTCCCTCCCTCTCTTGCGGCTCTACTTCCGCTCTTTAGTAACGGGGAGCTTGACGCCCCGCTGGTGCCCAGTGCTCTATGTGGTTGCCTTGTCTCACGTCAATTCCTTCGTCTTTTCTCAGGACGCCGCAGCTCAGGTACGGCACACGTGCATGTCCGTCAGCTATGGGAGTCTCCTACTTGTATATTAAAACAGCGAACCAAAGGTTTTAAAGCGCCACGATTGAGTGAGTTTGCGTGTCACATTTGTGCTTTGCGGATTTTTTATGATCCGTAGTTGAACCACAGCCAGATTCATGAAAGCTTTTAGCCAATCCAGAAGGTGCGGCCAAAGACTCAGACTGAATTGATCAGAAGTTCCCAATATTTTTTTACAAGAAAAACACATTTTCTGTGCCAAATAATGAACTCTGGGGATGCATATTGTGGACTATAAAAGCAGCCTCCATGTTATTGATTAACAGTCAAAGGGGCAGTTTTGTGTTCTGCTGAGCTCCTTCCCGTTTTTAAATCTGAGCTGTGGTCAACGTCTGAGAAGAACGCGATCACTTATTGACCTCATGTTATTATCGTAGATCAAAGTTTTAAAAACTACAAGTATGGACGTTTTTTAATAAAAACTGAAACGTAGGTGCCACTGTAATCTAAAAAAAATCCACGTTTAATCTCCTCTTCTTTTCCCAGGAGGTTGAAACAGCTCGACACAGCATGCTGAGGAAAATCTACTACCTGACCGATGAGGTGTTTCATCTTTTGCTTCTCTCAGTTCGCTGCAGGGCTTTCATTGATCGCCGCTGCTCTCTCCCTCACTGCTCACAAGACTTTTCACACTGTGTTTTTCTCCACATTCCTTGGAGAAAACACACCATATTGGGTCATCATAGCTCAGAGTTTTCTCAGTCTTCTTCCTTTTTTTTTTCAGTTTTTTATTTATACATGTTTCAAGTTTTATGTCTCTTAGTGTGAATTAATTGGTAATCCTTTCATCTTGATACCCTCTGTGAAATCAGTTCAATATCAAAGACTTTGTTTTGTTTTGGTATTTCAATTTCTCTATAATGTATTTTAAACAGCAGCCTTAGTTGCTTTTGCTGTTTAAGTCATTCGTCCATTCATCTGAAGGATATTATTTGATTCAATGTCCATATCCATGTCAACCATATCAACCATTTATCCATTATTTAAAGCTATCCCAGCTATGTATTGCTCAATTTGTAACACTTTCTGTTATTATTATTACTATTATTATCATCGATTGCCATCAATTGAAGTGTTTAACTGTCTGTTTGTTAACGTAGTTGTTAATTAGTTCCCGAGCACTCTGGTGATGAGGATCACTCTGCGTTTGAATCCAAAAATACATCCTATTTCTCAGATTTAGCTTTCTCCACACTGTTTCCATTAGAATTGCATCTGAGTAATCTGCCAGTTATTTTCACGATCAATCATCAACGCTACAACTTGTCAAAAAATAATGAAAAATGCTGTTTTTTTTCAGTCACTGTTCAAAGATGTTTTCAAACTGCTTCTTTACTCTGACCAGCAGTTAAAAACCCAAAGACTTTTCATTTCACTGCCAGAACAGATGAATAAAAGCAGCAAATCCTGACATTTAGGAAGTTTTTGCTCAAAAGAAGACTGAAACGATGATTCAATTCTCAAAATAGTTGTCGATTTATTTCCTCTTGATCAACAAATCGATTAATCATTGCAGCTCTAATTTCCACGTCAGCGGCCGCACCTCTCACTCTTCCTTTGTGTCATTTCTAGGTGTTGAGGAAGCACCTGCTGCTCTTCCGTCTGCCGCAGCCGCACTCGGAGTTGTGCTTCGACATGTACGATCAATTGCCCCCCATCAGGGCGAGACGCTTGGAGACCGTCCTCAGGCTGCGCGACTCTTCCAGTGACTAAGCAGACTGAAGGCAGCCGGGAGTGGAGCAACAAACGGAACAACAGCAGAAGAAGAAATAGAAGAAGAGGAGCAATATGACTACTCCAAGTAGAGTCCAGGAGAGAAGAGAGGGAGACGGTGCGAGACCATCAGTTCAAACTGTACAGGTGTCTCATGAAAATTGGCAGAGGAAAAAGAGCAACTTGGCCTTAAAATAAACTCACCTGAGGTGGATTTGGCCAGACCTCGATAGTATTTGCAATATTTGCAAATGATTTTTAGCACTTACTGGACCGGCTTCAGGACTACATTTGTACAGACCATCAGTGCAGATTTTGAGATTCTCTTTTAATCCTGCGGAAGTGAAACACGACCAGTCCGATCAACACAGATGCCAACATGAGGTGCAGATGCTGCGGATTCACGGTCACACAGGTAACTTTAGGGTGAACTCTGGCTCTACAGCGCTGCGTTTCCGGTTCGCTTCTTACCCGACACATCGCCATGGTAACTAATGCTGCGCCTCTAACCTGCTCCAGTGGATGTTTACGATGGACGTGAGGTCCGCCCTCCGACCCATGAGTTCTCTGGAAAGTTATCATTCCTTAAAGATCCCGGAGCTCAAATGGGATTTCGGGATGCGCACGTCTTCTCGACTGTTTCCCTGACAAAACCATCTCATTCTGCTTTTGTGTCATAGGGCACTGGAGCCTGATGCACTTATTAGTTATTAAAGTGCTGATCTGCTTTTTTTGTGTGTGTATGTGTCCATTTCTTATGTGAAATGTAGTACGGATGCATACCCCCCCCTAAACGTATTGCTGTAATGGAGAACGCGCATGTAGATCTTGTCAAATGTGCTTGTGCAGCTTATTTGTGAGCTCATTTATTTACTTTCTCACACAGTTGGACGCCTTTTTTTTTTTTTTTTCTGCATTTGACAACGTCTCTTTTATCCTGCATTAGGTTTTACTTCATCACTGGGTTCATTATGGAGTTGATAACCAGCTTTGTGTGATACTGGAGTTGTTTGTCTTTGTGAAGCCGGATAATGGAAAGATGGTGTTGAACTTTTGCTGTTCATTCCTCTGCACTTGTCCAGATTATTGTGAGTCTGATTAACGGGAGAAAATATGACCCAGGCAGGACAAAAGAGAATTGATAAGTGCCTAAAATTGTCTTTTTTTGTGTGAATAAATCAATTTAAACCATGTGTGACTGTAGTTTTACTATTAAATCACTCAAAACTGCAAGTATAAATCATTTGACCTCACTGCAACAGGAGACACATTCCAGTTGTCTGATTGAATTATTGCAGGAAACATTTTAAATGGGTGTTGGAAAATTAAACTGAGGTTAACGGCACCAAACATGCCCACATTCTTTCTTGTGACGGTGAACAGAAAGCATTGTTCCCATACTGCTCAATAACACTCAGCCTGAGGCCTTTCACAGCAAAAGATCGTACTTAACTTTCCACTGAAGTTTGCTGTTGCCAGTCTTCCCTTAGATATGCAAAACGCTCATAAGGGATTGGAGCATTTAACTCTTGAACTGCTTTGGTAAATGTTCACTGCCCTTCGACTTTTCCACATTCTGTTTTTTAACGACCTGCAGTCCAGATTGGGTTGACCTGACTTCACTTGCTGCCATTATGGCATCTGAAAAGCACTTTTCGTCTGTTCATGTAGGAGGTTTGAACAGCGTGTCTCCAAATATCACCACAGATTCTCAATTACATCGAGGCATCGACTGGGTCAGTCCAGGATATTAACCGTCTCTGACACAAACCCCTCCAGTGTTGCTCCGGCTGAGCGCTTCCAAACGCTGTCCTGCTGGAAAATAAATCTTGTCCCCAGTCTCCTGAGTGCGGGCTGGGGCAGGAAGTGTCCACAAGCTCAGCCCCAAGTACCTGCTGATGAGGAACATCCCTGCGCCGCCTCTCCTTTGAACTGTGGGGTTCAGGGGCGACGTGAAGTATTTCACACCAGGTCCACAGACTTGTACCCTTGTAACGGCTTCCTCTTAGCAGGATTCTCTTCTCAGTGCATGACTGCCACTTTTCCTGCCTGAGCGGCAGATATTTTCAGCTCCTCCATGGTTCGGTTGCTCTTCTGGTCGCTCTGGTCGGAACAGGCGACAGACAGCCTTCTCTTCATTAAATTTGCTGTCTCATTATTTTAGAGTTCTCTGTGAGATATTCAGGCTTGTATCAGCGGTATCAACTTTATTCAGCTCCCTGGTCTCCACAATGCTCTTTACAGATGTATTTATGTTGAGATAAAACCGTAGACAGATGGATTCTGAAGGTTAAAACTTATCTAAGTCATGGCTTTCACAGCTGAAGGGGCTGAAAACCTATTCACTCCAAACTTTTTATATCTTTATTTGTAAATTACTTTGAAAAACATCCAAATTATGGACTGAACTGCTGGAGGTGTTGCTTTCCAAAAGCCATATCAATATAAAAGTTAATGAGAGGTTTTTATGCGAAAAAGCTTCACAGTCTTGGCTAAATAGTGCTGATTTGTTTCTGGGAGGTCCTACTGGGAGTGGCTAAAACTGATTAAATTTGGGGCTTTATAGGTCAACAGTGAAAGTCAGGAGAAAGCTCCCAAATTCAAAAAATTCCCATTCGCTAACATTGGGCGACGTTTCAAACAATCCCATCTTAGCTAAAACTTAACCCATTTGCCTCTGAGTGACCCCACACATGTATAGTATCGAAGTTTAATCCCAAAATAAGTTTGGCCATGAAAGGTCGAAGGTCAAAGGAGGTAATTTTGTAAAAATCTCAATATCTTAAGATTCTGGAAGTTGAAAGTTGGGCCTTAATGGAATCTTGGGCAGGCGTCCCAGACAGAAGAGGGGTTGTTGGGCCTTGGCAGAGGTGTAGCCCTCATACTTATACTAAATTTAACCTACTAATTC
This sequence comes from Mola mola, assembly GCA_001698575.1. Classification (NCBI taxonomy): domain Eukaryota; kingdom Metazoa; phylum Chordata; class Actinopteri; order Tetraodontiformes; family Molidae; genus Mola; species Mola mola. The sequence goes on from KV751346.1 coordinate 4,716,459, forward strand.
AAATAATACCCCAAGTTGTCAGCATATTAAACCAAAGAGAAAAACTTTAAACAAAATTGAAAGGAAGTTGTAAAAAAAAAAAAAAAAAAAAAAAAATAAGTCTCAGGTCCAAAACAAGGCCCTGTTAAATGGCAGTGAAATTAAAATGGGTTTCTTTTACTTTTAATTATTATTTCACATTGTATTCATACCATTAGGTGTATATAAAGATGGACAACTTGAAAGATATGTAAAAAAAAAAACAATGCTCTGCTAGTTTGGCTTTAGTAAGTAGTGCGTAATCTCCTTCCTGCCTTGTATATACTGATAGCTATCAGATACTTTAAAGACCTCAGCATTCCTCTTAACTCCTGATGAAATCAGTCTGTTTGTAAAACATCCAGCTTGTGGCGTCTCATGTGTTTGTTTTTACCTTTAGAGTCTTGATTCAAATCTAGAAGTGAATTTCTGCATCTGATTAAAGCGATTTGTTTCCGTTTTTGCCACTTTCCATTAGAGGGATTCTCCCATCAGACCAGGGTTTATTCCCCCACTTTGCTTGGTTCGCTCATGAGCTGCACCGACTTGTTTTTCCTTTAAGACAAAAGGTCCTCTGAGTTATTGGCTGCTCTACATTCTCGCGTCCCAGTGAGACAAACTGGTGTACAATTTGTTGTTGAACAACAATGGCACCTTCTGTGTGTACTAGCAATGCTAGTCTCATGGTGGGCTCCACATCTGGGCTGCATTTAGTGTCGTTAGTGTCTGTGCTGAAATGTTCTTGGACAAAAGTGAGGAATGTGCCGGTGAAGTGAAGTTATTAGCAGCCCAAGTTGTCGCCCGCCTTTAGGACTGCCGATGGCAGACTTAAACTGTAGTAGCGACCTTTCAACCAGTAGAGGGCAGTCATGCAAGTTTAGAATACAATATGTAAAACTCTTGATTTGGAACCTGAATATTATTTCTAGATGTCCTTTGTTGTTAGTATTCATGTGAAAAACGAACCTTGGAGATTTATTTTTTGTGTGTAGTTCAATTTTTATGCATCTGTACACAAAACCCCGTGCTCATCTCCGGCACTCTGAGGCTCCACACCCCACTCCACAGCTCCCATTGTCTCACTGATGTTTCAATCTGCTGCCATAATTTTATGGATAAAATATTGAACCCCAGAGAATTATATTTCAGCACTCAGCTTGAATCTAGTCTCTGCTTCACTTGGTTTTAAACCATCTGCTCCAATGCAGTGAGCTGAAACGAATCAAGAAGACAGGAGAAAACATTAAAATCAAGGGTTTGAACAATCAGCAAATGAGCTGGTGTTAGAGGTTTTATTTTTGATTTAAGACCATACAAAAGATTTGGGCCACTTGAATAGAATACTGAGGGAGGGGAACGTGTTTAATTTGAGTTCTGATTTTCTTCTCAGAATAGTTCCCTCAGAATCTTTCAAAATTTTGAGAAAATAAATGATGACATCAAGTAAATTTTTGCACATGTGGCTCTTCCATACTAATTTGTGTATTCAATATGTTGGATAAAAACCCGTAAATCTTTTCATCAAACTCTCAAAAAATGAACAGTAAAACCCTACTAATCTTGGTTGATCCAGTCAGCCACTACAAACATGATCCCTGAGCCAAAGGTAAGGGTAGGTAAGTAGGTAAGTGTTTGAACTAAGTGTTGAAAATTTGATGTCAAAACTGTTTTCATTTTTATTTCAGTGATCAATGATCTTAGAGGCCAATACAAGTATGGGAAAATTCACATTTAATTTAGAATATTGCATTTTCATTTAATTTTTTTTTTACCTAAATATCCCATATAATGTCTATATTGAAAAATGGTATTGTAGATTTCCATTTTAATTCTAATAAAGCCCCCTTACGCTTCCATATTTCTGTTTTGGTACATGAAATATATTCTAAAGCTAATGTTACCTATATTTATGTCCATATTACTTACACGGACAATGATCAATGAAGGATTTTTTCTTTCTTCACGAAGTGAACCAATGCTACTTTAACCTTTATAAAGGTTAAAGATAAGAGTTTTTCCACCACTACACGTACACTGATTGCCTCAGTCTGCTGCAGTCCTCAAATGAATTCCTCTAATGTGAGCTGTACAGAAAGAATGAATAATTAATAAACTGAGGCAGCTCCTAGAAGAACTTCTTCTGAAACATGCCAAATCAAAGAAAACAGCTCCCTTCTTCTTCGTCTTCTGCTTCTTTTTTTTACATATTACATGCTTAATATTCCACCCAGACATAATTTTGTCTTCG
>KV751346.1:4720028-4784322 GCA_001698575.1 Mola mola
TTTGAGAAATGTGTCTTTCAGACAAATGAGAATCTTCTCTTAAATGGTCAATTTTGAATTGGATAATATGGGGCTCAATTCACTTAAACTCCTTAGAAAAAAACAAAAAAACAAAAAAACAAACACTCCCCTTCAGAAAGATTTATTTGAGCCGAAGATCCAGACGGTGCCTTGAGTGAAGATTAGACAAAATCCTCTTTGAAGAACTTGACAGATTTGGAGAAAGTTTGTCACTGCGGAGAATCCCCATTGTAATTCTCCTGTCTGGCCAGAAAGAGATGCTGTTCAGATGACCATCACGCTCTCGGCTCCCTGCTCCAACTTTCTAAAATCTGAGACGTGCAGGGCCTTAAGTGGCCTAAATGAGTGTCACCAGATCCTAATACCATTAGTCGCAGTAGTAATTCACTGAAACTGATTACGTTAGTGAAGGGACATGATGCTCTCACGACGTCCTGCGAACAAAGCCTGCCTTCAGGCCTCAACTAGTCTTATGGGGGCTAAAAAACAAGAGCAGGGAAAGACTTGGAGGCAAAGAAGCTTGAAGTGAAAAGTTAACTTTAAAAAGCAGCTGGTCTAAAACTTGGGTGAAAAGGGTAGATCAGCTCAGCTTGCATGAGTTTGACGCTGTTAATTCATTCTTATTCACACGTGTGTGTGTGTGTGTGTGTGTGTGTGTGTGTTTTACTATACAAGCTGCATTTATCAAAATACATCATGTGAAAGTTTTATTAATTAAAATAGATTTCGGCCCTGAAAAGCCTGTCTGAGTTTGAAAAGGAACACTGAATACATTAATGTTAATGCTGAAGAGCTTTTGTTTTCATGAGTGTGCGTGTGTGTGTGTGTGTGTGTGTGTGTTACAAACCTGTTAAATGCCATTAGCCTGGTCTCTCTGAGCAGTTTCATTGGGAAGTATGAAAGAAAGTAGACAAAAAAGACAGAAAATATTCATCAAAGCTACATTTAGGGAACAGGCCCAGTGCTTTCCCCCCTGGAATAAGGCTGATGTAGTTATCTCTACCTGCGTCATCTGCAGTCGAAGCAGGACATACTCCGTGTTTGTCTCCTGCCTTGCTCGTTCTTTGTAGTTTGCCAAGCGTTAAACATTTAACACTTGCTTAACGAGGACGTTGCCTCTCCAGCCACTGAGAAGCGTGAAGATGAAGGGGCTGTGTTTGCACGCATTAAAGGGAGAATGTGAGGTTCACCAGAAGCTCTTTCAAAGGCCTCGTCAAGTGATGAGAAGCTAATTTATCAAAAAAAAAAAAAAAAAGGAAGTTTTTTTGGGCTTGAAGCATTCTGGGAATTCATGTTGTTTTTCCTGTAATGTTAGCGCGCACATACACATACTGTCTATAAATGCGTGCACGTCTGTGCAAAGGAGGATAAGTAGAGCGTTTCACCGCGACACTCTGGATTTGAGTCACGATAATCTGATGATGAATGATAACTGCCAGCGGTATTGATTGTGTGAGCTGGAACAATATGTTGTGCGTGTGCGCCTGCATCCACCTGAAGCACACAGGCTCCCTGACAAACGAAGGCAAATGTTCATCAATTGATTCGTGCCTGGCTGCTTGTTGGATGCATTAGCAACTCATTTTGTGCCCACATGCACACAATACACAAATCTATGTGATTCAGCGTATTTTGGGATTTCAAACTCAAAATTGACACTAAAATACTTCCAAATTCCTTGTTAATGTGAATTCTAGCAAGAGTTGGGTGGTTTGTTTTTTTTTGCATAAGGTTGCAGGTTTAACAGTGTTAAAAAATACATTGGATCACAGTTTCATGTTTATGAGGCTTAAAAGAATTGTGTTAAGCACACTAAAGCCTTGAATGTGTTCTGAGCACATTACCAGCTACTTTAATGGAAAACAGGATTTTTAAATCCATTGCAGCAATTAGTGTGCAACAATAGCAGCAATGCTGTGATAAAACAGGAAGTCAGAGTGGATGAGTAATTAATCAGACTCAAAAACACTGTGTGGGCGCGATTGTTCTATTGATGCATTTTAAACCCATTAAAACCATCAATACTGAAACGATCACTTTGAACAAGCTTACACTGATCATTGTCGCTTTTAACCGTTGGTCCTCAGAGGGACACCATTGGCAATGTATGCAACCAAGCTGAAATAATGTTTAAAAAAAAAGGGGGAAACAAAGAACTCACTGTGCTGTTAAATTTACAATTTCATGATGCAAATTTGTGGGTTTGTTTGAACCTTTTTTTCTTATTTCCTCTTAACCAACACAATGAATGCGAATGTTTTGTGGTAGTCACTCCACTTAAAAATGATTGTTTTGTGGATTAGTAACAGCTGCGGTTCCCAAATTGTTGGGAGGATTGAGAAAATTGTTTTTCAGTGAGGTTTTGCCCATTTTTGGATTAGTCAGAGGTTAGGTTAGGTGTCGTCATGCAATGTTAAGATGGCAATGGCCTGCAATGCCACACTGACTGTCACATTGGTGGAATTCTGAATTTTATGTGTTTGGAAGGGGCTAGTATTCATTAAGTAATTACTGCTTGATTTTTTCATCATACCAGAATGGTATGATGAAATGGTATAACATTTTTATAAAACTTTCTTATTGGAGGTATTTTTGTTCAGAAAGGAAATGTATTGATAAAATAGCACAACTTTGTAAAGTTGTTAGCCAGCCCTTACCATTGTCAGAATAGTACGAAAGTATGTTTTAGGGGCAAAAGTACCTTTTGTAGATAAAACATGATGAAGTGCCCTGTAGATTCCCTTCCAACTAATTGTTTTTGTGTGCTGGTGCACCACCACATCAAACTGACACTTTTAATTATTTTCGCCTCTTCCCCTCAAACATCCTGAGAAAAACCTAAAACATGTTACCAGAAACTGTAATTATCCACACAGCTGAAAGGAATTAAGGATGTGCCATTTTGCCCTCTGAAGTTTACCATTTACTCCTACCTAAACCTCCTGACTCTGAAAGCTTCTCTTCACCCATCTGCCGGTTTGAGCACATTTTGTTTGCATGTGTATGGAGCCATGAAAACATGCACCAACAGAACAACTGTGCATTACATCCACTTTGTTCTGGAGCGCAAAGACCAATTCACGCTCACCCTGATCTCAATGTAACTTCCACATGTGTTTTTTGTTTTTTTTTAATCATCACCGATCAGGACAATCTAATGAGGTGTTAATTTAATAGATTTTAAACCATATTTGGGGTAATTTTGACCCATTATTACAAACATATGTCTCGGCTGGTGTACATAGTTGTTGGTGGTCTCCTCTGCTTCTTTCTGTTAATCGCTCACATTCAGCTAGCAGGTTGAGCCACATTAGTTCTGGTGACTTGTATGAGCACCTCACTGTGTGTTTGCAGTTTGCATTCTGCTGTGTTGACATTCCATTTGTGCAGACATCCACGATGTTTCGGGCTGTAGGAAGGAAGTGAGCTATATGCACCCTGTAGTGTCCCTAAGCTCCACAGCAACACTCACTGCTCAGACTAAGCCATTCCAAAACGAGGAAACAATCCAAGGCCCTCTTAGATAATGTAAGTCCAACAACCAACTCAAACAGCCGTCCTCACTCTTTTTTTAAAAAAAACAAAAAACAAAACAATTTCTTCTTAGTCACGTTAATAAAGGCTTTGTATTTTTTTTCCCATAAAAGTGCCTTGGATCTTTTCTTCTTTATGAAGTCTTGTGTTTTCCATCAAAGAACACCTCTGTCACATTTTGTTAACCTCTGAGCACTAAGACTCTTTCTGTTGAGTGTTCTATAAAAAACTATTTGGAGCTGCGTGTTTTTTCTTTTTTTTTTTCATCCATTCCAGCACCGAATTGGCCTCAAAAGATATTGACAAGGGGACCTCCATGACTGCCCACTGGGCTGACTGATGCCCACATGTTGCTGTTATGCACATGGGTAATTCTGCACTCTGATGTAAAGTATTCTGCAGTTCAGGTTGGTCAGGCAGCAGCTTTAGAGATGAGGAGACAAATCCACTGACATGTAGTGAATTGTTTCGTAGGCCGACTCTTGGCAAGTCTTTGTGTAGAGTCTTTAGCTCACAGATTTGGAACATCAGCAGGCACAGAAGGAGGATAACGTCGCACGGACTGCTTATAATGTCCTTCTGACGTCCTGCATAGACATTGGTGCAAAATCCTTCCTTAGCCATTTGATCTATAAAAAAAAAACAACCAAAAAAATTGCTTTTTGCTGTTTTGCTGTTTTTGGTAAAACCTGAAAATGACACAACAAAGACATGGAGAATGAGAACCAAACCAGAGTATATACAGGTAGTACACGTGTAGTAAATGTGACAAGAAAAGCAAAAGCCCACACTGTCGGTCAGGTTTGTCCAGATCAGAGGAGAGAAGAGGGGAAGGAGTGTGACTAGATGGGGCTTGGTCCCCGTGGAAGGGAACCAGAGAGCACAGCAGGCAGGAGCAAAACAGTGTTAAATTGGAAAAATCTCTCCAAACACGTCCACTAAGGCTGGCGACACACCGGAACATTTTCACATCTTAAATGAGTTTGAAAACGTGGGAGACTACAGATAAAGACAGTTTCAACCAATTTTTTGCATTATAATCCTCCGTGGACACACGCTAGACAAATTCGACCCGACCACGAGACCACAGACTGCCTTCTGTAGTAAAGATTTCATGGTGGTGATTCCTTATCTGAGGCACGTCTTACATTATTAAGGCACTTGTGTTGTTGCCATTAATTCAAGAAGCTGGTCTTATTTTTCAATACTCCATTTGACTAATGGCATAATTTTATACTTTCTTCCTTTTGTGAGTATAGTTTGGTTATGTCCGCTGCCATGCTTGTGCAACAACTGTAAAAGGTCACCACGTTCGGTCGGTGACGCTTCCTGGTCTGCTCGCTCTCACTGGTTGTGTATATTCAATCGAAGGCAGTCTGACCTGGAATTGTAAATATCAAATGTGTATTACTTTTACAACTCAAGATCTGGGATTTTGAGATTGAGGAGCCGCACCTCTCTGATCATTTGGGGGAGCAAATTGGGCCCAAAATCTCGAGCCAAAAATTGTCAGCGTGTAGCCAAGCTGGGATGCTGACTCTTAACAGACACTGATGAAGCAGTGGTTAAAGTCTGGCAGGGTTGATTGCATGATGGAACGGCCGTCTGGAGCAATCCTGAGATGAGGGATCTGATTGAGAGTGCCAGCAGGGACAGACATAACTCCTTTTCAAACTGATCTCTGAGGTCAGAGTGCTGGAATGGAGAGATGACAAGGTTAACCTGGAATATGACTTCCCACCTTGCTCAAAACAAAGCCGTCATTAAGTCTTCAGGTACACCAGTCAGTATCTTTTTTACTGCCACATATCAAAACCACATATTGTCTATAGAGACTCTCAGTCTTGGTATTTCAGCTGAAAGCAATTGGACTTCTTGTACCTCGGAGTGTTTAGTAGGAAGCAACTGGACTTCTTATTTTGTTTGAGCACGTTTCGCCTCTCATCCGAAAGACTTCTTGTAGTTCTTGTAGTTCCTCCTTGTAGTTCCTTCTTTTTAAAGGTCCTTGAAGGAACTACAAGAAAATCCAGTTGCTTTCAGCTGAAACACCAAGAAAACCACATATTCCTCTCACTTGTAGTGCTCATTTCCATTTCCATTGACTGTTTGCTGTAAAGTTCAGAGTTTTAGATGTAGAGCTGTGGCCTTTGCCTTGTCTTGAATATGATGCTCAAAGCACCAAAAAACCCTCAACAGCAATGACTCCAGATATCATAACCCAGCTGCTCAGAGACCAGCTTCATAAACCTTTCTTTCTACCTTATCATCATGCATCTTCCCGTGGTTTTGAGGCTGTAGCTAACTAAGTTAACTAATCTAGCTAATGCTATGGCCAAGATGTCATTAATGTTTACATCCAGCCTCAAGGGCATCTTGTCAGTGAGTGGATGCCTGTTTCTTTCATCATCATAATACAGCATAAAGAAAGTAATTCCATGGAACTGCTCACAACGATGTCTGTCGATTGTCTTGAGTAATCTGGTTATGATTTCTGGAAGGAGACGTTAGTGTTGAGTTTACCACATGTTTTGAAGCTTTGAGCACAACAAGGTCAGTGTTGCCTTATTTAATTATATTCATAAGGAAGCAAACATCTCCACAGCCAATATCTCCAAATTCATTTAACTCACACTGAAGCAATCTAGATGGATAAATAGCATTAAACATAAAAGGAAAATATGTCTCTCTCTCATATGTCTTTTATTGTTTTTGAGAACCAAACTCAATACAGTGACAATTTAGTTTAGAATTCTTGGTCTTTCTTCGCTGATGCTGCTATAAATGTAAAACTGAAACAAACAAATAATTAGTGAGGGAGTTTCTTCTTCACACAGTCGTCTGAGGACAAGAGATGATACGAGCGGACATATAACTGCCGACCTTGTGCAAAATGACGCATGTCCAAACGTTTATCTCGACTTGTACCCAACAACAACACCATCCGTATCACGATCTCCTTCGTCACTGGTACATTTTCCAGGAGGAATGGGATCAGAAATGATCTCTGAATGAGTGATCTCCAGGCTCTAAGTGGAGCAGATGGACCTGAAGGGGAGAACTATATTGCTTTCGTATTACCAAACTCATCCATCACCCTCCGACACACATTAGACAGTGAAGTGCATATTAAAGGGATGCACAGTCACTAGCTGTGATATTACGGAAAGGCCTATGTTTGGAAAAAAAAAACTGCTAAAGATTTTAATATCATGAATCCCTCTGAGTGCAGCTATCAGATGAGACAAAATCACAACATTATTCCCTGTTGGACTAAAATCCTCTTTCTTCTCACCACCTACCGATATGAAGCGGATGCATTGAGGCATGGCTGCAGGCTGGCCGTTCATTCAGCTTGTTGTCAGTTTTACCGACTACCAGACAGGGTACAGCACAGCGTTGTGGACCCTGGACCTTCTCTGGGCCCTTGTTCACGTCCAAAATTATTCATTCTGGTATCTCTGTACCCACTCACCCTGCCCCCAAATCCTCCACTCCTGCCACCAGCTACAGTAGACAGAATATACAGATACCCTGTGATTTATGTCTCTTCCTCTGTGTGGTCGGGCTGCATTGTACGGGTTCTTTCTTGTAGTGGAACTTCACCTCTTTCACCCATTTCACCTTAAGTAAGATGTCCAAATTTTTAATATAGTAAAGCTGGATGAGTAAACATAACCTCAACCTGCTACGCAGAGAAATAGCTTCCTTACCATACACAGTCAGACTGTTAGGACAGTGTGGTTGCAGGTATTCGATTGAAATGTAAACAAATCCTGCACCTATTGTTAAAACGTCAGTGTGCTTCATGGGATTCATAGTTTGTGAATTGTTTCACAGGCACACACAGTTAAACCATAAACACTGGTTTACAGTGTTGATACTGGCTGTCTTGTATTTGGAAAAGTTTCATAGTTGCAGCACTACAAAAACATTCTTCTCTTGCTCTCACAGGTCTACAGTTGTGCACACGAGCGCCCTGTTCTGTTGGTCAGCGTTTAGAACATGTAGCAAAAGGCCAAAAATTCCAACGTGATAGTCATTTTGTGAGGAATTCATCAGATGGTACAGACACAGTGTTGGCCGCAATCCACTATGACACAAAATTAACACGATGTTTATTGTAATTTTAGACTGGACCTGATGCCGGGTCAGAATATTTATTGACACAGTCTGATCCAGAGTGGTTTTTTTTTCCCCTCAGAAATTAAACAATTAAATACAGTCAAAGGTTGTTTGTTAGTAGTACATGTAACTACATACTGATTTGGACATCGATGATGTTCAGACATGAGAAAAATTGAGGAACAAAGAAACACTGAATATGATACAGGTCACGTAAACAGCATATTCCGTTTGAATGAAACCTTTTCTGATTGTAGCATGTGGGATATGCTGAAATTATACCTATTACGGCAAACTTTGAATGTGCGCCTCAGTTGGGGCATTTACTGCAGTTTGTGACATACGGCCTTCTAACCGGCCTTCTGACCTTCTAACGGCAGAGGGTCAGCTCTGTGAATGCCCAGCAGAATGACCCCAATGACCCAACCACAATTTGTCATGTCAGAATTATAGCCTGTGTCCACTGATGTTCCTATTGAACTCAGTGTTATCTTTAACTATGGTGACCTTTTATTATTGACTTTATTAATATTTCTTCCCTTTCAGCTGTTTGTATAACTACATGGAGTAACTACAGTTTGATTATTGCTAATTAATCAACAATGATGGTTATATTGCAACATAATAGATTGTCTTATGTTATATGTAGTCAACCTCTTTAATCTTAGGCTACAATAACAGCCGGATTCTCTTCCCCAGCATCCTGGAATAGACCTTCCCAGGGCGGCTGAAGAGTGTGATCCGCCTGTAGTTGGAACACACGTTGAAGTCTCCCAGTACAACAATGGAGTCATCAGTAAGGGGGCCTTTCAGTACCCGTTCCAAGGACTCCAGTAAGGGGGGGTACTCTGTACTTCTTTTAGGCACATAGGCGCAATCCACCTACAGGACCCATTTCCAAACCCAAAGGCGCAGGGACCCTTTAGTCTACAAGGGGAAACTCCAACACACAGGCAGCAAACCGAGGAGCTATTAGTAAATCCAAATGTGCTTTCCACCTCTCAACCAGAACAACTCCAGCAAAGAAAGGAGTCCAACCCATCTTAAGAGGACTGGTTCTAGAACCTGAGTTGTGTGTTGAGGTGAGACGATCATATCTAGCCAGTATCTCTCAACCTCTCGCACAAGTTCAGGTTCCCTCCCCGTCAGAGAAGTAAGGTTTATGTTAGAACAGTCAAAGTCCCTGGCTTGGACTGCCACCCGATTCAGCACCAGACCCCTTTGGCTCCTCCTGTGGGTTGTGGGCCCACAGGAGGACGAACCCATGTCTCCCTTTTGGGCTGAGCCTGGCTGGTTTCCATGGACAAATATCAGGCTCCCAGTCACAGGCCTGCAGACCCCTTCCCCAGGCCTGGCTCCAGGGTTGAGTAGGGTGCATGAGTCCTTGGTAGCCATCATCATAGGAGTCTTTTTGAACCACACTTTGCCTGGCCCTCACCTAGGACCAGTTTTTCTCTGGTGACCATGGCCAGACGGCCACCGACAACATAGCTCCTGGGATCATTTGGGTGGCATAAGATGAGAGTTCATGGAGGCGGTCCACTGCGGTCAATCTTGGGGGAGTCATGAGCATGTGCATCAATTTTCATGCCAATGACGACATTGACGACATACAGTACGTAAGTGTGGACTGCTATCATCATCCATGTGGTCACACATTCAGTGCATCAAACAAATACTGAGTGCTGTGTCTAATTTCCAATTCTATGTGCCACAAATAATGGGCTTGTAACATCCATTGTTATGTATAAATACTGTACAATAAATAACATAAATGCGTAATATAGTATATATATACATTTCTAATGCATTTGATGTCCTCTCTGTGTGTATAAAGATATTATGGCTTGTGCTGCATGGCCAAAGTCACGCTGGTGTGGTTAACAGTGCCTCAGTTAAGTGCTGAAACCCCTACATCGCTTCCCATTGATGTTTTAATGGAGCTGTTTGTTGGGAACTGCAGAGGCTCTAATGAGTCAATAGGCTTACTTGGCCTGTTTTAATAATGGCAATTATGTCAAAGGTTGGCTGTGAACAGTAGTGACCTTTGTATTTTTACCATTTGCAGCTTGGAAGTCTCAAAACCATGGATACTGGTTTCGGGTCCGCAAAGAGGTTAAAGCAAGAGCAAAAACCAACTATAAGAATCCCTGACAAAAAGATTTCACATTTGTGAATTGTTGCATTAAAACATATGTTTTTAATCCTGTCATATAGTGAACTGTTTGTCTGTCTACTGCCTACTCTCAGAGTGTCATCGAGTTTATGGCAAAAACTGCTGAAACATAATTTTTCTTTAATTCATTAGTATTACCATTATCAGATGTGTGGTAACAATTAAGTTCAAAGTTGCATGTAATTTGTCACAATTTCAACAGTATTTAACCTTCTTTAACGAACAAAAACCCTCTAAAATACCTTTAAAGGTACAGCAGTATTTTTCAGACTAAGCACTACTATACCCAGTCTTTCAAGCTCTAAACTTTCACAAGATACATATCTTTTTGGGGAAAATTAATCCATTATGAAGTTTGCTTGGTATTATCATTCAGCTCGACGAGGCTATACAATGCAACGGCACAGGGCAAGTCACAATGTCCGAAAAAATTGCCTTTTTGCTGCCCAAAATAGCATTGCAAGTGTCTGGTAACATGGAGTAGACACCTACAGTGAAACACATGGGTTTTTGACTTAGTAACTGTAATTTACAAAACAAATGTTTGCACAGTCTGAGTTTTTCTTTGCTTTCTCTGCTTCTGGTCGGTGATGTTGCACCACAGAGGGGTTGAAGCGGACACTGTTTGACAACGTTTACAAAAGAAGTTTTTCTTTAAGCAGGAAATGCTGCACTACACCTTCATTTAAAAGCACTTTCACTGTAGTGCCATAAAAATGTCCACTATGAGGGCAAAAATTGTCTTTTGGTGTCTTTGGAAACCACATTTCTAAAATGATTTATGGATGAGCATGTCATCTGTTTTTAAATCCACAACATAGGCAACGTATTGCTATACACAATCATGTAACCATGTGTGTAATAGCTGCTCACATCAGCTGTTAACTACTTTCAACCAACAGTTTAGTGACATCATTCAATTAGAGAATCTTCAATTTTAGGCAAGACAGAGCTACAGTAACTGTGTAGTTTTTCCACACTAAGGTTCGTGTGAGTGTTTAATCACTGATTTTTATGTCAAATCTTTTATTGACGCTATGATCTCAAACATTACAACACTACAGTTCCCAATAAAAAAGCCATTAATTTCCAACAAAGTCAAGCGCCATACATACGGGAGAACCTGGGTGGGGGGTTGAAACCCAGTTTCCACCTATTTCATTTTTACCCTGGTATGTTTGGGAATTGCACGTTTATTTCACGCAGAACTCGACTGGTTTAAAGTAAGTTTTTAACAGAAGTTATGCTGAGTTTAGTTTTAGCCTGCTTAGTATATACCAGCTAGCTAAGCATGCTGTAATGATAGCTTCTCACACCTTGATGTTTCTTGTTTTCTGGGTTTGAATTGAATGTTACTGCTGCTGCACAAGGCAATATGAATGTGCAAACATAGAATACTCCACGGCATCAAATCAGCAGCAAATCAGCAGGCATAAACACAGAGCATTAACCTCACTTCAACTCGAGAGAGATCGGACATATTGGCAATCTAGATCCTATACAAAATGAACCAGATGACTCCTGCTGTTGCTAAAAATTAGCGTTTGTTCCAACCCCTACCCCTCCTACAGCAAGAGCACACTGACAGCATAAAAGTAAACTGCAGATGAAAAAGGCAGACATGCAGATATAAATAAATCACAATGCATAAACATATATTTGCAGAAGAACCATAATAAGATTGATGGAGTGGAAATTTTAATTCCTGTGTTTTGTTTTTTTATTTTATTATTGTTGCTTCAGGGTCAGTGGAACCTTTTATAATAAGAGTTTTAACGCCAATGTTTCCTTTTTCAAGTCAGGCTTTGTTTTCAATGCCAATGTTTTTATTTTCACTTTCATCATTTACTCTCAAGGGTCTGGTCTGTATTTGAGATGGTGGCAGGTTGTTTGGCCATCTCAGTATGACTATGAGATGACCCTAAACAGGCCCCAGAACCTTAACACGTTTTATACAGGAGTGTTTTTAGCCATATTTCCATCAAGTATGGTGACTATTATATCAATTTATAAAAACTTTTTAAAACTTCAAATATTGGGAGAAGACACTGAGTTTCCCAGTGTGTTTTGGGAATGAAGAGAGCATGCTGGCATGTATATAAAGATAAACTTTAGGTTTGTGTATATTTAGCAGTGGAAGTGAAAAAAACATCATGCTTTCAGGGCTTTTACATATGGGGCTGTTCACAGAAGCATATGGCTCAGATAACACACATGAGGATTCATTTACCATGCAGGAACAGAACTTCGAATATGTTGTTGGGTTTCATTGGCATCATGTATTATATTTGGACTCCCAATTAATGTAATAATGATTTTGGAGCTAATAGCCCAACCAATATCTACTACCTACCCCTGGTCGAAGTTTCTGTACATGCGTAATTCTTCTGGCATTTCATGTTTAGTCTCATGCACACTGCTCAAACCTTTTTCACGCAAGAACAATGCAACAGCAGCGGCAAGGTCACACATCATAACCCCAGTTTGAGTTATTGTTCTAGAGGGAGGTACTGAATTTTTTATATCTTGTCAAATTAAGATGCGTGACGACAATCACTAATTGATGCCTTGTGTCAATAAGTGACTGTGGGTTTTAATTTTTTTGTAATTAGAAAATGTTTACAGAAAAGTCTCTGATTTGAGCTTTAAACCAATGTTTCAAATCAGGAGAAGCTTGATGGCTTACCCAGTACAGTTTTCACCCCATCGAACATATGATTGGTTGCTTGAAATAGAGCAAAAGTGACAGGCCCAGTGCTCTTTGAAAATGACAGATATTTTCATATCAAAATGCTCAAAGCTGCCACACCAACAAGGTGGAGTGCTCTGAAATTAAGACGCTGTGCAGGTCCTACTGGTGGTCACACGTAGCTGCATACGTTAACTTCTCACTGGGAAAGAATTACCTTCTGGTCTCAATTATTGGATGGAAATGAGGTTCTTATCTAACTTTAAACTCTTAGACAGTCATCAGTATATTTCGAAAAATGTCGAACCTTGTACTTTCACCATGGATCGAGAGGGTTTTTTTTATGCTGTTAATCTGTCTGCATAACAGAGTTGCCTGCAGCAATAGTAAACATTTAAGAAAAATGAAAATATTCCACTGCTCCAGCAGAGAGCTCTGATAAAAAGAGATGAAGTAGTCAGCATCTGCATGTGCATATAATTATGTGAACCTCTGTGGAGGGTATTAATCATGGGAAAGAATTTAGTCTGTTGAGAACTGCTGTATAAACCCGCAAATATATTTAAATGCTGTGCAATGCATTTCTCCATGCTTCGAGATCATTTTCATGTAGTCCGTCAAGACCTCTATTGCTAATGCTTGACTGAAACTGAGATATGAGCTGAGATTAACATTGGCCAGGATGATAGACAGGAATATATAGCAACCTTAAACACAAGTAAATGTTAACCTATCATTTCACATAAAATAAAGCTTAGTCATCTTTCATGATAATGCACTTGGTGTCATGGATTGATTTTTAAAAAGTTGGTATCCAACTCTGGTTACATATTGTCAGCATTTTGTGGAAACATTTTTAAGATTATTGTTTATGCCAGTAACATAAAAACATCTCTAAAATGGATAACAGCCAGGCATGTCAACTTTAATTGCACTATACTAAAGAACCAAGCATAAATCTTCATAATTTTTGTGCCCATTTGAACTATTCTTTTTGTACCCATCATTTTGTTTTAGTTCCAACTGAACTGAATTCTATTTCCATAAAACTCTAACTGAAAAGATCATCTGGGCCTTTATTTGCCAGAATCTAAAACTGGGTTAAGTTTTTCATAGCATTGAATTGAATTATAACAGATAGTGGTATGATATGGCTCCTCCTCCAGTCACGTTCCTTGCGTGTGAAAATGCAATATTTTTAATTTTACAGCTTTTAACAGCATTTTTCTCTTCCACATTGCTCATGCAACATTCCCTATCTCTTTTTCTCCCATCTTGCTTTCTCTTGTTCTGTGCACGCCTCCTGTTTGCTTCCATTCTATGTGAATTGAAAGTTCTGAGGGACTATTGCTGTTGTTTGTTGTTTTTTTCTTTGATTTATCCATCTCATTTTAAATGGCTGATGGTTGTAAAAGCTTGACCCGTGAGGTTTCATCTAAGCAATATTCGATCGGCGGGTTGTCCATTGTCTTAAGTAGGCACTAATTGTCAGCTAATGTTAACATTCACCAACTTGTTAACTAATAACTAAAAGGGATATCACAAATCATGAAATTGACTGGATTAAACAGAGTGGATGCAACATGGGGTCATATTACAGAAACTGTCTAACTTTCAGATCCTTTCCTATCCCTGTCTAATTGTCACAGTAATGTGGGTTTTGGACTGAAATTTAGAAAAGAAACATTACAGATGAACAGTTCCTAAGTCAGTGGTCCCAGCCTAACATGATAATAATTGGAAATATATATTAAAAAAATTGTCTTAGCTTCTCAAAATCTATGGATTATTATTTTAGATCAGAGGGCATCATACATGTTTTGTACAATATTAAAGCAATAGGATACAACATGAGTTTTTCAAGCCCTCTTTGTCACACTGTCAGTTTGCCAGTTTTTTTGATCATATTTTGTGAAGCAAATCAGCCACGTAAGATAAATGTGTTGGAATGGGCCAGCTATGTTAATAACATCCAGGTAATGAAGCATGGCTGCACAGCTGTATCTAGGTACATATCCATGTTCAAGTGGATGTGGGGTAAGACTTTATAATAAGGGTACAAATCATACGCTTAAATAATGCCAAACTCATTAATTTAAGGCATGACTTTAAAATGTAACTGGCTACATGAGATTAATTCACACCTGATAAAGCATAATTTAAGCATGTTTAAATCACAGTTGCTACATACATTAATTCATATGCATCAAATCAACTGGATATCATGAAATATAATTTATGTAACTGTATTTAACCAGACCCTCTCTTTTCCTCACAGACATGTTCCACCACCACATTCCTTCCACTGATGTCTCCACTACTCTGGATTAAGTACCAGAGCCCTTTAAATGCTGTTTTTTAAAAAAAATATATATTGTTTCTGTGTTTCGATTTGAGTTATATTATATTATATCCATTTTATGACATTCATAATCTCTTCAAAGGATTTGAGAAAAGTGCTTAAGTTAAAAATTCTTCCTGAAGGTTGTGGTTAGTGTGACTAGCTGATTGTAAGATCAAGCAGTCAGAACTAACATTAGCAGAAACCCAGTTGCAGTCAGGTTAAGCACTTAACACTGCAGATATGCTATATAAAAAATTGTTTCTCAACTCTATTTTCATATGAGAAGTTTCTCATGTGAATGGAACGAAATGCTAATTATATGGATGTTGCTGTAATTAAGTTATTCTATTATGTACCTGTACTTTTTAAGTTACTTTTCAATCAGTAATTGTGCTTAGACTTAAGTATGCTGAACAAAAAAAATAAAAACAACAGTTTTGCTCTGCTTGAATGTGATATTACATACAGTATATTCAAACAAAAGGCTTGTGCCTCTCAAATTTAGTTCACAAATTTGTTAAAATCTGTATTAGTGAGCACTTCACCTTTGCTAAAATAATCCATCTACCTGGCAGGTTAGATATATCAACATGCTAACTAAAGAGCATGATCATTGCACCGGTGTGGACTGATCACAATAAAAATTCATGAAAAACGGGAACAAAGACAAAAGTGTTTTATGTTATTTTGCTCAGTATGCTTAAGTAAAAGTACAATTATTGATTGAAAAATATCTTAAAAAGTACCGTTTCAAAAATAGTACTCTACTTCACTATATTTGAAAGGGGAACCCATTACTGAGTACAAACAATAATGCCCTAAACTTAAGGATGATATCATTGTAAGTTAAGGTTAGCATCATTGTACCTCTTGGTAATTAAAAAGTGAACACATCTTCAGAAGTACCTCAATAACTGATTTAATGCCCTTCCTGGCAATTTCTCCAGGAAATCAACGCTGAAATGCTCACAGTGGATCCTCAATGGTGAATTAGCAAAATTGCTCATGAACATCTACCTTCCGTGAACAATGTGAGAACTTCCTCTCCCTCAGTTTTTGTCAAAGCTGTGGCAGTAGAACCTCTTTCAGTTTAAATATTTGAAAATTCTAAGCAGCACAATGGGATAGAGAGGCTAAATGGTCTAGAACAAAGAGCACATTGGGGATAGACAAGACAAGTACATTGTAATGACCTGGCTCAAAAAGGTCAACAAGAAGGAAGACAACACCATGAGAAATTTTAAAGAAAAATTTGTTATTAAACCAAATTCAACCAAATCAAACCAAATTAGAATACCAAATCAAGTATTCAGAATAGGGATGTGGAAATCAGTAAGGTCAGTAGTGTGATGTGAATGAGTGAAATGTGTATGTGTAAATGTTGTCACATACAAACAAAACGGAGATACTTAAGAAAAATAACTATACAAACCAAACAGACTTGGTGTGTCTGTGGAGAGGGCCAGAAAGAAAGAGAGAGGGGGTGAAAACAAGAGAAAAGTCTGGAGTTTTCTCTTGTTAACTTCAGCACACTGGGCACATGTGCACTGAGTTACCAGATAAGACATCTGCAACTGCAAGACAAAGAGACACACTTCCTTCCTGAAAGAAGGAGGAAGCAAAGCAAAGAGGCAATCACCACCCAACCCCCAAAAAAACCCAAACAAAAAAAAATGGGGGGCCCCAAAGGGGATCTCCAAAATCCCAACAATAGCACTAACCAGTACGCACACAGCCAAAAACAAAATACAAAAACACAAAGCTTTAGTTAAGCCACTGACTATGGTGCCAGGGAGTAAACTATCCCACCAAGGAATTTGACAGGGCTTCCACTACAATATATTCCTTTTCCTTGATGTACCTGATGTCCAAAAAATCAGACTGCAAAACCAAAGATCATCCCATCAACTGCTGGCTCAGATAATTTCATGAACATTGATAAGTCAGGAGGTTGTGGTCGATGTACAACACAAATGGGCTAACTCCAGAACCAAAATAAACCTCAAAATGTTTGAGGGCCAAGAACAAGGCCAATGCCCCCTCACAATTTTTGGAGTAGTTGAGTTGGTGAGTGTTAAACTTTTTTTTTGAAGTAGCACACTAACCTATTAACCCCCTCCCATTCCTGCAACAAAACTCAACCAGGCCCAACATGACTAGCACCAACCTCCAATGTAAAAGGCTCATCAAGGCGAGGCGCACGAAAATCTGGAGCAGCGCACAACAGGGTTTTGACATTGTCGAAAGCCAGCTGACACTGGGCAGACTACACAAATTTGGCTTTAGCACTAAACAAATCAGTCAGAGACTTGACCACCATCAAAAGGTTTTCAACAAGTTTTTACAAAAAGCTCAACAGTAGCCTACCAGACCTAGGAACCGCATAAGTGCCTATATTGTGGCGGGCAAGGGATACTGCATCACAGCCTGAACCTTATGCATCACCCCTCGTTCAAATTGAGATAACAAAATTGCTTTCTAAATCTTCTCTTGACGACTTCGGCCAGCAACATCGATGTCATTATAATCAGCTATCAGCAACAACATGAAGGTAGACAACACCATGATAAACTCAGATTTAACCAAATAAAACCACATTAGAATGTCAAATATTTAAAATATAGGACGTACAAAATCAATAGTTATCAGGTGCATGACTGAAATGTGTATGTACAAGTATTGTCAGATGCAACCGAAATGGCGATATTTAGACTAACATAACTATGCAAACCAAATAGACATGGAGAGGGCCAAAGTAGGGAGATAGAGAGAGAGAGAGAGAAAGATTACTTGGGAGGTTTAAGTAACTGAAGCACACTGTGGCCATGTGCACTGAGATACCTGATCAGTCATCTGTAACTGCAAACACAGAGACACACCCCCATGCTGGAAAACAGAAGAAGCTACCTTCAGGGTAATACAACAAAGGCCACTATAACGTCTTTTTGTACATAGCATTGTTTGTGCATTTTATGCAACATGTAAATCAGCAGCACTCATCTAATGAGATGACATTAAAAGGTAACTGCCGGTTACCACTTTTATATTACCAATAAATGTTTATGTCATAACTTATGTAACACAAAATTTAAAAAAGACAATTTGTGTTATGGAATTTCCATCTTCATCTCAGTGCTTTCTCCTTAAGAAGGTCGGCAACAGTGATTCTATTTTAAAAAGCTGCCTCACAGTATAATATTTCAAGAGAAGAAAGTGGGGCCGTCGCAGTGACGGAATTTCACTTGCGATAATTATGCGATATTATTTAACCTCACCCATTTTATTTGGCCATTTTGTTTTGTAAACAGTATCCTATAGTGATGACATTTAAACCCATACAGTGATTCTCTGTCTAATACTCGCTGACACATCTTTTAAAAAAGATAGATGACAGTTTTAAAATTTTTTTCCTTTAATTAAATGCACAACACAGGCGGCAAAGGTATGCATAAGAACACTACACCGACGCTTTTTTTTTTCTATTAAGAAAATAAGGACTGAGCGTACCTGTAACAATTGTGATAAAAAAAAAAAATACGGAAAAAATAAATAAAGAAGATTGCTCCAGTTAAATCTAACTCTAACTCTCGGAGGGAAGATGGTCATTTTCAAGCACCTTGCAGTTTTAGCAGCTGAGGACCTCCATTCTCTGGGGAGCTCCGTTGTGGCCCTCTCCTTTATTGCTACAGAGTAAAAACAGTATCACATCAAATGACTCAGATGGTCCAGGTCCACCGAGGAAATTAGGTCTTAGAACACGTAAACTGGAGTCCCTTGCCAAAGACATAGAGCGTTTCGATCTGACTAACTGGGAGTCCAGTATTGACGACTATCTCTGGTAGAAATGCTGTCTCCTTGATCTGTCGGATCCTTCCACACGTGAAAAACTGAAGCTCATCTGGAAGACCACAACCAGGCGTGTCCATGTGTTCATGGAGTCCCTCCCAGCTGGAGTCAGAGCCTGGTACTCAACCCTTTGTCAGACTCTTCAGGAAGAGTGCTCATTGTATAATGATTCTGCTTCCGCAACCTTTGGTGCCTTTGCTATAACTCAAAGGAAGCTGGAACCTCCAAAGGAGTATTACTTCAGCCTGACAGTTGCCTACTTCCAAGGCCGCAATGCACCAGGGCTGGAGGAGGACCACGCCTTCAAATCCCTCTTTGTTAACAACCTACATGAGAGTGAGCGTTTTAATGTTGCTCTGTATTACAGGACAAATAATCACACCATGCAAGTGATGTGCGAAGACGCAGAGATGCATGGTATGAAAATACGCAACCACTCCAGCAGAAAGCCTGAGAGTGATGCACACCACTGACTCTCGGTTCTTAACCTTTCTGGGTGACCCCAAGCCCAAGGGCAATGCAAAGCGCATGTACACTTCGTTGACGTTAGGGTTGTGTGTCACCACTCTCACTCTGCTTGAGTCTTTTGAGGGCCACCGTGGTTCCAGAGCCACTTTTCAAACCCTCTAGCAAGTGGTATCCTGGCCTACAATGGCCTATGACACAAAACTTTACATTCAGTCTGGTCTCCTGTCGTGTCACTCCAGAAAAGGGTTACATTCCCTTGGTCCCATCTTCAAGTTGACTGGATCAGACCTGTCCCAGAGTTTTCGTGGGGCAACAAATATCTCCTCACAGTCAATTGTTCTTTCAACAAGTGAGTGAAGTGCCTCCCGGCACGCAACAGCACGTTACAGACCGCAGTTCTTCTTCTGAACCACGTGTCGACTCAGACTGAGGCACCCATTTCACCTAGGAGTGTCATGGCGGCCTTGCATAATATCTTGGGAGTGGAAACGAAGTTCCACCCCCAGTACCACCCCCAGTCATCTGGCCAAGTCGAACGTGCCAACCGCATAATTATTCACATGTTCAAGAAGTATGTCAGCAATTATTTTAGAGATTGGGACGTGAAACTCCCTTTGGTGATAATGGCCATCATGTCCCCTCCACACTGCTCCACAGGGGTCAATCTCTTTGACTGTACCACTCCATCTCCTGTACCACCCTGAAAATGTCAGCATTACCACAGCCTTTGCTGCACACCAGTATGTGGCAGACTGGATGGAACACCTTTGGGACATGCTATCTTGGGCCCAAGAAAACCTAGAGGCCAGTGCAAAAGGGGCTAAAGCCTACCATGACCAAACTGCATCTCACTGCGAGTATCAAGTTGCTGACAAGACTTTTTATTTTAGATTTGCCCAGCCAGTGGGAACCTCCAAAATGTTCCTCAACTAGTGGTCACACCCATTTGAGATTGTGGGAAAACTGTCTCCAGAAGCTTACAGGATAAGAGTCTCAAAACCGAGACAAGTAGCTGTGTACAAATGGGTCGTCAAACCAGATAAAACCATACAAACCATTTACTCTTTCAGAGCGAGAGACTAACCCCAGGCATGACAAGGGGGGATTGTCTCCACTCCAAAAGGAACAAGAGTCACACCAGCAGACTGTTTAATAAAGGTCTAGAACCACTGCATGTGTAACTCATCCCACCTGCATGCACTGACCCCTATACCATCATCCCTTTCCCATAATAGCAAATTTCTAATTCGTTCCAGGATGTATCTCCCTTGGGTCGTTGGTATCCTCCTTTGGATGCAAGCTACCCTACCAACTGAGGTGGTCAAACCTGGGCCCCCAGCCGGAATTTTCCTGCAGGAGTTACCTGTACTCCTCATAAATCACTGTCGCCTCTACACTCAGAGATTCTACAAATGCTTAGATCCCTGGGACATCTACTGCACATACATATACACACACATAACACATACGCATGCCCCCAAGTCGACAGAGGGAGGGTTAATTGAAGCCCAGACTAATGACACCATTGAACATGCAAAGCAAGCAACTATCCATGTTCTTGAGCAACTGGACAAATTCTTGGTCGCTGAAAAAGAACTTAGTAACAACAAGCGACCAAAGCGGTTTCTTGGTGCTTTGCTTGCTGCAACAGCTAAATTTGGATCCTGTTTCCATTGGCCTCTCAGTTGCAAACTCTGTCAGCCTTGGAGCACTCCAAAGGCACATGGGGGAGCTTGAGGAAGAAATGCCAGAAATCCAACAGAGTCTTCTCCTTCAACAAAAGAAGTTGCAAAACGTGGGTCTAACCCTTCAAGGAACCATAGCTGTTGTGCACACCTGTCTCTGAAATTATCATTTCCTATGACCGCCATGATAAAGCCACTTAACTAACCATACCAGACCAGACAGTTTTTCTGATGGTCCCAGAAGGAGCCACTGTACATATTCACGACATTATCCTCCATCATATCAGTTCAGGTAGACACGATACAGAGATTGAGATTATGGATGCATTCATCGGGCACAATTTTACAATTGATGACACCCTTCAACGTCAACTCCTGGCTGAAGGTACCAAAGTGGTAAAGTTTAATCTTAAACCTACAGGGCTTACTGCCACCTTTCCTACTCAAATAGGTAGACAATTCTACCAAGTTCACCCAATAAGTATAACTGCCCTTGGACTCCTGCTTAGTGGTTGGATCATCACTGCAAAAATTGCACATGCCATGTACAGGTACATTCAGATACTACTGGCCAGACTGGATTCCCTGCTTCTGTTATCACCTCATTGTGAAAACCTGTGTGCAACCATATCACTGGCAACCCAACCCTCCCAGAGGTTAGGAAAGAGCCTGCTAACCCTTTAACGAATTAATTTTCCATTCCTTTCTATTATTCTACTTCCTCTTTTCAATTTTATGTTGTTATATCTGTCACCCATTCTTAGTCACATTGAGGGTTAATGGTTGAGACTGTGATGAATGTAACTTTTTCCTGTGTGACCTCAATGTATACTTAGTAATTAGCTAGGGAAAGTCCTGCCCAGACTAGCCTGTGTGTTAACGGCTAGACACTAGCCTCTTAAACGTGAACTGGTTGAACTGTTGGACTTTTATGGACTCTTCACATCACAGGTGAACACGTGGACTGTCCAAATACCTCTTTTACTCAAGGAAGGTATGGACATTTTGGCCCATGGGTTTCACCAAAAACTGTGGCTAGCACCCAATCCTTTGGACCAAATAAAAGGGCCGTGCAAACCAGCAGGGCCTAACAACAATAGAAGCGCCCCAAAATTCCAACGGTTCCGTAAATCATACCTGGGTCCAATTTCCGAAACAAATTCTTGCCTCTCATTGGTCATGCCTTGAACGGATCCTCGGAGGACATTGATTAACCCAGATGTTCCTCTCTTCGCCTGCAGATGTGGAAACGTTTCCCCAGAAGAAGATGGATTCACTGAGGTCTGGCCTCTTCAATAGAGTTGACTCTGCTGATCCTCCACTGCTGCACCATGGACAGCGATATATACCCACCAGGATGCTATGGCCGCCACCCACGCTTTAAGATCGATGGATCTATAACAGGCCCGGAAGCATGCTAGTCGCTCCAAACGATTCAAAGTAAGAGAGCTTTTGTCTGGGCAATGACAAGAGGGTTAGCGTGAAAGTTAATGACTGACTGTGTACAGTGAGGACCGCCGCACTGTTCAGCCACGCATATCCTTCTAAGCTTCTCTTTAGGAGGGTTTATAATTACAGACCAATGCCCCCAGCTGGCCTTAGCATTCAGTGTGTTCAACCTCACGTTGTGCCTTCGTGTGTCTTTTAGAGGAACACGTGGAGCCGTAGTCACATCCATAGTCATATCCACCATTTTATATACTGTGGCTTCTTTGTTTCTATGAGGACCCGTTGGCCATCTCTGTATCTCTCTCTCTCTCTCTTTCTCCTTCACACACACACACACACACACACACCTTGCATTGTACTGTTGATTATCTTTTATTTAGCTTATTATTCATTTTATATTAACGCTAGCGATAGCTTAGATAGAAGTTTATTGACTTAAGTGTATGGATTTATCAATGAAATAAATCCTGTAATAAATATTTTAATAGTTGTACATGCAAGCTGTCCTCTTGTTATTTGTGTGCAATTTATTGGGACATCAACTAGTTCACATGCTATGTGCCCGATCTTATACATTCAAACGTATTTTACCTTGAAACTGATGCTAGTTTGGTCATTGATCCCTGTGCCCATAAATTATTAATTACATTTAGCAATAATTCATCAATAACCAAACTTTCTCAAAGCAAACCCCAACAAGTTTAAATTGGACTTGAGCTGGACTCGAGCACACTCAATGAACTGGGGAATGTGATTTATTTTGCCTTGATGCGGTTTGTGTCCAAATGTGCATGGACAAGGAATCTGATCTGCTTGGTATTAAATGCTCTGTCACTTGTCCAACACATTAGACCAGTGAAACAGCAAGAAAAGAAGAGGATAAAATGAGAAGATAAAAAGACGATTCAAACCTAATTTTTTACTGTCGTGTACAATTACTATGATGAAGTGCATTTTGTTCCACAAACTATCCCCTCAAACAATTGCAGATGAGTTGTATGAACGTCTCTGTGAGGCAGGAGGAGAACACAAATATACATGGACAGATATTTAAGTTGGAGGAAACATGGCCTGACAGACCAAGACAGCTTCATATTTCACATTTATTAGATTCAACTTCAAGAGCAAGTTTCCTGTCAACTGTTTAGATCAATACACTCAAAATGGCGTGACAACATCTGCTTGTTAGCTAATAAAGATGTTATGATGGACTCAGAGAGGCTTTGTGTGTCATACAGTTTGAAAGGAACTAAATGTGGTGAAACAAAACACAAGCATCGTTAAAGAATTTACTGCCGTTTTTAAGGGCAAGCTCATTAAATTGAGTAGGTTTTTCAACCACAAAAGAGAAGTGAAAATCTTAAAAAAAAAACACAAAATGAACATTTATTAAATATGCTCACAGGGATTAAAAGTCAATGTTGTCTGGCAATAAAAATGATCCTTCAAGCCATGTGGAATTAAAGCCATAATGCAGACACTTAAACCCATAGTGTGGGATATATTATTGCGTCAGTCACCACCTGATAAATATCTCTGTATTTGGCAGCATACCACTTTCCAATCCAGAATGAGGAAGCGACTATGAGGAAGGAGTCAGCTTCAGTGTAAGCAAAGATGGTAGATTGAAATGACAAATTATTTCCTCTTTCTATGTCACATGATTTCCATCAGTGCTACGCCCTTTCAGGGGAATATCGGGAAGTCTGAATCCATTTATTTTCTAAAGGGAGGAATGCAAGTGATCACAAACTAGGGCCAATTCCTTCATTACTCAGGCACCAGAGTGAAGAACTGACCTCTTTTTTAGAAGCCACATTTGTTCTGAGCATTTTAACATCACAATTGCATTTTTCCAGACAGACAAATCAGGAAAAAAAATCAAGTTTGTTTAACAAAGTCCTTTCCTCCATAATACACTCAGTATGAGATCTCAGTATCTGTAGAGAGATATTGAGCTAGAAGATAAAACATGTGGCATAATAAAGTGCCAATATAAATTTTTGGCTGTATCCAGTGTTGTGTTGTTTTTGACATGGACAAATGAAAAAAAAGGGGTTATGTTTTTGCCAGTATTTGTTTGAGTCAGGGTAGTATTAAGTGTCTCCCTGAAGTTTTGAAGTTTTGTTTGTATCTTAATTCCTATGTCCCGTCAAGTCTTCTCCCTCAGGTGTGTGTGATTGCTCTCTTCCCTTTTGTGTTTCACCTTGTGTCCCTATCCTCCTGTGCCAGATTGTCTTTTAGTTACTAGAGAGCAGTCCAGCGTTATTTCCTTTTAAGTCCCTCATGTTTGATCATGTTTGTGCCTGGATTACTGAGTTTGCCCGTCTCCTTAACCTGTACCTGTGCTTGTTAGTTTGATCTCCCGGTGTCGACCCATTTTCTGATTGAAACTGCTTTGATTAAGAGCCTCCCTTCGTGTCTCTGCATTCTAACTCAAAAAGTTATAGATGGATTTTGATTAAATTTTCATCAAAGGTAAATCTTCTTCCATCTTGGGGCTAATTAGAATTTCGTAGCTAAAGCTCAGAGAAAAAAAATAGATATTTTTTGAACATAATTCCAGACAGAATAAACAAAAAAAGGTCCAACTGTTGTCATTTTGTAGCTGATACCACTGGCTACAAATGATTAACTTTGGATATTTCAAGGTTAAAGGTCAAGGTCACTCTATATAAGTTCACTCAGTCTGCTTCTGATTTGACAAACGATTCAGGCATCCAAATGCAAAAATATTTATACTCTGTTTAATGTTTATTGACAACAATGCTGAAAGGGATTACCAGAAAGATGTCATGTCATTTTCGTCTGGACAAATGGTATGAAAAGTCCGAAAACTTTACTAGTGTATACAGCTATTCTCTCACTTTTCCCTCCTTTTCTAGGAGAAAAAGGTCATGTGGTGAGACAAAGTCTTACTCCTGCAGGCAATTCAAAGTAATGAGGTTTTCTAATTTAATTACATGATTAGATTTGAGAACATCCAGAGAGATGGAATACGTAGTCAAACAAAGGTCAGCGGAAGGGGTGAAAGAGAAATACAACTGGGCTCCTTAATAGTTGAAAAATATAGTATAGTATAGTATATAGTTTGGCCAATATATCTGCACATGGTAAGCCTGAAGAAAACTGTCCTACAGTGGAAGCATGAAAAAATCCATTCCACAGGATAGTGTCTATAACGACCCTCAGTGAATCAAGTAAGATCCTGAAAAGCATGCATACATTTTACAAGGTAAGGAGAGACCTACTGGTTTTTACATACAGTTTTCTTACATGGTTAATGGTGTTACGAGTAGGAGTACATTTAAGTTAAGATGCTTAATTTTTTCGATAAGAAAAATGCTAATGCTGATGCTAAAATAGATTAGACATTTTGTTATTGGACTTACTGTTTTCCCATATTTTATGAGCCCATTCAGTCATTTTTGTTAAAGGCTTTGTTTTTACCTTGTTGACAATGCTGTTGTTTTGTTGTTGCTTTGTCAAGCACGCCATTGCTTTATTTTATGCGTTGCCCCTTTGAGACAGTGACTTTTGATCAGCATGGATGCTGACTAACTGTGGGGTCACACGGTTTTCATATCGTGGCTACGTCTGAATTTTGCCATCTTTGTCTCCAGAAACTATCCATTGGATTTTTGCTTTTGATTACACCCTCATTAAAAGTTATTTGTGGTTTATACAGTACATTTAGCGAACTTGGAGTGGACAATTGCATCAGACTACTTCAGTGTGACGAATGTATGTAACCACAACAAGTTAGCTAGCATTTTTGGCAGCAACATATATAAAAGTTCAAGACACTGCATAGAATGATAATTAGGGCAGTGTAATAAAGCAAACACCAAGTAAACATTGAGGATATAGTCAATGTAATTAGAGTATTCACTCTCCTTTCAGCTCTCCTTTCTTCTCCACTTGTTCCTGGGAAAAAAAAATTGTGAGTTTTGTATTTCATTTTTCATTTTTAGGCAGGTAGCGTACAGACCTTCAGAGATTTGTTTTTTTCTCAAAACAAAACAAGGCACTGTAGCACTGAGATCCCTGGTTTTTCTGACCTACAACTAAACTTGTAGGTCAGAAAAACAGACCAATGAAGTAAAGGGTGGCAAAACAAATTTTACATTTCTGAATGAAACCATAATGAGGTTTCATATTACATGTTTTTATTTAAACTCTCAATGCCCTTATTAAAATATTATATAGTTGCTTTAATTTTGATCCCAAGCTATGCGATAGTGTGGCAGCAACCCCATGAATGCAGAGGCTGTATTTTCACCTTGGGTCACTTGGTTTTCATGAGTATTATCATAGTATTAGAATTATGTAATACAGCTAGCTCCTTGAAGTTGACCCTTTCCAACCTTGCATAATCCTCAATAATTAGATGTCACCCGTCTGTGATGCAGGTTTTATTTTACAAAACAGTGAGTACTTCATTTCTTCCTGCCCTTATGATTTCCTGTTCCCAGAAAGGTATAAAGAACAGAGAGGACAGAGAAGCTCCTGGTCTTGTTTTTTTGATTATAAAAGATTTAGGAAACATTGTGTCCTGTAGATGTTGTATATAATTCTTAAGTACAGTGATTTGTTTTCTCTGTTTCTCAGGCTACTCTAGAAAAACAAGACAAATGTTGAATCTAGAGAAAGTGCACAAATCGTTTAATGGTCTCAGGGATTTTATTGATATAAAATTGGTGATGGTCACCTATACACTACCATTACCACTAAAAACAGTAACCCTTCCTTCACTACCATTGTAGGCAAGCAAAACAGCAACAAAAAAAGAGATGGTGTCTCAAACCTACTCTATGCTCTCCTGTTCTTCACCTGAAACAGTGGTTGACTTTAATTCTCCATAATTGGAACTTAAATGGTTACACAACATGGATGCAGCATAGCTGACAGCCCTGCCTTAATCACAAATAGCTGTCAAATTGTTTTCTGGCGTAAATTAAGAAAACAAACAACACTGCTACAGTCATCATTTCGTTCTATTCATTATTCACAGCATGTTTTGTGTCTTTCTTCAAACACAAGCTTTAAGGTTTAAATTAAGGTGGATGGAAATGTTTCTACATGTGCATTATCCAGTTATGACAACAATAGCTGTTCTATGCCTTCTGAGCTTGGAGGAACTCGAACAACACACATTAACGATAACAGCAGGGACCCACAGAGTAGTTGAGGGAAACTTGGTATTGGCTCATTTTGAAACTATAAAATTTTAAATTTAACAGGCTTGCAGAGGCTGAACATCTTGTACTGGCAAATTTGTGCTGAGAAGAAGATGACCAGAAGTTCAGCCAAGAGATTGTGGAACAATACATGAAGTGACTTGGCAAACACAATGAAAATCTCCCAAGCTGTCCACTTGTTACTCTTTCACGATTGCCCAGGTGCTGTGGTATGGCTCTTGTTAAAAAAATTACTTCCAATTTTGAAGACAGTTTCAAAAAGGGTTTGTTTTGCCCCAACCTACAACTGATTAGATTTTGGAGATAGGGTGGTAAAACTGGTGCCATTTTTTACTTAATTTTTGGGCTTTCTATGTCAAAGGTCAAGGTCACTAAAAGGTCAAACACAGATTGGAAATATCTTTAGAAGGAACTGACATACAGAGGTCTAATGGGTGCCATTTTCCAACTAACTCTATAGTCCATCACATAGCTGGTACCAGCTGGCTCTGGAGCTCATATGATACCTTTCAGGTGGCACCAACATGTGTTCATTTTTGCACCAAATGACTTTCACCAAATGCCACAGTCTGGTAGAGAGCTGAAATGTAAGCTTACATAAAAAATGACCTCTAAAGGTAAGCATTTATTGCTGCATATATTGTAAGGCTGTGATTCCCAAGGTGTGGGCCATGAAGGTACTGCGGGTAGGCTACGCAAGGTCATTTGCAAATCAAATCAAATCAAATTTTATTAGTATAGCCCAAAATCACAATTTACATATTATCTCACTGGGCTTTGACAAACTGTACAGATGTGACACTCTCTGCCCGTAGACCCTTAAATCGTGTGGGAAAAACTTAAAAAACAATAAACAGGGAAAATAAGAAATTAGGAAGAAACACAAAGCAAGGATCCTTCTTTCTAGGACAGACAGGCGTGCAATAGATGTGACTTGTACAGAACACAACAACATGACAATAACAGTTTACTAAGAATGTTTGAGTTCATATGAGTCTATAAATCCAGATATAGTGTGTGCATAGTATGTTGGTCCAGTAGTCATTATAATCCACGGGCTAGGCTTGGATATCCAGCCTAGGATCCAAGTAACGGGATCTCCTGTCCTAATTTGAGCAGTAGTTGTCAGGCAGGACCACAGGAGCAGCTCCCACTGTGACCTAGAAAGACCTGCAGGATGATAAATCACAAAGACTCCGGGGAGGAAGTAAAGATAGTATCAGGATATGGAAGATTTAGAAGAGCAGAGATGGAATCAGAGTCAAAGAAGGTAGAGAAGAGAGTTCAGTGCATCATGGAGTATTCCCCCATCAACCTAAGCCTATAGCAGCATAACTAATGCTTAGATAGGACAGCCCTAAACTATAAGCTTTATCAAAAAGGAAGGTTTTAAGCCTACTCTTAAAATCAGAGAGTGTGTCTGCCTCCCGTACCAAGACTGGAAGATGGTTCCACTGGCAGGAGCTTGATAGCTGAAGGGTCTGCCTCCCTTGCTACTTTTGGAGGTTCTTGGGATCATCAATAACCCAGTATCCTGGGGACGCAAGGTTCTGGATGAGTGATAAGGTACTATGAGCTCTTTAAGATAAGATGGTGCCTGACCATGAATAGCTTTGTAGGTGAGGACAAGGATTTTAAATTCTATTCTGGATTTAACTGGGAGCCAGTGCACAGAAACCAGTAAAGAGAAAATAAGGTCTCTGAATTCTATTCAGTACATGGGCTAGTGCATTCTGGATTAACTAAAGAGTCTTTAAAATCTTATTAGGGCAGCCTGAAAATAAATAATTACAGTAATCCAGCCTGGAAGTAACAAATGCGTGAACTAGTTTTCCTGCATCACGTGAGCCAGGATGTAGCGGATTTTAGCAATGTTACGCAGGTGAAAGAAGGCTGACCTATTTTACATGTGAGTTTAAAGACATTTCCTCGTCAAAGATAACACCCAGGTTTCTGACAGTGGTACTACAGGCCAAAGCAATACCATCCAAATGAACTATATTGTTGGATAATGAGTCTCTAACGTGGTTAGGGCCCAGCACAATTACTTCAGTTTTTTCAGAACAATATATATCAGAACAAGATCAAAGGTTTGATTAAAAGTGTGAGTTGATTCTTGTACACACTGACAGAAGCCAAATGAATCTAACAGTGACAGTGGATATTAAAGTCACCTACAATAATAACTTTATCTGTTTTAAGGACCAAGGCTGAAAAAAAATGAAAATTCAGTTAAAAATTCAGTGGGGGGTCCTTGTGATCGATATACTATAACATGCATACTTGGTTGCAGAGTTTTCATGGTTGGATTGGAGATGCTAAGAATGAGATTTTCAAATGAACCAAATTTTTGTTTGGGCTTAGGGTTTATTAATAGGGCGGAATTGAAAATGGCCCTAAACTCCACCACCTCTGCCATTGTCTCTGGGAATATGTGTGTTGAAGTGACACACTTACATATTCATCTTGACACAGCGAAGTTTCAGTAAGGCAGAATAAATCATTATTATTATCTGATATAAGATCATTTATTAATACACCTTTAGATAATAGGGATCTGATATTCAAGAGTCCACATTTAATTCTTTTATTTTGAAAACTGTCTCATTAGTGCTGTTGATTTTTATTAAGTTCCTATGTGAACCTTTTTTATTTGATTTAATGAATTTATGTGGATGGGGAACAGACAGTCTCTATGGGGTTGTAGGTGGATGACTCTAAAGGAAGCACAGAGAAGCATGTGACTGCAACTCTGCTTCCTGGCCTCAACTCTAAATTGTCAATTTGGCTGACTAATAAATCTGACCATATTTCTAGAAATGAAAGCAGCTCCTTCCCAAGTAGGATGGATGCCGTCTCTCCTAATTAGACCAGGTCTTCCCCAGAAAGTCTGCCAATTATCAACGAAACCCACATCATTTGCAGGACACCACCTCGACAGGCAGCGGCTGAATGACAACATGCGACTAAACATGTCATCACTGATCAGATTAGGCAGAGGACCAGAGAGAACTAACGAGTCCGACAGTGTTTTGGCAGAAGCACACACCTGCTCAGCATTAATTTTAGTGACTTTCAACTTACGTAGCCGAACGTCAATACCGCCGACATGAATTATAATCTTGCTGTATATATGCTTACTTTTTACCAGCAGCCTTAAAATTGATTCCAATAAGTACAAATAGTTTTCAGTATTAAATTTTGTAGTTAAATTTGAAGTTACCCAAGTACATTACATATTTTTCATATTTATCTGTGAGTAATCAAATGTGATTAAAAAGGGTTGGTTAAATTCCATGTCGTTCTTCATTAATCTGACCTATTTTTAACCAGCCTCGTCTTAAGTGTGTTCCCCATTGGTGGGTGTGACACCAACTGACATTAACCTACACACTTGATAATTTTGCGCACTATTTGCAAGCAATGCATTAATGTGAAGGTATTATTGTGGACATTTATTTATTTATGAGAGTGAGTGGTCTGTGTGTGCTGTTATACCCCTCAAATAGTCACGCAAATATCCCAGCCATGATGGACTGTAACAACAACATCAATATTTTGTTGAAATATATACAAGTTAACAGTTTTTTGTGTGTGTGGATGGATTTTTTTAATATGCACTGTATTGCCATCAGTCCATTTTCATACAGAATTGTTCTGTTTCTGGAATACATTTTTTAAGGGAAATACTTCTCTTAGCCTACATTCACACTGCAGGTCTTAATGCTCAATTCAGATTTTTTGCTGAGATTTTTTTGCTTGGTTTTTTCACATTATAATTTAAATGTGACCGCCATCAGACTTCAGTGTGAACAGTCTACAGCTACGGCTTCTGTCTACGGCAGTCTACGGCGAAGACATGACGTCACACTCGTCCATTGCTTACATTTGATCTTGCCGGGTCCCGCCTTCTCCAGCACAGAAATGTGACATCTGTTGCATTTCAATGATGTAAAAGTCGAATGAAATGCGAGGACTGAGGTCGCATTACAAAACATCAGATATGTATCCAATCTAGGACCACACATGAAAGAGGCCTGGATATGAGTTGAAAAAAGCGTCTGTCATGCTGTCAATGTTCAGCCTGTCATTAAAAAAAATCACATATTGTTCACATATGGGCAAAAATGTCAGATTTGGGCCACTTTTGCCTGCAGTGTGAACGTAGCCTAAATGTTTTATCTTGATCAGAGCGGAGATTTAAAGGTTGGGTAGGCCCCAAATTATGTTGTTGGGAATTGAGCTTTGTTTGTGGAGGTTTACACTCTCTGAGGGTTTTAATTTCTAATTGTCTATAAACCTATGCCTTCCACAACTGCAGCTACATCATCCTCCAGGGCAATGGTGAGATGTTCAGTTATTAATGCATCCACATTATAAACTCCATACAGTATATCATAGTTGTAGTAGTCTGTTGCTTGTATTAATATTACAAGATAAAGCACATGGACACATGAACATTCCAGCACAGAAGAGCATACTCAGTGGAGTGCAGCTATCTGGGTGCGGACAAGGGATTTGTAGCACAAACAGAATCTGAGTACAATAATGTGATCACCTGTAATCGCTGCTTCAAGGAACAATGCAGGATGTTGTTCCTCCACATTGCAATCAGACTTTTCAACACCTCTGTTATAAGACACTAGAGACTTCACCTATTAAAATCATTCACCTATTCCTACCTGCACTAAACTCTGCACTCTCTGCACAACTTCTGCATATATTGTTAGATTTTTACAACTGTCTGTACTGTCTATATTTTTATACTTTGATTTTTATTTTTTTTTACTTTAGACTGTTATATGTCCTATTGGTCCTGCACCTGAACATCCTTACTGCTGTGACAAATTAATTTCCCTACGGGAATTAACGGAGTCATCTCTCGCTAAGTTTAACAAGTTCACAACTGTCACAACCACTATAGCTGTGGTAAAGTCCAGTACATCTCACAAAAGTGGCAGTTCCGCATATTGGATTAACTTCACACTGACATCTGGCCGTCATTACATCATTAAAAGAAACATGTGCACATTACAGATGGTGTGTTTGGGATTTTAGGACATAACAGTGACAATACAACCACCCCATAACTGTTTTTACATATGAATAAGTCTCAAGGAGAAGTAAATGGAAAAAAGAATTAGAACCCTGATCACTCGTCACAGCAAACGCACCTACATACACACGCACACCTGTCCGAGATAGTAAATCACACTAGCAGTTTTGTCAAAGTGCTCAAATCACATTTGGTATTAGTGTCTCTCCTCCCTCACTAATCACTCCTACTCTCACTCATACGGTCCCTACTCCCCCTTGACCAAAAACACATATGTCAACACTTGGAATCTGGAATCAATTGAGACAGCTGTGGGTTTTAAGACCATCTTTTCCCATCCTGGGGCCTTAAATTAAGGTTTCCCTCACCTATGACTCATAGAGCTTTCTCAACAAGGTCTCGTCTCTGCGTTAAGAAATTTGAATAAACAATATGTTCATTACATATAAGCAATTATCAGTTCATTATTTTTATTGTAATATTAAAATATTTTTATTCTAATTCTGTTAAATTCAGAATTACAAAGATCCTCAGTTTCCCATGTTTCACTTTTCTGTCAGCTACACCTATTCTTAAAAGTAGCTCAGTATGATTTATTGATAAATTTAACATCCTCACATCCGGAACCAGTCTTCTGGGGCTCTAAGTAAGCTGATTTATATCAAGGGGCCCTTCTACCTGACACCTAAGCTATGTAAACTATTTGCCTCACCGTCTTTTTTGCACTTTTTGTACTGGTTGAGGCTGGATATGGATCAACTGTGCTATCGGCCGACTGTCTGGAGTCTGTGTCTGTACTGGCTTACAATCCAGCTTTGCCTCTGCTGACAAACATAAGCACCTACAAATGGTAGGAATACTGTTTTTAATTATACCTGCTCCCTCAGGCCCATTAAACAAGCTCAACCAAATTTCATTTAATAATGTAGAGTAATATAGGATGGCCTGGCTGACTACTACTTTGTATTTCCCTTGTATGCCCTGCTAATTAACAATTTGAATTCAATAAGGTATTTAATCAGTAGCCAGTTTGATTTAATTTTTTCCTTCTTGCCAGAGGTAATAAAAATGTATATGAGACAAGATAATCATCATTTTACAACTATCTGTGCCTCCAAGGAATGCAAACTTATTGTCTGGACTGAACCTCACAGAGGTTGTTGCGGAGTTTCATCTTGTGCGCACATTCCACACTGATTTGATTCCAATTCAGAGCTGTAGTTTGTAAACACCTCCCTTTAATGTTTAATCAAATGCAATAAATAGTTGTATTTCTCTCTCACTTTTGTCAGGCGTAAAGTCTAAGCAAGCAAGACAAAAAATAAACCGGTGAACTTCATAGGAAAGTAAAAAAGACAAACTAGAGACATACTGCCCACTTGCACAACCACTTAAAACTGCTGTTATTAGCCAACGTGGGGAGAAAAAAGTTTACCCGATTACTGTTATCGCAATTGGCACTTATGGAGCTCCTCTCTTGTGCCCAAAGTGTGTTTTATCCTGTCAGCTAAGCTCTCAACATTTCACTTGCTTTGACACAGGGGGAGGTGGGGCCTTGCCCGCTCAGCATGGCCATCTTTAGTGTAAACTAAAGTTATTTATAGGGCTCAATTACAGGCTGAGAGAGATCAACTCACTCCATTAAAAAGTGAGGACGCTGGGAAAAATGTAAATCGAAACAGAATGTGATGATTTGCAAAACACTGAAACTCCATATTTCACTATACAAATAGCACAAAGACAACATACCAAAAGTTGAAACTGAAAAATGTAATTGTTTTTTTGAACATTATGTGCTCATTCTGAATTTAATGTCAGCAACACACTTCAAAAAAAGTTGGTGCTGTGGCAACAAGTACAGTAACAACAAAAGAGTAAAAGTTGTCAAATGCCAAAAGAAAAGAGTTAGTGCAACATCTCAAAGTTAAAATCAATTAACTGGGGACAGGTTAGTAACATGATTGGCAATGAAAAGAGCATCCCAGAGAGTCTTTCTGAAACGAAGATGGGGAGTGGTTCACTACTCTGTGAAAGACTGTACTGGCAAATAGTGTAACAATTTAAGAATAATATTTCTCAGTATTAAAGTGCAAAGAATCACAAAGTTCCATTATCTGCAGTATGTAACATCATTGAAAGATTCAGAGGATCTGAAGAAATACATAAGGGACAAGGATGAAAATCAAAACTGGATCAGCAGTGAAAAAACAAACGATTCTGTACTGGACTTCACTGGGAACATTTTGTTATGACGTTCACTAAAACCCTCTGTGATCACAATTAAACTCTGCATCGATAAATGCAAGTTAAAACTCTACCATGCAAAGAGGAAAGCGTATATAATCCAGATCCAGAGGAGAGGGACCATTCAAATTGCTATCAGTGCAGAGTTTAAAATCCAGCATATGTGTTGGATTGGGGGTACATTAGTACACTTGGCATGTGTAACCTGCACATTTGTAAATGCCACATTAATGGTGAACATACGTATATACCAGTTTTTGAGCAACATAAGCTGCCAAGTAGACAACATCGTTTCAGGGAAAGTGTGGATAATTTTAGCAAGACAAAGCCAAACCATTTGCCAATTTTGCCAATTTTTTTCAAAATTACAGTAATTGGTTTCCTCACATAATCAGAAATTATATTTCTGATTATGTTAATACTTGGACGAAAATCCTTTGCAATCTGAAGTCTGGAGCCCATGGAAATCACCAAACTCTGTTCTTTCGGTTTCTGATTTAAACTTTTAACTTCTGCCTGAATAATTGGATTTCAGTGTGAATACCTTGGTGTTAGTCTCTGCATTTAGAATCCTCCGGAACTGTATGTGATAGAGGTCAGGTGACAGACTTGGCCATTGAAGAATATTCCATTTGTTTGCCTCGAGTTTTGTATCCCGAGTTGCTTTCGCAGTATGTTTAGCATCATTATCCATATGCACTTTGAAGCGCTGTCCTATAAGTTTTGTAGCATTTGGCTTAATGTGAGCAGAGAGTATAGCCCTATACTCCTCAGAATTCATTCTGATACTTCAGATACTGACTCTCAGCAGTCACATCATCAATAAACACCAGTGAGCCTGTTCCATTGGTCGTCATACATTTCCATCCAATAACACTACCTCCACCACTTTTGACACATGATGAGATACTTCTCATCATTTCCTTCCCCAGACTTTTCAATTCCCATCATTCTGATACAAATTTATCTTAGTTTTATCTGTCCAAAGAATTTGATTCCAAAACTTGGGAAGCTTTTTTAAATATTTTCTAAAAAAGTCTAATCTGGTCATCCTGTTGTTGAACGTTACCAGGGGTTTGCACTTTTTTATAAATGCTCTGTATTTACATTTATGAAGGCGCCTCTTGATTGTAGACTTTGACAGCGATACACCCAACTTCTCCAGAATATTCTTGACTTGTCTCAGTTTCATGAAGGGGTTTTTTTCTTCTCTATTCTCTCATAACCAGAGCACAAAGACAGATACAAGGTCCAGGCTAATAAAAGGAAACTGCTGACTGGGTTTATCCTGATGTTACCGACTTGGTGACTTGTGGACCTGGCAGAGACCGGAGTACTTCAGGAGCTCAATGAGTGGATTGGTTGCAGGTACGTGGGATGACTGGCGGCAGCTTGGACCAGAGAGACACATCCAGATGCACACACACATGATGTGGCCCAACCTGTGCAGCAGATGTGTTTTAGGTAAAGGTTATACAGTTGTGCCAGAAGGATTTAGTGTGCCCCAACACTGCAAACAGGCAATAAGACTGTCTTTTGGAAGCTTTGGGAGGATGACTCTTCAAAATCAGGTATCTCTCCCTGTGCTTTTATAACACCCTCCGAAGTAAAAGTTATTATTCTCTTTCTTTGTTCCTTTCCCCTAAAGCTACTACTCCCCCGCTCCTTTCCCGCTCCACAGCCAGCTGAGCTTTTGCTGTTGCTCTGCAAATCAGTATGAAGTGCTCTGAATATTGAAAATTATTATCTCCAAATCTAGGTGATTTACAAGTTCACAGTTGAGCATAACATACTTATCAGACAAAAAAGTATTTTAGGATTGGACTTGGAGTGCCAAAAGAATACAAATGAATGTCCAAGGAAAATAAGCGAACTGAGAGAAAAATACTTGCTAGATTAGTATGATTTCAGCACAGAAATGTTGGGCATGTATTCAAATCTGGTTGTTTTGAGAGCTGCTTTATACATTTTTCAAATGTGATTTTGGTCAATTTTATTCAACAAAAGGATCTGAAAATGAGCCTAAAACTGTTTCTTTAGAGTTCAGTGGAAGAGAAAACACAAAACACGATTTGACTATTTGACATTGAAATGTTGAGAGAAGGAGAGAAGTGAAGGACTGAGATAGTCTATGTCATCTCTGCGACAGAAGGCAGTTTGTTTTTGTGCCCCCAGGCAATTAATTTGAAACGCGTGACAGTTAATACAACAGCAAATGGTAAAAAAATGTGAAACATAAACAAAGATAGTGATGACGTTTTAAAGAACACCATCACTATAAATATGTATAACAAAAGAACATTATTTTCAGAATTTGACTTTTATACTTTTTTTTAAAAAGTCTTTCACTTTTAAAAAATTTGTTGTTAATGTTAATGTTAATGTTAAAAACTAAACTTTGAAGTGATTCCATTTTTATGCTTTCCACTGTACATTTCAAAATGAAATAACATACTCTTTCGATTTTATTTGAATAATTCGACAGTTTTGGTGTAGAACATTCTAAAATATAATCCATTGCCAAAGATTAAACTACCCATACATTTGTAAAGTACTTTATGCTACTTTTTAGCTTGAACAGCAACTGTTAAGTTGTTTACACACACACATAAACAACAGTGAGAATAAGATAGTGTTTTTTAGTTACAACTAGTTAAAATTATATATAGCCTTATTTGGATATTATCATTGAAAAATTATTAGGGAAGATAAAATAAGAGCACAGTTCAACAACGCTATCAGCTTCACAGCGTCCAGAATCATCAGAGTTGAATCATCACCTCTCTGAAGAGTTTCAACAAATACTAAACTTTTATAAAGGTTGAGTTCACATTGCTGTTTGCATTCACTATATTAGTTTTTAACATGCCTACAGATCATTGTTTAATACTCTAAAGGCAAAGTATGCAAAATTTTCCTTAAGAAAAAAAAATATAAAATGTTAAAAAAAACTTGGAGAGACACTGCTCTCTGTTCAGGAAGTTTCCTGGAGGAGACATTTGGCCAGAGTGTGTGTTGACTCTTGCCTTAACTCTAGGGTTATTTAATTCAGATTCTCTGTGTCTTGTTACTAATCTTCATCTAGTTGTATTCAGGAAACTCCCATCTCGACTCTGCCCAGCTGTTCATGACCTCATGCCCAAGCAATACCTCATCCAAAGATTAGGGACTTCTTGCAACCTTATAAACTCAATGCCAAGTCCTAAGTCAAGTCATCTCCGTTCCCTCTGCCATCTAGAAAACAGCAACCTACCTGTGGCATCCAATCAAGCCTCCTTTAACTTTTACTCCCACAATCAAACCTTCCTTAAACCATTCTCAGGCACTGCAGAAAAGGATTAGCGCCAGGGATGAGAGAAAAACGATGAAAGCAAGAACATTTTTTTATTATGCACTTTGAGAGTGTCCCCAAGCATCTCCAAAAAACTTTGTATAGATCAACTGGTGAAACCGCACTTCAGATTTGGCTTTGGAAAAAGGAAATTCTTTCTCTTTTACCTCACGAGTACAGTGCAGTTATCATTATTAGGACTTTGGATAGACTGTGCCAAAAATAGTGTCTGTTAATAAGGTTGAGCGCATTTGTGCAAGTTGAAATAGCAGGAAATAGACAAATGTGAAGGTATGGATGGTTACACTTGTGCAGTTCAGAGAGGATATGTTGTATCAGAGGACAACCAATCAAGTTATCTAATCCTTAAAGTGTGGATTTAAGACAGCTGCAGCATCTGATTGAGTTGACGTTTTAACTTTTTCCTCAACATTTTGTCTTTTTTCTGAGTTCTCGTAATTTTTTTCTTATGCCTAGCCCTAAGCCTCACACAACTTATTACACATCATTTTCCCTTCCTGTTGACATGATGGATATTCTGGAAAAAGGAAGAATTTTATTTGTAAGTTATGTCATTTTAATAAGAAAATCATGATTGTAGTACTGCATCTATTTTTCTTTTTTATGTTAAAGCATACCTTTTTATGTCATGTTTAGTTCAATTTTGTGCTTTCAATACTTGTAAAGTTCCAAACAGAAGGTCAGATGGGTGTGATTAGAATAATTCTGTATTTCAGCCTGAACACCATCACCATATAATATAAGACAGCTGAGCGTTTACCTACCATCCCACTTCCTGTCAGCTGATGCCTGATGTCGACTCATTTCCTTTCCTGTTTCTTCCTTTTTCAATTCTTTTTAATGAAATTGTACGAATTTACAAGCAAAGTGCAAATGTATGGTACAATTCAGATTTTGTCTCAAAAATTACACAAAATTGTCAGGTGGTACAGTTTGAAGATGAGTAAACATGGCATAATAAACCAATTATGATGGAAATAAAATGGAAGATTAATTTTAAAGGCAAATGAATATTGGAGAGAAACGCCAATGGGTGGAACAATGTAGGATGGGAATGAGTTAACATATGTGTGAATGCATGTATCTGGCCCCCATTTGTTCTTTGTGGATCTTTGTTTGTGTCTTAAAGGCAAAATAGTTTTGTCATTTATTATCATCTTATTATTACCCGTTTCAATTTTCAGGTTTAAACAAATGTTTAACTTTTTTTTTATGTTATTGTTTTTATTTAACATTTAACTTCTTTATTTCTATTTCAACTACACCCATCTTGTTAAGTTTTTTTTTAGTACTTTTATCTAACCTTTCCTCTTTTTTTTCCCATTTTAACATTTCAAATACTCTATTATAATTTATTGCTATTTTTTCTTCTTCCAATAGCAATTTTATTATTTTTGATATTCTGCATTTCAAATTTTCTCTCTTTTTCAATTGCTTTGTAAAGCACTTTGAATTGCTTTTCGATTTGTATGAAAAGTGCTATATAAGTAATTTTTGATTGATTGATTGATTGATTGATATAATTATTCTCTTTCTTCAACGCTGTTGTATTGATATAAACTGTATTGACACGAAGCAGAGAACAGAGATCGAGCTCGGAGTGGACTATGAGAAAATGTATGTCTTTAGGACCAGGAGA
Source organism: Mola mola (assembly GCA_001698575.1). NCBI lineage: Eukaryota > Metazoa > Chordata > Actinopteri > Tetraodontiformes > Molidae > Mola > Mola mola. The sequence goes on from KV751346.1 coordinate 4,759,855, forward strand.
CTACAGCTACAGTGTGTACGTGGTTACTAACACTCGCACACACGCACACACACACACACACAGGGAGTGAGAGAGAGAGAGGGAGAGAGAGCGAGTGAGAGAGATGGGGAGAGAGAGAGAGAGAGAGAGAGAGAGAGAGAGAGAGAGAGAGAGAGACTGAGTGAGAGAAGGACAGAGGGACAGAGAGATTGAGAGAGAGAGGGAGAGAGACCGGGAGGGACATAGAGAGAGAGAGAGAGAGAGAGAGAGAGAGAGAGAGCGAGAGAGAGCTGGAGAGAGAGAGAGAGAGAGAGAGAGAGAGACAGACAGAGAGAGAGGATAAGAGACAGAGAGAGAGTGAGTGAGTGAGAGAGGGAGAGAGAGAGAGAGAGAGAGAGAGAGAGAGAGAGAGGGAGAGAGAGAGAGAGACAGAGAGAGAGGGAGAGAGGGAGAGAGAGAGAGAGAGAGGGCGGGCGCTGCCGTCACCGGGAGCCGCAGCAGCATCAGCATCACTGGAATGAATAACAGTGCGCAAGTTGGAGAAACAACTAAACGGACCGGAGGAGTGTGTGAGCTCGCGTGAGTAAACCGCCTGTGACTGTTTGCCGGTTTCATGAAGACGTAAAGGTGCCTGAAAAACTACAAGAACTTCCGGCGGATGTGCCGAAGAGGGGAAACTATGGATTATATAAAAAACCCCAACATTTATCTGTCCATCGTCATTTTGATCAGTAAGTGCAAAAATTCGATGTTGCCCAGTCAAAATAGTGTTTTCCTAAAGCTTAACCTCAGTGAAACTTCACCCTCTCCAGTCCTTTATTAATCCATTTTCTTTTAAATTGTTTAATTATTCACTTTCCCCTCAAATAAGCATGTTGTTAGTGCTAATGTTGCGCTAGTAGCAGCCTTATAGACGCAAAGGAAATCCTTGTGTCTGTCCAGTTGTATCCAGTTATGCTAATATCAGAAGTTGGCTTATGTAGGAAAGCTGTAGGTGGAGCTAATTCTTGAATACAAGGCCAGAATTCCTTGTATAAAACATGACTGAGATATGTTTTTTTTGTTTGTTATTGGTTTTAATAACATGTTAAATCATGTTTCACATGTTTATAGGCTAATGTTAGAGAATGCTGCCATTTTTCATCTTCTCAGCGGATATTGTGTTTCAATGTAGGCCTATGTAAAAAGTTTTTGCTGACAAATCAATTAATTATAAATGATGAAAAATGATATTGTTAAAATTGTAACACAACTACTGCTACCACTGTTTGATATTCTGCCATATTAATGTGTCACCCTAACCCATTGGTTGGTATTTAGACTGAGCCGTTTACGCTTGATTAAAAACATGCGTTTAAATGTTTTATTTTATTCTGAAACACGCCATCAGTCACAGTGTGTCATATTCCCCTGTTGTCCATGGGGAAATTTGATTTAGGCCTACATTCATTAACATTGTGGCACAGCAGCAGGACTCTGCACGAAATGGGCTTCACAGCAGCAGATGAACAGTTATCTCTTATCTCTGAACTGTTATCAGCACATTAACGTAGCAGCGTTTGTGTTTCAAAATCCCCCATCTTTATTTATTGCGTAGCATCAAATTCAAATCATCAACAAAATTCTTGTGTGTCTTGCTAATCAGATTTGACTAGACTTAATGTTGTGGCACCAAATTGGACTCATGGTCCTCTGTTCCGAATATTTGCATAGGGATCTCTATGTTCACAGACAATCAAACACTTCACGCCAAAATTTCTTCCTCCAAGATGGTTGCAGATTAATAATTTAACATGTTCAGGGACAGCGTCTTTGTTTTTACAAAAGACAGAGCCAGGAGGAGCGAGCCTTGTGTTTTCTCGTTGGCTCTGGCAGCTGCAGATGCTGGACCACTGTGAGTGGCTCTTACTGCAGTCGGTCCCAGTGAAAGGAGCTCAAAGTATTATGACAGACCCCCACCCCCTTCCTCTCTGCTCCTGAATCGTAGCCAGCATGCAGACTAGCTCAGCAGCAAGTGAGGGACAATTCTGTAATAGCCACAAAAAGTTGAATTACTTTAGTGGCAGCTGAGTGAGAGCTGCAGCCTCACAGTAAAATGGTCCCGTGTTTGTGATGTTGTACTGTAGAAACACTGTAGGTGATAACATTGCTATCAGCTTTGCTGAATGAAATGTGGAATCTTTCAAAATAACACATTTTGTAGCTATCTTTCGTGCCTCCAGTAAAAAGAAAAAAAGGAAAAAACAAAACAATGGATGACTTCCTTGGATTTAATATGAGGTTCTGGTTTTGATTTTACTTATGCCTAAAGATTTTTTGAATTTTTTTCTTTCCTTTACAAAACATCTCATTTCCTCTGTTTGCCTCCTTTTAAAATTTCTTTGGCAGTCTCTTTATTTTCATTTTGTTTTCTTTTCTTGGATCTATTAAGTCTTTTCCACCACCTGAACAAGGAACAGCTTTTAACAAAAAGTGACAGAGATGTTTTGTCCTGTGTCCTGGCTATTGCTCAGGTTTTGTCAGAGTGTAATGACATCAGCTAGCAAAAAAGAGAGCGAATGGCAGATCAAAGTTTTGCTTGAGGGGCGTCACTGCTGGCTGGGTAACAGATGAGCAGACATGTGTGCATATCTAAGAGCAAAGCCAATCCAATGTTGGTCTTCCAATTTTTATCCCCCAAAACATTAGAGAATGAAATAGAGGTGATAAGAGAGACGCAGGGGAGCGACATTTGGAGATCAATATAACATAAAACTAATGATAGGCAAGAAATTCAACTCAAAACTTCAAATAGTAAGATGACACGGCAGTTAACTATCAGCATCATTGCATGATTTTTGCTAATGGTGGCTCTAAATTGTGTCTTTTCTTTATAAGAGGTATCTTAAATACCAGAAAAAACAAAGCAAAAACAGGCATTAGTGAATATTAGTGTGCATTCACTTGTGTTCACTCATAAAGCTGCAGTTTGTGACTCTAGGTAAGAGATCTAGCTGTGTTATTTGTAAGTCTTTGGCACCTTAAACACCTTACAGTGCTAGCCAGGTTACTAATCTTAAAACTTTCACAATTATTTGGATAAATAAGATGAAAGCAACTGTAGAAAGAGGACGCCCTGTAAAATATTAAAAGCAAAACATATTAAAACAGTCATTGTGCCAATTTGTTGGTATGTTGTCACATGTATATAGTAGCAGGAAGTCATTAATATTCTACACATTAAGTGTTTTTTCAGAGGAAAACAGGAGGATTGTTAGTTTGTTGCTAAAGCGGGACCAGGAATTTTGACAATCATTTTCACCATGAAGCTTTTTCCAGTATTGTAGAAGGTTTTTTTTTTCATTAAAATAATAAAACCTTATCAATTGAGCCGTTTATTATTCAGATGGTTTGATAATCTAAAAAACAAAATTATGTAGGTTACAGATTTTTTATGATCTTCTGCTTTATATAAGTAACATATAAGTGTAAAGTGAGTACTATTGGATTGCACAGTGAAGACAACTTCTTATGCTCTGATTAATTACAATTAGTCTTTTTTGCATATTGTTTCTTACAAAACAAGACAAAGAACTAAACAGCTTCACACTTACAAACTATGTGACACTGTGACATCATTCATTCATCAATTAATGATCGAGAGTAATTTACAGTTACAAAAAAAGCTGAGGATCCTGTGGGAATACTCATCCATCCATCCATCCATTTTCTACCACTTATCCTGTTAGAGGTCGCGGGGGGAGGCTGGAGCCTATCTCAGCATCTTCGGGCGAAGGCGGGTACACCCTGGACAAGTCACCAGTTCATCGCAGGGCTCACATATAGCGACAACCATCCACACTCACATTCAAACCTACGGGCAATTTAGAGTGACCAATTAAGCTAACCCCCAGTTTGCATGTTTATTAAAATATCAAATGTCTGCTGAAGGACATAAAATACAATACAGAAACTGTACTGATGATTCCCCTGTGTTAATTCCTCTAATAATTGTAGTTATTTCTTTTTATCATTTCCTTGACAGAGTTTGAGTCATTTCTGAGCTCAGCTGTGGATTTACATTTTTAGACAAAAACAAGCTGTTGGAGAAAACGAACCAGAACAACAGCATCTGTTGTTCACATTCTTAAAGTCACATGATAATCTGTCACGTTAATTTGTCATTTCTTTTCTTATACTGGTCAAATTGGGATTTCTACTGTCCCACAGTGAGGTCTTTGCTTTTAACTCAAGTAAAAAAATCTGGAAATTTACCAGTTACAGTACATTTTCTTTCTCTGATTGATAATAATTGATCAGAAATATCAGAATTTATCTTTCATATCATTAGAAGAACAAACAGGCAACAGCTAACACATCAAAAGGCCCAGAGTGCCATTATCGTAGGTCTATAAAGGAAATATTAAACACAATCACTTTCTGGTAACTCATATGTTGTACATTTCTACACAAATTGACAATAATTATCACCCTGAAGAATTCTAATCTCTCTGACCTTGTCTTTTCAAGTCTTTGAAAAAAAAAAAAAAATTCTATTCACACAGTTGAAAAGCATCAGTGTTCTTAGCCCCCTGGATAGCAGATGTTCAGTCCAGGACAGCAGGGCAGCGAGTCATAAAGGAGGGTAAAGGACTCAGGCTCTGGTTGGTCATGGTGATATCTGGGCCTAATTTATGCTGCAGAGTTGAGCTATGGGACGCAGCTTTGATGTGCACATATTTCATAGACCCCGCTGCTTGATCCTTATGAACAAAGGTCATTCAGAATCAGTCGGACATAGACTTTATTGCCAGAGATGTGAAAGGCAAGCCGAATCCTTCAGTCCCACCCCTCATCAGGAGGTTGACGAGAACAATGTCAAACTGCGGACACTGTTAGTTCATAGCTTACCTGCTTGAAGCTCTGCACTCTTAAACAATGGACCTGTGCCAGGTTCTGAAAACCCTGCTTGAAAACCCTGCGGATTATTTGAATATCGAAGGAGAATTCTGGGTTTTTTCAACTTAGGCCCTTCACAAAAACCATATATCTTGAAAATTCCTGCAGTATGGAGTTTAGGAAAGACAAACGAATCCAAATTGGAATAATTCTACTCAAATTAATTTTTTTTGTAAACATCAGAACATAGCATAATTGTCTTAACATGTCTGGGAAGCTTGGTCTTTGACAGGAAGCAGAAACTTTGATTTTATAAAATATTTTTTCCAGTTATTGAGTCAAAAAGACACAGATGTTTCATTGTAGGTACCTACTTCATATTACCAGACACTTGCTATAAAAGTTTGATCCTTGTTAATGGCAAAAAAGCGATTTTATTTAAAAAAGTTCTGTTATGCCCTGTGCCACTGCTTTGTATAGCCTTGTCAGTCTTGTACACCAAATTTCATATTGCAGTAAATTAAAAAAAAAAAAAGATGTATTTCCTAAGGTTTCAGACACTCAAAGTTTGGAAATTGGGGCTTAAGTTGAAAAACTGGATTTTTCCTTTTAATTCATAGTGTTTTGATTTTTGTTTTTATATATCGACTTGTGTAGATGAAACTGTTTTCATTGATGGTTGATGGCTGTATGTATTTAGCCATGTACTGTAAAATTAAAGCTACATTTACATTTTGAATATGGAGTTGAGGAAATACTCCAAATGTAGTAACAAATTAAGTTGGTTTTCTTTGCCTTAGAAAACAATACCCCTAAGGCATTAGAAGTAAAGTTGACAATCCTTTTCTGATTTTCTAAGATTATAGTTACTATACTTCTTAATCAGGCTTGTAACACATTTCAAACATTTCTCAACAGGCCTGAAAGACAACACTGACCTCTTATTAGCTTTTAAGGTGATGTGGCAGCCACTTTAGCAAGCAGTTGTAAGTATTTCCCAGTAGATAAGGAGCACTAAGAGCATGTATTTGGAATTGTGTTTATGATAAATAAGCCCTTTAAAAGCTGGTGAAAGCTCCACTATGTTCACAAGCTACACAAACTTTACCTGTCATCAGGTTGTGTACACTGGGGTTTTAGAGCTTTTCATGGATAACAGCTGCATGCTATCAGCAGCTGAAAAATATAACATCACATATAGATCAGCGCACTTATGTCCTTGTACTAAGTGACATGAGGAATACAAGGGACCAGTCTTGATTTTAGTTTCAGTGGACTGCGCATTTAACTGCAGCAAAGGGGCAAAGGATTACATGTATGGACAGTGACATTCGTAGCAGTAAGGGTTTGACATTGCAGTGCTTGACATTAGCAAACATACACTGTTCCAATACAAGGATGTACCTCACAATGATAGAAATGCATCACAGCACATCACGATCATGTAATGAGAGTGTCTGACTAACACCATCAACGTTTTAGTGGTTGTAACTGTCTTCAGAATTACATGTTTGGTTTCTCTGTAAACTAAACTCTCACAAGTAACTTTTAAATAAAATTCTCATTTATATGCTGCCTTTTATCTTCATATAGGCATCTGGTTGTCAGTTAAAAGGACAAAACAGACTTGACATGTCTGGCGGTCGGTGTTTGTTTTCTATATAAGAGCCATCGAATAAGGAACTGTATACCATATGATATTCCAGCTAATTGAAGGCTAGATGAAACCAATTAAGTCATAAATTGAGTTATGGGACTTAATTCCCTTGGAAATACCGAAAGCCTGATTGAGTGCACATGAATGGCTCTTTTAGAAGTGTGTCTGGATGAAGACAAACACTCAGCATGAGCAGAGATATTTTAACGCAGAAAATATTGTGGTTCTGGGGGAAACAATCGTCCTTTAAAAAATTGTGAGACTTAAATACATTTTCTTTCACCACCCCAGTAGATACATAATGAAGAAGTCGATTTAATGGAGTTGAAGGATGAAAGAGTATGAAGAAATATCTTTAGTTTCTCCTGCAGAACTCCAACTCTGCTTTTTGCCTTGGCTTGAGAGACAGACACACATTTCTGGTGGATTATATGAGATGATTGGGAGGTGATACTTTAGCTAGGAACAGTCATATCTCAAAATATTTTAAATATATGATTAATTTAATAATTTAATATATCATAGAGTGCACTACTGGCTTTGACAGATGGGTATTTTCTCTGAATGCCATTTACTTAATATTTATGCATTACATTTTCAGGTTGTCCATCTATATTAATGTATGTATGTATGAGTGTATATATGTATGTCACATTATTTTAAACAAAACATCTTAGGATCACCTGGGTAAGAAGATTAAAGAGATTAGATTTAAGTTATTGTGACCTTACATCCATCCTATACTTGTAAATATAATATCTCAGAAATGGTTATTGGGAATTTCTTCAAATATGGCACAAATGTCCATTTAGGGCCAAGCATAAAATGATTTGATTTTACTGGTCAGCATTTTTTTCATCACAATGTAACTCAACAATTCTTATGCTAATTCTGAAAAAAATCCACAAAACTGTGCCAAATATATATATCTTCTGTTTGTAAGATTTCATGTTTCAGAATTTGTAGCTTCCTTTGCAGTAGCATCCGTATTTGAAGCAAACACAAGCTTGTGTCATGTGAGTTTCATGTGAATGTTTTTGCACCATTTCACCAAACTGCATGCGTCACTATATATATTACAGGAATCAGGAAATAAATGGAAACCGCACCAGCTGAGCTTAAGCATACTCTACCACTACAAGGCAGTAATTCCTTTTTTTTTTTTTTCTTTTATTAGTTTCTTTCGTTTATAACAATTGTTTGTATACAGTGCTTTCTTATTTATTGAGAACAATTGTGGCATGGGCTAATGTTATAGCTCCACACACAGTATGATCTAATTATACCTCTAACATGTAATCGTAAAAGTTAAGGGCTATACTAAAGTCCATAATACGTCAGTGACATAAAATTTAAGCAGAAACAAATATGTGGTCTGAAGGTTGACTAAATCCTGAATAAATAATAATAAATTGCAAATAAATAATATATCCCAAATACTTGTAACATAACTTTGAGCAAAGGTCAAATATCTTCTTCAATCTTCAGTAGTTATGACGACTGTCAGCAGTTGTTCCCATGTAACCTATACGTTTGTTCTTATTACACCTCTTTACATGATAAGGACAATTTGGGCCTCTTGACAGATTTTGCAGTTTTACTCTACATGAGTAATCCCTGTATTTTCCAATGACCTGCAGGGGAATGATTTACAATTAAAGGGGAAAGCATGGTTCAAAGTTTTACTGGTATGTACACATTTTTTCCAAAATAGTGTGGGTGGATCTAGAGCTTAACAGATGAGATTTTTGGAGGAGATAGCAGTGTTTGTTTCTTTTGGAACCCAAATGTGTGTATGTGTGAAAGGCAGATGAGAGATGGAATATGAAATGGGTCGTAAGAACAGTGTGTTCAAAACTTCAGTTAAAAGTTTCATTTAGCTATACATGGCATCACATTGAAAAAAGAAATAAACTGTGAACTGAAATAAATACACCAAAGTTTTTACACTAATACACAAATACAGTTGGGATTATAGCTACAAGGTTCTCAGTCTGGAGTAACTTGTTTTATATCTGATTTCTGAGACACTACTAGCTATGTTTACATGGATACAAATATTTGGAATAAAAATGCTTCATGTAAACATGTCAATTTGAAGATTCAGAAGCGATTCGGCTCATTCGGAAAGAAATTATATTCCGATCGAGAGGGGTGGTTTATGCTGAACCTTATTCCGCACTGCGTCCATGTACACACTTATTCCAATTGCAGCTTGCTGTTTGGGGTAAAATTACCCCCACTGCGCATGTGTGCCCTACGCCAACGTGATGTGACAGCAGCACAAAATTTGGAGGGATGCTGATGTCCTACCGCTCACTCCTCCTGTACCGCAGGAGGATTATGCATTGCTCAGCCCGTAGCTTGATCACGGAGAAGGTAGAAACAAAAGCAGGGTTTTCAGAACCTAGCACAGGTCCATTGTTTAAGAGTGCGGAGTTTAAATTGCTGGGAAAAGCGCGAAAGTGCAAAGTGTAGCCACATCTGCGTTTGTGCGGAAGTACAACTTTTTCTTCTGCGGTTATTTTAGGGAAATTAGACAAATCTGTGCATGTCAAAATGCTGCTATTCTGATTAAAGCTTGGTGCATGTATTGTCACGTCATGATCGGATTATTTGATTTAGCGTCCATTTAAACTGTGGATTCGAAATTTCCAATCCCTCAAATTTTTTGTCTGATTAAGAAATTTGTGAACGTAAACATAGCTAGTGTTGGGTTAAAGTCAGAGTTCCCATGAACACCACATCTGGTTGTTTTGTAACAATGTAACAAAAACATCAAACAATGGGGCAAAACAATCCAGTAGTGCTAGAAATAGTTTGCTCATGTTTGTTTGATTTTTTTTGTCCCCAGTCATTTTAAATATCACCTATGGCAGGATTCTGTTTTCTGAGGATATGATATTGCTGATACTGAACATACCAATAAGATATTCACTCTGTTTTCAACCAAGCTATCTGATCATCCTATACAATGTCTTCATGTAATACCTCTTTATTAAACTTTGTATTGTTAACCTTGGGCATTGGCAGCACTTGGTTCAGAGGAGGATAGTGATCTAGTTTATTTGAGAAGTGTTTTATTAATATTTAACCAAAACCATGATCTTCCCCTAACTTTAACCAAAGTGCATTGGTGCCTAAAGGGAACCAGGCAGGCTTTGAATTTGAACAGTGGTGTTAAAATCTTGTGTGTTTGTCCACTCTAACAACCTCCCTAGATTAATAAAATACTTTAAACCAATAAAAAAGGTTCCTTTGAGCCTAAATCAGTGATCACATTTGTTGCCACAATGTAATCATTTAAACAAATGAATAATATATAAACAACATTTTTTAAAAGCTCTTCCAAACTCATTCCACTAAATTATCTTCTTTTTAAACTAGTACAGCTCATGCAATAGTAGACTTAAGACAAGTATGACGGAAACAAAACAGAAGTATGCATATAAAATATTGTCTCCATAATATGCCAGACATGTTTTATATAACTTTTAATGAATTTTTGTAACATCTGGCCTGGAATTCAATAAAGGATAAGTAGGCATGTGCAAAATTCAATTAGATTAAATGCATATTCCATGAAGGAAATTGAATTCCAGCTATATTATTATACTCTAGTAACATAAATCATCTAGGAATTTCATTTAAGAGACACAGACTTTCAATTGGCCATAAAAACAGAAATTGAGAATACATGCTCATATTTTCAAAAAAGTTGGTACAGTTGCAACAAAATCCTGGAAAAGTTGTGAAATGCTATAAGCAAAACACTTGGTGCAACATCTCACATTAAGGTTATTAAAATGATTAGGTATACAAAGAACATCTAAAAGTCAACCAATAATAGTGTTTCATAGTATAAATTTGCAAAGAATTTTTAATTTCAATGGTACATATTATCATTAAAAGATTCAGATAATTTGAAGAAATCTCGTAAGGAACAAGGATGTAAACCAGTTGGTTGGTATTTTCTGGTTCACAGATAGCCATGATTTGAAAAGACACAATTCAAAAAGTTCAAACGCCAACATCTGTGATGTTATAGGGATGTATCAGTTTACATGGGATTGATAAGCTGCACATTTATTAAGGTACCATTAATGCTGAACAATGCTGTCAAATAGACAACATCTTTTTTTAGGGAAGGTCTTGATTGTTTAGTAATTTCATTCTTCAATAGCCATTGAAAATGTTTGGCAAATTAAGAAACATGAAGTATGACAAAAGAGACAGCAAGCTGTTGAGCAACTGAAATCCTACATCAAGCAATAAAGGGAAAACACTTTCAGCGATTGGTCTTGTCACTTCCCAATTGCTTTCAGAGTGTTGTTAAAAGAAGAGGTTGTATGCCAGAGCTGTAAACATGAACTTGTTTAAACTTTTTTGAAACTTTTTGCAAGCGTTAAATTTTAAATTAAGATATAGTTTTCAAACACAATGACGTTTTTCAGTTTAAACATTTTATATGTTGTCTTGTGTTATTTTCAATTAAATGTGGGGTTTTAGTTTTTTACAAATCATCATTCTCTTTTTGTTTACATTCAGAAAGCATCCCAACTATCTTGGGATTTAATGTGTCAAACAGCAAATATATCTAACTGCTCTTACTGCAACAGAACAAATTTGATGTAGTTTTGTAACATAAAAGTCAAAGCTACTGTAAGTATTTCGCTTTAGATCTCTGCGGAACAACAATCATATACTAGTAGAAATTGTCACATATGCAATAAGGTTTTGTCCAATGCAGGCTGTTTATTGCATGTCATTTGGTTTATTGAAAAAATGGTGTTACTGTTCCTTTTTCTCCCCTCACACATGTGGCCCAGTCTTGTGAAAAACACTGCAGATAAAATGTGCTCCAGCACATACTGCTCTTATCTCCTTTTCTCTAAATGGCCAAAATAGATGGGAGTACTGGCTGTTGGTGTAATTTTATATCACTTCTGTGTCACTGTCTCCTTAGAAAACATGGCACTCATTTTTTGCAACCAGTTTTTCATGAAAAGCTTCACAAATCAGTTTTTAGACATAACAATAAAGCCACTGAAAGCCTTGGAAACTTTTTCTGGGTGTGTTTCTGACGTGAAGGAAAGAACACAACCGGACCAGGGCTCTCGACTGGTCCAAGGGAAATTTATTAAGCAGACCCATTGTAGCCTCAGCTGGTACCAGTAATATAAGAAATACAGTAAATCAATTTAAGTTCAACAAGGTCATAGGCACAGAGTACTTTGATCATGCTGTACACCCAATAAGTCAACACAAAAGTTGAAACCTGATAGTGAAGAGTTGGATTTGCTGGAGTGCAAAGCTGAAGTGCTTTTCTGTATGAATCCTACTGTATGTCTCTGTCTGCCTACACTCAAGGCAGCAAAGTTGTTATTTGAAGGTATCATGACATTGATGAGTAGCTGTAGAAGAAAGTTGAAGGATGAAGACACTTTTTATCAGTGGATTATGACTAGGTATAAACTACTTTTGGCCTTAAAGACTTCCGTATTACAAATGTTTGACTTCTCTTGGTAATTTTGTTACCAGGTGCAAAATCCCCTGCAGCACTCCTCATCAAGCTCCAGTGCTTGCCAGTGGTGAGTTGTCGAGCTGTTTTAAAGGAATGAACATGATCTCATTTTATGATTATCAAGAGATAACCAGATATATTTTATCAAGGGCCACCATGAGGTTTACATCTCAACTTTGGTCTACTCATACTGAAAAAAAAATATATGAAAATATATTTTGAAAATTCCCCACTCGCCCTTTCTGTGGGCGGTCTTGTGTCTCCTTCAAGCTCGGGTCCTCTACCAGAGGCTTGAGAGCCTGAGGGTCCTGCACAGGATCTTAGCCGTTCCTAGGATGGTGCTCTTCTGGACAGAGGTCTCAGATGTTATTCCTGGGATTTGTTGGAGCCACTCTCCAAGCTGGGGGTTACAGCCCCGAGTGCTCCTATCACCAATGACACCACTGATGCCTTTACTCTCCACATCCTTTCCAGTTCCTCTTTCAGCCCTTGGTATTTCTCTAGCTTCTCGTGTTCCTTCTTCCTGATGTTGCTATCACTTGGCATTGGGATAGCTACCACTACCGCCTTCTTATCCTGCTTGTCGACCTACAGATATAGGGTTTATTAGCCACCACCATCTTATTGGTTTGGATCTGGAAGTCCCAGAGGATATTACCTTGGTCGTTCTCAATCACCTTAGGAGGTGTTGCCCACTTTGATCCTGGAACCTCCAGCCCATACTCTGCACAGATTTTTCTGTGTACTATGCCAGCCAATTGGTTGTGACGCTACAAGTATGCCTTACCTGCCACTATCTTGCACCCTGCTGTTATGTGCTGCACTGTGTCAGGGCATCTTTGCACAGTCTGCACCTTGGGTCCTGACAGGTGTAGTAGACCCCGGCCTCTATCGATCTTTTGTTCAAGGCCTATTCTTGTGCGGCCATGATCAGTGCCTCTCTGCTGTCCCTGAAACCATCCTTCTCCAGCCACTGGTATGTTTTCTCAATATAAGCCACTTCCACTATCTGTCGATGGTACATCCCGTGCAGGGGCTTGTCCTTCCATGATGGTCTCTCTTCTTCTTCCTTCTCCTCACTGGGTTTCTGCTGCCTGATGTATTCACTTAGCAGGTCATCATTTGGGGCCATCTTCCTGATGTAGTCCCAGATCTTGGTTGTTTCATCTTGGATAGTGGCTCTGACACTCACTTATACTCGGCCTCCCTCCTTCCGCTTAGTGTACAGCCTCAGGGTGCTGGACTTGGGGTGAAGCCCTCCATGCATGTTGAGGAGCTTACTTGTCTTGATATCTGAGGCTTCTGTCCCCTCCTTTCGCCAGGTTATTATACAAGAAGGGTATCTGATGACGGGCAGGGCATAGGTGTTGATGGCTCGGATCTTGTTCTGACCATTCAGCTGACTTCTCAGGACCTGCCTTACTCTATGTAGGTACTTGGCTGTGGCTGACTTCTTTACAAAATCTTCATCGTTTCCATTTGCCTGGGGGATCCCAAGGTATGTGTAGCTGTCCTGAGCATCGGCTATGTTACCTTCTGGTAGTTCAACCCCCTCAGTTGTGATCATTTTGCCTCTCTTTGATATCATTCAGCTACACTTATCTACACCTAGCCTGAATGACATGTCGATGTCATTGCTGTAGATCCTGGTGATGTGGATCAGTGATTCAATGTCGTGCTCACTCTTCACATAGAGCTTGAGGTCATCCTTGCAGGGATAGTTTGTAGTGCCACATTCACATTCTCTGAGGGAGACCTTCTGAGGTTGTTCTGCCACTAAACCATGGTAATCGGCCTGGGGCTTCCAGGTATCCATGTTATCCATTATCTTCCTTCTCAGGTCAGCTGCCCTTTTGTAATTGTCTTCCCGGCTTCTTATTTGGTCTTGGGAACCAATCTCTGAGTGTGGGGGTTTTGATGAAATCCCCCCACTGACCTGTCGTCCTGGCTTCCCCTTGCCGTAGTTGTCGTTGTTGTACCTCATTGATCTCTAGTTATGATAGTAATTGTCGATTGCGAACATTGGAACACTGAGTTACCAGCTGTTTCTTCATTAGCTTGGATGTAGGGTTTCGAAGCATCAATAGGTACCACATTTGTTGCATGTACCCGCTCTGACTGGAGTTTCTGGTATAGTAGCACTCCATTAATCCCACATTGTCATTCCTACCAGTAGCCCACTTGTCATCAGGTTGCCCTGGTTCCTCAACACCTGACGTAGACCTTGTTGACCTGGACAGGAGCACTTCCCACCTTCATTACCACCTCAACCCAAAACATGTTAGGGCTAGCACGCAGGTCGGTAACATTAACAAACCCGCTAAAGAGGCGCTGCAGATTGCTTCGAGTGACGCAAATTACGAACTGCCATCCAGAAAGACATTGTTGAAAAAAATCCAGCAGCTGTATGAGGATGAAAGGGAAGTAAAGCAGGGTGTGGCTCTGACTGGGGATAACTAGACCTCTGTTGGCAACGACAATTACCTCGGTGTGACAGCTCATATTATAGATAATGACTGGAAACTCTAATCATTTGCTTAGAGCATGCAGAAGAGCATCTCTAGGCAATTTGGAGATGCCTGCACAGAGGACTGAAATTGGATTATTTTCATGTGTACGGAATGACTCAAAAAACTAAAATCTGGGAAAATCAACATTTATAGCCTCAATCTGTTGCAACAAAGAATTTTGCTCAGTCTGGTTTGTTATACAGGATATTTGAAAAATGGAAGCAATTGAAGTCAATCAATACTTTGACATGTTTCTATGGTCAGAATTTCCACTTTTCTGGAACAAACTATGTGTGCTCTGTGTTTTTTGCACTCATCTGTTGGTCTGTGTAGTAGGCTGATGGAAAATAAACAATATTTTGATGTTTAAGCTTACGTATATTGTTTTACTCATCTACCAAACCTAAATTTGTTACTTCTCGTCTCAAATATTGAAATGCGATTAATTTACATACATTTTTTAATCCATATACTGTATATATATTTACTGTGTATGTGTGTGTGTATATATATATATATTTCTAGGTAAAGCTTATTTTGGCTTTGAAAATGTATTGTGTATAGTATTCTTTAGGGGAACAACTCTGATTTTATATGTTATAAACGATTTAACAGGTCTTAGGGAGTACTAATACATAAAAAAGTTGTATAAAGCCACTTGATATATTGCCTCAAGGATGTCACTTGAGTCGGTGTTGCTTGTTGTTGAATAAAAACTTTAGGGACTAGGATTATTACTGGACCTGTGTAGACTGCTGTCCATTGCTTGCAGGCTGAAGCTCAAGGCTACATTACGTACCACTACTGTGGCGTAACACACCTCGATCTCCAATTAAACTATTGGCAGTGACGTTATACTGTTAGTAATTTAGACTTTCTTTATAGATTTGCTATTTTACATGACAAGTTTTCTAGCTTTGTTGATTCAGAGTATATGCGGGCGATAAATCGAGTATACTCGATGTACCACAGCTCGTTCCATGTGAGATACATTAATTGACTGTATCGCGTCCATCAAATACAAATTGTGATGTGAATGTTTCACGCTGTCGGCATGTAATTCACTTTGGAGTTTTGCTTCTCTCGCTCTCTCCTGACACAGCAGCAAGCAGCTGCCTCCCCCGCCCATCTACAAATATTCTCCTGAGCGCATGTACATTTTTTGTGTCAGGAGGAGTGGTGGGAGAGCTTGAGTGAGCGAAAACAGAGAAGAGCCCATGCAAGTTCTCAGTGTTCAGTAACGGACCCTGCACCAGGCCGGCAACCCGTGGTCGTCAGACATTTGGGAGAAGTTTTTTGTGATAACAGGCTGTGAGAATAATGATGTCAGTGGCTTTGTTGCTTGTAAACAGTGTAATAAAGTATTATCGTTTGATAGTCACGAGATAGAGGAAAAACGTCAAAAACTGCAAAGGCATCGCAGCCACTACGACAACTTATTAGCACAACACTCATAGGCTGTATGTTTAATCATGATTCACAGGTCTCGGAACATGCATAGATTATTACAGATAACTGGTCGGTTCTGGTACTGAGCTTCATGTGTGTGTGTGTGTTTGTGGGGATTGTTCAAAACTGGACTTGTGCGGGAATCTTGCCTACCATGGCTCAGTGATTTGGATTTGTATGTAGGCTTACATAATTCCATTGTTTTTCTTTCAGTGTGTTAAACGCTTATATGTGCAATTACCTCGTTTGAAATAAAGACTTAAAATGAATGATAAATTTAACTTATTCAGTTTTCTCCCATTTTGCATGCAAAATCAAAAAAAAGGAAAACAATACAAACGTCAATGAATAAATAGTAAATAATGCAGACAATTGTTGCAGGGACTAGTAGAATCATGACATTGGAGTCATCTTATGCATAAAATTGTTGAATTGCACATTTACTAAGTGCTTTAGAGGAGATTTTGAAATATCTTGATGTATATGTTGTATATGACGATATAACCTCAAAATATTACAATATTATTTATAGGCTGTATTGCCCAGCCCTAATTCAGATGTTTGATGTGCTATGACTTACATTTTCAGAGGGGAAAATAAAAAATGGGACATAAATTAGGTGATTGATGGTAGAGGAGAGTTGACACATCCCTGCTGGCCAGGTCTATTAGTAGCAAATTTGCAACAATAATTTTTAATGTTTTAAAGACAAACATCACATGAGTCGACTTACCTGTTCCACTACCAAGTCCTAACCTTGACATTTCCTAAACCTTCACTCTCAGCCAACTAAACACATGTTAGACAGACGGTTTTTAATTGACAGCATTCAAAGTCAAACCTCCGTCATCACCTTGGACTGACACCAGAGTAAGTAGCATCTCTCTTGGCTCATAAGAAGGGGTCATTCATCCTTTCTTTATTCCATCTTTTTCATAAAAGCAAATGGCCTCACATTTTTCAGATTAGAATCTGGACAAAGAAAAATTGGAACAAGTGAGTGCAAAGAAAGGAAGAGTGAATATTTGGGGTTTCCTAACATCTGTTATGTTTTTTTATATACTAGTGTGTCAATGTTTTTCTTTGTCTGAATTCCCCTCATTATGGATTATTTAATTTTTCCGGTTTCCGTATGCAGGAATCTATCCATAGCTGTTTCTATTCCATAATTAGACAATGCTTTAAATAATCTAATTTATCTTGCTTGACTTGTGGGACCTTGCCTTCTGGGTACCAGAGAACAGTAATGTCACTGTCCAGAGGCCAGTAAAGGGGTTAAGTTGCAATGACCCACATCATCCCCCACACTGTCTAGCAGTCACGCCAGTTAGTATGTTGAATGTTATGTTACATGTAACGTATCCTCCCTCTTCATCATCTTCTAGACACAAGACTATGTCTGTCAGTCTTTGAAAAGTGTTGAGACTGTAGTGACCCTATTTGTAGATCAACTCTGTTTCATTCGTCCATTTATGAGACTGAAGGCATTCCCAACATGCACTGAGCTGAGGCAACTATGCCCAAAGGTTAAACACTTTCATCGTCATCAATGTTCTAGACAACCAAGAGTTTTGTTTGCTTATCTGAATAAATAAAAGTAATACATCAGTTACTCTTATTCCCCCAATTTGTTCACAGTAATATCACATTAACATTTCAACCAGTCCGTGGGTCAATTGATAATTGTTTTTTACAAAACAAAGGTACTCTTAACAATGAGTTACTATTGGAAACAGAACAAGTGGAATAAATAGTTGTGTTGTGTTGAAAACTGAGATAGAAAGATAAGTTCAAACCTTGCTTCCTGTGCCACCAACCCCACTGTGAGCGAACCTGGTGGATGTTATTTCAATATCTCTATTCAAATTAGAGCATGATGTCCTAAAAGCACCCTGAAAGTCTGTAGATGAAATCCACTGCAAAAAATACTCCATAAAATATTCGTGCTGCTCATAAAGTATATTGCTGAGAGCACCCATGAGTAACAATAATGGACTGTGACCATGATAAAGAAATATCTGATTCTCTCATCTGGATAGAAAGATGACACAGAGATATATTAGTGAGTATTTAAAGAGTAAAAGATTTTTAAGTGCCCATCTCTCTCTGATATTTGTTGGTGAGAACCTGCCAAAAACTACAATAAAATCTGCAGGCAAAGTCACTCAGTTCGCATTATTTTTATTCATTTTATCTTGAAATCACAAGTTATCTTAAATGATAGCTGATTGTTTTTCATGACATTTAACTTGCTACTACAAGAAAAAAACTAACAACACGGTACTTTTATGGTTGCTTCTCCCAGCTTCCATACACATCAGGGTTTTTTAGAAAGCAAAAGCAAATCTTGATCTGGGGTAGTTAGATAAAAAAAAGATCAGGGAATTTGTGCGTAATAAGCCACTAAGTACGGTAAGATATAAGCGTTTATGAGGACTTGCTTCAATTGATAATGAGTGCAATGCTGGTAAATTGTCTCCATATTACCTCATCTATGGCAACCATTCAAAGTAACACCAGGCCAAAATGTTGAAGGAATATCCTTAGGTTGAATATCTTCCATAATAAAAATAATTTGTGGTTTTCAAAGAGTTTATTTTGTTTGCTGACAATTAAGCCCAATGCTTCAAGCAAAATGCCATAATTATTCTCATCTGTTTTGGGTCTTGATACCATTATAAAGTATTTCAGATGTGAAAATGATCATTTACAGTAAGTAAATGATGAAAAAGGCTCTTCAGCTGCAAACATTTAATAAAGCACATGAAACTTTTTGACACTAAAATCTTCTTGCGGTATATTCAATCTCCTCTCACTTCGCCATTCCCCAGACTAAATAGTAACAGAACATATGGTTTAAATGTTCAATGTGACATAGTAAATGTATAGTTTCGCTTTCTTTGATTTGTCTACGGCATTGCAAATTTTTGATATGGGAGTCCGTTACCATTCATTTAAAATAAGAGGCAGCGTGTCTCCTATCTGTTGCAGAATGTACGGGTTGGCTGGAGCACCGCATATACAGGTTTTTGTTTTGGTTTTTTTTGTTTTTTTTCTCAATGAACAGTTGAAGATTATTTACTTTCACAGAGGTTTACAGTATGGGGAGATCGGGGCCAGTGAGGTGATTGTATTGTAGAGCAGGTACTGTATGTGTACAGTATATGTTTCTGTATGACTTGTCTTTAAAGAAGCACACACTCTCTGTTTCTCCTCAGCTAACAGTGCCCACTACACACTTTCGGAAAGATTTCTGGAGGAGAACTTTTCAGATCAGTTGTTTACTCATCATTTGGGATCAGAAGATGACGACCAAAGTAAGACTTATGGACTAATGATATGCTGATGCACATCTTCATGCACACAAACTGTGTGCCTCAGTATTAAAGCTGATGTGTGTAGTTTATTTTGGCATCATGGGGAAAAATCCCATAATAATCTATAAAAATATTGTAATTCAAGTGGTCTGCTATGTTGAGTGCTACTTGTTTACTTGTCTACTTGTCTATGTTTAGGTGAGTGGCAAGCATCATTGCATTGGTCAAGATGATCAGATATTTATTTCACATGTCAGTGGTTTTAATGTTGTGTATGATTGCTGTACATCACCTAAAAATATATATAATGGTTAGGAATGTTTTGGATTATGCAGCACAAAGAGAAGTTGAGGAACAGAAAACTAGTCATGATAAATTACAGCTGCAAACTTGACTACAGGAGTAAAAACACTACACAGTTAGATTATGAAATTAAATCAACAAAGCAATATACAAGGAGTGTGCAGAAACCCGGAAAATTGTTTGGCTGTGCTCTAAGTCGTGTGAACAAAGAAAGCATATTTTCAGATGATGATTGCTAAAAATAAATAAAAGGAGACTTCTGTGAAAAAAACAATTAATTAAAGCGCTTCACATTTCTGTCTTTTATCCCCAGAGGATACAGTGACATATTAACTATAGTGGCAGTTTCTGTTATGATCACATGATGCCACGAATGCCTCCAGACAGATCCACAATCACTCAGAATTCACAAAGAGTCTCTCTGTTTAGCCAATTTAAGGTCTTAATTAAATTTAGATGACATTCCGGCCATGAGCCAAAGGAATGATTAATCTCCAGTCGAGGTCATGAACCAGGTGTCTCTTAAGGATTTTCTACCATTATTAACATTTGTTTTTCATAGGATTTTTGAGCAACTTTCCTGGATATCATAATGTTTATTCACCAAATCATTTTAAATTTTAAATCCACACCCTAAGGCATTTATATTAAGACATAACAATCGGCTTTTGTGTATCTGAAAAGTAAGAAGAATCTTAATTAATACAGTAGTAACAAGTTGTCATGTCATACTTCACATCTTTAAAGTGTCAGACTTTGCACATTCATCATTATACAAATCACATTCAAATAGAGGAACAAGAAGAATAACATGTTTTTTTAACAGGGGGGCATAATGTTTAAACAAACATTCAAACATCTTTTGATATATTACAATGGGAAATTTGGAAAAACTCTTTTAACATCTCGGAGTGTTTTAGTAGGAAACAACTGGACTTCTTATCTTGTTTGAAGACGTTTCGCCTCTCATCCGAAAGGCTTCTTCAGTTCTGAGGTTCAGTGTGGGAAACCCAGGTATCGTCAAATCGTCAAATCGTCCAAAAGGCGCCACAAAGAACCACCTGAGGCAGAAAGGGAAAAACGGAAGAACGTAGTTATCCCATATGTGGCAGGTCTATCAGAAAAATTCAGAAGAATCTTCCAAAAACACAAAATTCCAGTCAATTTCAAACCGGGCCAGACCTTAAGACAGCGACTGGTCCACCCCAAGGATAAAACACCCAGGCATAAGCTCAGCAATGTGGTGTATGCCGTTCAATGCACAGAGGAGTGCTCTGACCTTTATAAAGGTGAAACCAAACAGCCCCTCCACAGACGCATGGCACAACACAGGAGAGCCACCTCATCGGGACAGGACTCAGCTGTACAGCTGCATCTTATGGAGAAAGGTCACTCCTTTGAGGACTCCAATGTCCACGTTCAGGACAGAGAGGGCAGATGGTTTGAAAGAGGAGTAAAAGAGGCCATCTATGTCCACTTGGAGAAACCCTCTCTAAACAGGGCTGGTGGACTAAGACACCATTTGTCTGCTACCTACAATGCTGTCTTGGGAGCCCTCCCCAGGCAGTTTAACCCCCACACACACCAGGTGTCACACGGAACCAAGGGTGAGGGGCAAACACGCTCAAGTGATTCACACCCGGGCTCTTGTGACCTTAACGACTCACACGATGCCTAGCCAGACGACCGCAGACGAGGCTGTTGTTTTCTAAACACGTCCTCCTTGTTGGTGGTTGTCTCACCAACAAAGAGGCGGGTAGTCTCCTAACACGTCCTCTTTGTTGGTGATTGTCTCACCAACAAAGGAGGCTGTTGGTTTCAAAACACATCTTTGTTGTTGGTGATTGGTGATTGTCTCTACCCACTCGGGGTTAAATACCTGGGTTTCCCACACTGAACCTCAGAACTGAAGAAGCCTTTCGGATGAGAGGCGAAACGTCTTCAAACAAGATAAGAAGTCCAGTTGTTTCCTACTAAAACACTCCGAGATCAAGATGACCTGGATGACTGAGAACCTTCACGGACTCTTTTAACATCTTCACATATGCTTACTTTGCATGAAGTGTATCAGAAAACATTAGTGCTTTTCACTAGTTGGTTTTGAAAATTCAAAATTTAGTCTGTTAAATAACCATATTAAAAAAAATCTTATAAAAGGCATATTCTGGTTGAATACTGTGCAGAAATCCTGAAAATATGGTAGCATTTACTATTTACTAGTGCATCTCAAAAATTAGAGTAATATATTAATAAATCGTTTAAAAACTGACTTCATAAATTTGAAATTTCATATACTCTAAATAACATTAGATGCAAAGTGAAATTATTCCAGCATTTTTTTGTTCTTGTTTTGATGATCATGCTCATATTGTTATAGAGAAATATTCAAATATTTTAAGATTTTTTTTAGGTGTTTGCCAATAAAATGTAAAAATATTAAATGTTCACTTTCTTAAATAATATTGAAAAAACACAATATCCTAATTTTTTGAGATGCACTAGTACATGTATGCAGTAAGCGTTGTTTTGTGAGCTAAAAACATTTCCCTCCATTATGCCACGGTAAAACACTTGACCATCTAATTCTTTATATAAAAGACAAATAAACAACTTTGCCATTCAATTGACAATTCTGATTTTTTCAATTTCTTTCTTTACATTCTTTACATCCTTGAATATTTACCCAACCAAACACTAAATTGTATATGGTACTGCATTCTCATCTTCCTGTCTTTCAGTTATCTCCTGTGACTTTGAGTCAGCTTGTTTCTGGACTTTGTCAAATCATAGCCACTGGAACGATTGGTTGGTGGTGTCTCCACAGCAGCCAGGAAATATACAGACTGGGACGATACCTGAGACTGACCACTCAGTTGGAAGCTCTGATGGTAAGAGTGCAGTGACTCATTTAGCAGGAATTCAATTTGGGGTACTGCTCATGCCATTTTTTCCCGTGAAACATACTTAGAGGTTAGAAAACCTAGTGATGGATCATGGGACTTGCTCCGATCTATTTTTAAACAATCTTCCTGGATATTTATTTTGATTTTGTACTCATGCTTGATGCTCAGTCTGAGATTGATGAAACATTCCTCAAATGGCTTATTGGGGTGACATTATTCTGAGGCTGTAATAAAACTGTGAAACCTGAAGTTTTATTTCTGTTTTATTACTTTAGGACATTTCCTTCTTCTAAGCTCCTCCCCTGCTGCCGAGGACTCTGGGATATGTGACTACCACTTAACCAGCCCAGTTTTGCCAGGAAGTTACAGAAACTGCCTCTTTCAGGTGGCTCTGTATGAGGCAGGTCCAGCTGTTGGGAACCTCACGCTCCTGATAAAGCCGGTTCTCTCAGGTTCAGCTATTCATTCTGTGGTTCTCAACCATAAGAGCCGTGAACACAGCAGGTCAGCCAACACACTTACAGTACAAAGGGCTCCGCATGTCACTGTTATGCCGTTTGTATGGAATAGTTATTTATTTATTTATTTATTTGGTATGCAGCACATGTCAATTAAATCACACACAGCAAACCCTGCATCACTGATTGAAGTGCCTGTCAAGTTGAGGTCCAGTCTATAAAACAAGTAAAGGGAGCATAGATTAACCCAAATGGAAGGTGACTGTGGCCCTCAAGCAAGGACACAGAGAGTAATACCTTTTACTACAAAAGTTCAATAAGGAAAATGTTTCTAATCTTTCATGAGGGACAAAACTGTAGAACTGCTGCAGTCCCCCTCTGTATTGTTTGGGAAATGGGGACCCACATTTCCTATTCATCTAATGAAGACATATAGTCATCTTTAGAGAAACTAAAAGCACTCATGTCTCTAAAAACGGACTCTGTCATTAAATTTAGAGATAATTGGTTAGGACAGAAAAGGGATGGATAGGCATGTGCAATAAGTTTGTGATTTGGCTTCGATAGTGCTTCCATTATGTGACTCTCACAGTATTCAGCCCAGTGTTCATCTTATCCTAACATGTAGATGTAACCTGTATCGAAAGCTCTGTGCTCACGTGATGCATACATGATGCATTACTGTGTGTAATAGTGTTGTGTGATGTTTCACCTCTACTGATTGTTCACAGAAATCAGCTACAGTTGTAACTGAACATTTTCCCACAAAACAGAGGCTTAATTATCCTAGACATGGACTCAAGATTGTATACCTGATTCTTATTTACTCTATTTTCCCAAATACTGAAACATTACTCAACCACGCTACTGTGTGGTGTAGTATTTAACCTGTGACAGCATGACGGTACTGTATTTATAGAAATTGACTCTGAGAGATGGATTTATAATGTATCAAGTACAGTTTAGTTAAAATTCCACAACAAAGGTAAGTCAGTGTGGTATTTGAGGTATAAATAAAGAATGTCAAATATGACTCATCTTTTACAGTATGGGCCCTTGCATTACAAAGGCACGAGAAGCATTATGTATAAATTACAGAGGTTGACAGAAGGATTATACTTTGTCGTAAGTGTACCCCATGGATATATTTTTTTTTTCAACCAATGATAGTGCAGAAGAAAATATTTTGAGGATGCACTTAATTTACGTGCCACAAATATTGTGATGAAACATTTTTGGTGACTTAATAGGGGCAGCAGTGGCAGTGCTGTGCCAAGAAAATAGCATAATAGAGGTTCCAAAGTGATAAATAAATGCAAGCTTCAAAACAAGGCAAAAGGCCTTTTCAAATGTTTTTTGAGAAAGAAAATGCATTCAATATGCAAAGACTTCATGAATTTTAGTTTGAAATGGGGTTAGAAGGTTTGTAAGCGCCATCAACACACCAACTATTCAAATCTATTGTAGTTTTTATTTTTATCTAAATTAGT
>KV751346.1:4787307-4806615 GCA_001698575.1 Mola mola
GGACGCTGAAGCGGTCTGTTGTGGTGAAGAGAGAGCTGAGCCAGAAGGCAAAGCTTTCAATTTACAGGTTAATCTATGTCCCAACTGTCACCTATGTTCATGAGCTCTGGGTAGTGACCGAAAGAAAGAGATCGCGAATACAAGCAGCCGAAATGAGTTTCCTTCGCAGGGTGGCTGGGCTCAGCCTTAGAGATAGGGTCAGGAGCTCGGACATCCGGGAGAGGCTCAGAGTAGAGCCGCTGCTCCTCCGCGTTGAGAGGAGCCAGTTGAGGTGGTTCGGGCATTTGGTCAGGATGCCTTCTGGATGTCTCCCTGGGGAGGTGTTTCGGGCATGCCCATCCGGGAGGAGACCCCGGGGTAGACCAAGGACACGCTGGAGAGATTATATCTCTCGGCTTGCTTGGGAATGTCTTGGTGTCCCCCCGGAGTTGATGAAAGTGGCCTGGGAGAGGAACGTCTGGATCTCCCTGCTCAAACTATTGCCCCTGCGACCCGGACCCGGATAAGCGTCAGAAAACGAAACAAAACGAAACGAAATATTCCAATGAGACAAATCAATACATAGGTCCTCACTAAGTCAATCTGCTTTATATGTAATTCTGTAATCAACCGTGAGGAGTATGTTTTTATAATAACTTTCGATAGATGTGAAGGAAATTGCACTGTAACACTGTGATTCATCTGATGGACCCCCCTCACATTTTCTTCTTTATCTTGTTTAATTATCTCTGGCTTTTGGGTGTGCATGCAGGTCCTGACATAGCAAGGAAATTCACTCTAACATTACCTAGTCCTAGGGAAATCACTTAATTTCTGTTGATATGGTAGGATACTTACTGTGTATTTTTTCACTTTTACAGAAAAAAAAGGTCTTAATTTATATGCATACAAGCCAATAATAAATGAATCTGTGGAATTTTCAGGATACAGATTACTCATAAAGACATTTCTCTCTTATTTGTCCCTGCAGGGCTCAGTGGGAGGTTTTGGAGACTTCCATAGGACACGTGCATGAGCCCTTTCAGTTGACCCTGGTCTATTCTTCCTGTCTGGGAGCCACTGTGGCTCTGGACTCTCTGGAGTTCATAGACTGTGAATTAGGTAAGTTTATCGTTTTCTGTAAAGTTTACTTGTACAATTTAAATCAAATGCTGTTGCAGTTACTTCTGATGAGCACCTTTGATCAAAAACAAATCAAATTTTCGAAGTTGCTTACTGTTAGTTCAAAGTGAAAGATATTTGGATTTTTTTTTTTTCCACAGGAGCTGAAATGAGAGATGCTAAATAGTTTTACACCTGTTGATGTATTACAATTCTTTGCAGCAACTTTATCCTAAAATTCACCATTACAATTCTGAAGTATTGGTTGTTGGAAATGACAGTGTTAAAAAAAAATCTAGTAGCAAACAAGGATACAGCATATCGATTAGTGAGTTTAATTTTAAGTGTTAATTGTCAAATTGGACAGCTCTAGACTAGATTTTTCCCTTTATCCCAGTTCGATTCTAAGCTAACTACATAGCTGCTGACTGTAGCTCTAACAAAGGCAAAATATACTGCTAACTATTCCTTTAAAGAAATAAAGTGTCACCTTGAGGACTAACTGACAACTGCCATTTTTGCCATAGGTTTAGCAAACTTGGATTTAAATAAATATGATGTTGAGAATGTGTGATAACATTATTGTGTAATTGTTGTGTGTTTGCTATGTTGCAGAACATCAAGTCATCAAGCCACATTCAGCATGTGGAGAATCTTTCCACTGTGCAAACTCAGGAGGATGCATCGACCCAAGCCAAGTGTGCGACTTCCACGAGGACTGTCCTTTAGGAGAAGATGAGGGCTCCATCTGTGGTGAGGATTTCTTTTTTTTTTTTTAATCAGTAAAATCACAGAATGCAGCAAATAATGCTGTAAAGGAAATTATGGGATTCATTGTCTATTAGTAGTACTTGAAAATGTACTTAAGTAAACTTGAGAGATTTCCCCTGGTATTATGATAAGTATTTGTTTTGATTCACACAATTAGACTCAGAGTGTGAATGTGGAAAACATTATGAAAAGCAAAAGACATGTGTGTGTAAGTGCTTCAGATTGTGTGAAAGTGGATGGAGAGTTAAGTGATGCTAGCACACAGTACATTTAAGATGAATGTAGAGCCCCTGGCAGGCGGCAATCAATTTGCATTTGCTGTATTAAAGTTTAGATCTATAAAAAATTGCTAATCCTTTGACTGGGCGTGACAAATTTTTCCATTCCTAAGGATTCTACACAATATTTTTCATACACAATGTGAACATTTAAAGTGTGAGTAAAACTTATAGCCTCATCAAAATGTTCTCATCAGCTACCTTTTGCTTCAGTTTGATGAAATTCCTTTATTGTATCAGTAGGAATTTGATAGGCTTTGCTTTTTAAAGTTTCCATCTTGAAGTCATACCTTTATAAGCATCCAAAAGTAATATCTTCACACATTAGTATAATATGATACACCCCACTCGAGCACTGAGAATCAATGGTACTTCTTTACTCAGTAATAAAATCAATGAAGTCAGGGCTATTTAAAGTCCTTGAGTTGTGATTCCCCAGAGGGAGGTAGCTTTGTGACAGCGCTGGCGTAATTTCCTCAATGGCACGCTAGTTAAATCTATCAGGCATACAGTACGGTGTGGTTTAAAAATGAGATACTGGTATTTTATACAACCCCATTACCAGAAATTTAAATAGAAATGGAAATGATAGCAGTGATTGAGTGGGATGTTTTTCCATTCTTGCTTAATGTGGGATTTCAGCTGCTCAGCATTTCCGGGTCTTTTTTGTCGTACTTAACATGTCATATGCATCATTTGCGTCATGTATTATCAACATTTTCAGTAGGTTATCTTCAGTACATATTCAGGCTGGACACAAAATGCAGACACAGAGCCAATGTAAAGTTGATATTGTTAAATTAGAAAATTTAGATTTAAAATTTAAGGCAGTTAGAATAAGCTAAGTATAAAACGGCAGACTAAACACTCAAAAATGCACAAACTGGTCGGACACAGGCACAAACAAACACTAGGAAGATTTGCAGGTGTGTGAGACATGAGACAGGAAACACTCGACAGGAAGACGAGAATGAAACAAAGATACTATCAAAATAAAGCCAGCAGTAGAACTAACTTGACAAAAACATGACTAACGGGTCCCAACAGGTGATAATTTGGGTCTATTTGAGACTTATTTCAACATTATCGTGATGAAATAAGCAAACCTTTTCCTGAAAAAATGTCAGCTACTTGGTAGCATATGTTGCTCCAAAACCTGTATATATCATGACGCATTAATGGTACCCTCAGAAATGTACAGCTTAGCCACGTCATGCGTTAATCCACTCCCATTCCACCAAAGATGCTAGCTTGTGAACTGTGTGCTGATAACAAGCTGGATGGTACTTCCTCTAGTCTGGAAGATATGGTGCCTATGAATTTCAAAACGAATCTCAAATTTGACAGACCACAGGACATCACCTCAGTCAATCTTAAATAAGCTTGGGCTCAAAGAGGGCAGTGGCATTTCTGGTTTTGTTTTATATATGGTTTCCTCTTTAATGGTTGAGTTTCAGCTTGCATTTGTGAACGTAGTGATGAACTGTGTTCATGAACAATGGTTTTTGGAAATGTCCCCAGTGATGTCCACTATATCAGGTACAGACTGTGAAGGATTCCGTTGCAGAGACACAAAGGGAAGCTCCTTAATCAAAGCTGTTTAATCAGAAAATGGGTCGACACCAGGAGATCAGACTAAGAAGCAAAGGTACAATTTTAGGAAACAGGCAAACTCAGGAACCCAAAGACAAACAGGATCATGCACGAGGAAACTCACGAAACATACAACACTGGACAGCTCCCGGGAAACAGAAAAGACAATCTGGCACAGGAGGAAAGGAACACGCAGCTTAAATACACAAGGAGGGGGTAGACACAAGTGAAACACATTAGGGAGGGGGATGCAATCACACAGGAGGGAAGAACACTTGACAGGACATGGGGAATAAGAAAAAACAGAATTTCAAAATAAAACGGGCAACACAGATCGACCCTAACAAACAGACACATAAAACTACCGGAACCTGACACACTACAGAATCGTGTTTGTTTTCAGTGCAATGCTGTCTGAGGGCCTGAAGATCTGAGTCTTTTAATGATATCATGTTCTGTTGATAATGAAAACCCCAAATTGCAAGTTTGTGTGTGAAACATTTTTCTTAAAAAGTTTAGTCTTTCACAGTGTTGTGAACCCCTCCCCATCTTTACTTCAGAAAGACTCAACCTCTCTGAAATGATCATATTATTAATGCTTGTGAGTTAATCTACAGTAATTAACTGTGAGATGTTGTTATGTTGCGAGTGTTGCCAACTTTTTTGTACTGTGTTGCTGGAATCAAATCCAAAATAGACATATAATTTTCAAAAACAATGAAATATATTAGTTTCAACATTTGAGATGTTGTTATTGCTCTGTTTTCAATTAAATATACAGTTTCAGTCTTTTGCAAATCGTTACATTCTGTTTCTATGTACAAATTCACAGCAACCCAACTTTTTTGTTTGCCAGTTTTATTATTGTAAATGGTATTTTTGTCACCTCAGGATTAGATGAGATCATTGATATTGTAATTCTTATCTCTATGTCCTGGATATAAGTAAACAGATGAGTCTCAATAATAATGATATGAAAATACACAGTGGGATTCAGAAATGTGTTTTGTGATTTTTACAGTGTATTAAAAATATATATATATATTTCAATACACAAAAATATTTGCAATTGATGGATATTGTTATCTTGATAGAGTATTGACATTAAATATTAGATGGTATAATGTGAAGAGAATAAAGGAAACGTGTGATCTCTGTTTCATTGAAATATGACAATATTGTTCCTCTTCCCAGATGTTCTTCCGTTTGGCTCACACTGTTCATTTGAAAGAGATGCATGTGGCTGGTCCGTGTCAAACCAACACTCAGCCTGGAGAAGGATCGCTGGAGACGAATGTTTGGAGAGAGATGACATGCAGGGGGTCACTTTGCAGAGTACACCAGGTTGGTTCTGTATGTGTGTTATACAAGTCAAGTAGGCATATTCACGTCTCATTTTCCTCTTGTAAATCTCTGGGGTTGTGATAGAAGCCCAAATAAACTCAGAGAGGTATGTCTTGTTAGATTACTGGAACATTAATATCCACCTGCTGGACACATTAGTTCTTGCCGAGCTCAAAATTGGCTTTATACTAACTTTTTTTATTCTTCTGAGTACAGTTTTCATTTTCTAGGCTACTGACACATTCAGCCTAAATTTTTACGTCATTGAAAAATTAAAACAAATTTTTGTTTGTTTTCCTGTGCGCTCCCAGGACACTTCCTGTTTCTGCAGGTAAGAGACACTAATAACGTGCAACAGGCATCCATTCAGAGCTCCTATATCCCGACACCATTCTCCACAACTACTTCTTCCTGCCAGGTTAGTTATTTAGAAAAATACTATTACTATTTTTGTTCTCTTTCCTTGTGAGGTAATACAAGACTTTTGTCAATATGTATATTTTCTGTCTGTTTTCCTGTGCAGATGCATTTCTCTTTTTACCTGTATGGGAACTTTAATGGTTCTTTACTGGTGGCCATAGAGGAGGATGGGACTACCACTGCACCACTGGTCTGGGAGAGAAGTAGTCAGTGGACAGACAACTGGGAAGATGTTGCTGTGCAGCTGACTGGCCATCATGGGTAAGTGAAAACAAAGGGAAGAGAAACAGAGAGAAGAGAAGCAAAAAAAGCTGTGCAACAACAAAAATTCTTGCACGGTCATGTTATTTTGTAAAAGTTGCATCTTTCTGAATCTTTATGCACCTCTATCTGCTTTAGTTGTTCAAGTTAGGTTTTGTAATGTTTTAGTTTCTTTTAAAAACTTTTGAAGATTTTACATATTTTTTCTAAAAAATATATTAAGATTAAATTCCTCTTTCATTTTACTCAATGACTATAACTTAAATTCTATGAAGATGCAAACATTATGTCCTTTTCGGCAGGTTCAAGATTAAGGTGACAGCCATGTGGGGACAAGGCTCCAATGCTGATATCGCACTCGATGACATTGCAGTTGGAGCAGCCTGCTTCAACACAGGTAAGATGTTGTTAACATGGCATGATAAAATAGATTGTGGCAATAGTTGAATAAATGAATATAAGTTATTTTTAGTTAAAGTTAAGGGGGTGATTTTAAGGTGTCCTCCACCATTGTTGTGTCACCACATTAATGTGTCATCTAGATTAATTTTAGAAAATGCATGAGGGATTATCCCTTAAATCAGGCCCTTAACTACATTTGTCCAAAGGGCATAATTTTACTAAGCAGATAATGTGGGGGTTAGGGGGGGAAATCCTCTTTGGGAAGCAATAAAAAGCACTACAAAGTTTGCCAAAGAAAATAAAACTCAAAAGAGGCCTCTTGCATGTAAATCTGCAAGTTAAAGCACATGAATCTAAACAGTGCAAAATTTTAAACATTCAGTACTTGGCAATAAATATTTTAGGAGTCAGAAAAACACATTTAACACATCTGTTGGATCTTAAGGATATGCATTGTGTTTTGGTTAGTTAGGTTAGTGCGGTTAGGTTAGTTTTGTTTTTTTTATTAGCACCTATTCTCACATAGACCTGCGTTCAGGACATGTACCAATCCCAAATCTATCTTATTAGGGCCTACCTATGTCTCATCTCACTAGTTTTTCGATCATCCATACACTTCATGAACTCAAACCCCTGCTGAATGAAATTGAGAGCAGATGAGCACAGGGGAGTCCTCTCAACTGCTGAGACTGTCTGATAACTTCTGTGTTTTGCTCTGGCCCATTGTCAGACTTCTCTTTGATGCCTGTTTTGAAGTTAACGATGTTTAATGCTTCTTTACAATTTAAGCACGGTAATATGCACATCAACATTCCTGTCCTGTAGGCCTTGTTTTTTCACTTGCACAATCACGTGAAAGAGCTTCTTCATGTGCTGTTGAAATAATCTTGAATGTCATTTTCTTGTGGGGTAAGTAACACACTTGATGAACACTTAAAATTTGACTTCCGTGCACTGGGCTCAAGAGGTAGGTCTGTTTTTGCTTTGGGATTTAAGGGACAGATCGTTTAAATCCTCCAAGAAGGCATAGTTATAGTTGTATTTGGTTGTTGTTTGGCTACAGCTAAACAAGGCTAACACCAGTACCATTTCAGGTTCACGCAACATAAGTAAGCTGTAAATTATTTTAATTTTTCCCTCTACAACATTTAGGAACTCTCAATGCATTGTGCATTGCTGCATTGTGCAATGCATTGCTGCATTGTGGCTGTAAATGACTGTTTATGATTTCAGAAAGTCTGGGGAAATGTCTTCATGTTTATCCATAAAAACCATAAGAACCTTGTTCTCTTCTCCTCTGATCCGTGTCACGTTCTGTCCAAATGTGATTAATGCATCTGTAACATGCAGATGAGTGATTCACACCTTTTCTCTCTTTGTTCCCACCATTCTCTACACTGGTTCCCTGGCTCTCCTCAGATCTCAATTCTGTGCTGCATATGGCAGACTTGGACGATTTCTTAAGCCCCCTCCCAGAGCCCTCTGCCTCAGGTACTGCATATCTTCAGCTTTCAGTGGGGATACCATGAGAATGTCCAAAGCATCCCTTATTTCAATTTAAATCCTTGCTGCATGTAGAATATACAAACTAGGTGGTGGATTTTATACTTGTCACTTGTTTTAATACTTCACAATGTAGTTACTACATCAGCAGACCAAAAACTTAATCAGTTCAGTATTTAATGCTTCTATACCAGATAGTTTATGCAATTTTCAGTGACTCGCCTAGACAGCTTGCCTTATTTGTGTTCCTGTTCTCCATTGTTCAGCTGTTTATCTTTGTCTCCCATATGTCTTTGCTTTTAGTGTAGTGTGTTTTTTTTTCCAAGGGAATAAACAGTATCTACATTTACCAACTTTACTCATAAATTCTGAAAGGTGCAACCAGTTCATATCCGTGTTACTTCTTTTCTTTGACTCCATTGTTTTAGAGGTTTCTTTGATGACGTGGTGGTTTAACTCATGCGGAGCCAGCGGTCCTCACGGCCCGACCCAGGCCCAGTGTGACAGTACTTACAGGAACAAAAATGTCAGTGTTACTGTGGGGAAGGAGGGCCCCTTGAAAGGAGTCCAAATATGGAGGGTGCCTGCTACTAACAGATACCTGTAAGTGATACAGTTAGTGACTCATGTGCTTACCTAGCTTGTTTTAAGGTGGGAGTCAACTCAGTTGACTGTATAAATGATTAATTGTGTTTTTTAATTATGTCAATAAATCCAAAAAATGAAAAGAGTGAACTTTCATTGAAATGACTGTCATTGCACAAATTGCCTGCAGCGTGGAAGTCAAATAAATGCCTATCGTTTTGTTTACAGGCCTTAATTCTTTCCAAAAACAAATTAAAAAGTCACACAGTTTTAATTAATGACACACATGCTGTAAATCCAGATACACTTTACTGTTGCGAAAAATACAAGCACATACAGCAAATCCACTATTTACTCATGCCTGAGTAACATTTGGTTGAACCACAATGCTGAGGTGTTTTACACGACATTTTTTTAAAGGTATGAATGCTGAATGATTTTTTTTTGTATTCAGTAGGAACCAATAGCTTTTAAGTTGAGAGCAGAGGACAGTGACATTTTTGTTCTTTTTATAAAATTTGTCGATAATAACAATATCAAATAAAGCCACATTGCCTTGTCAGAGCAATGATTGTCAATTTGGCAAAAGTCGCATGCTTTATCTGAGCAGGAACAGTTCCACTGTTGTTTTACTTAGCCTTTTGCGGAATGTTGTCCATAGATTGTTTCAAGGAACAGAGACATTGAAGAGACAGGAGACAACCCACGCATTAACACCAGTGTGTGACTGGAGAGCTGCTCATGACAATTTAAAGATGTGACTGCATGCTGAGGGAATAGACTGCTCTGCGCATGCTCAGCGTAACTGATTGTTGTCCTGCCAGCTGTAGACACCAAACAATTTGATTCGTTCTGCACAGCAGGCTGTGAAATCTCATTATTATGCTCACAAATTGAAATGAGGCAATGGAAAAGTGTCAGAATTAATCATGGGATTTACAGAGTGTTGAATTACCTAAAGAAACTTAACCACAGCTGTGGTTCAAGCCAGGATCAACAGACAGGGTCTGTTGGTAAGACTGCAGGTGACTGTCGCCTAATTTGTATGTTATGACAGATGGTTGTCCAAGTGTGGGTAGGCTATCTAGTATGATATACACCATGTAACCTGAGAGCGAAGGGAATTTCTTCAGCATTTGATTGATTGATCTTCCTCAGGATCTCTGCCTATGGGGCTGCTGGAGGGAAAGGAGCCAAAAATCACAACAAACGCAACCACGGGGTTTTTATATCTGCCATATTTCCTTTGGAGAAAGGAGATGTACTGTACATCTTGGTGGGTCACCAGGGAGAGGATGCATGTCCAGGGGTGAGCAGACCGAAAAAAATCACCAACATGTGTGATGTTCCTCTGGGACAATGTTTGCCAGGGAGAGGGGAGACACCTAGATTTTAAACAGTAAAAATTATAATCATACATGATTATAATTCATACTTTTGGTTACCTTGATCTCGCTCTCTTTCTGTTATGCAGAAAAATCCCCACACCCAGGAGATTTGCCTGGGAGAATCATCCGTGATTGAAGACAACCTCCAAGGAGACCCCAGCGCGGAGTGGGCTGGGGGAGGAGGCGGGGGCGGGGGAGCCACCTACATCTTTAAGGTAACTCTTCAGTGTATTGTGTGACCTTTCTATGGACTCTGGGATTGAGTGTACGTACTAATGTCATATATTAATCCAGATATGGATTGGTGAGGTTAGAAAACATATGTAACAGTTGTAGAACTGGCAAAAAAATGCTCCCTGTTGTCTCCTGTTCCTCCCTGCCACACCTCCTCATCTGCTCTGATCTCCCAAATCGGCTGATTTCCAGCTGCAGGTCATCCCTGCTCATCAGCCAGTCAGTATTAAGGATGCATTGTGCCTTTCACTCGACACCAGATGGTCTACATGGAATGTGTGACTCTCCAGGAATAATATTTGGTTTGACCTTCTGGTTATGACTTGGCTTGCCTCTGACCACCTGTCCTCATCTCTGCTCCAGTAAAACGCAACAGCCTTCTCTCCCCGACCACGGGTTTTGCCTGTGAGTTACCTGGTTCTCGTCTGCCTGTGGCCATGTGGCATTTCACTGGTCCGGTTTTGTCGAGACAGAGAGTTTGTCCAACTGCCATCTTCAGAGCCTCCTGCTTAGTGAAACATCTCCTGTCAACCTGAATATTATGAATGTGAGCTCACCCAAGTCCTCCTAGGAGCTCCACTCAACTCAAGGTCTGAGAGCTAAATACTGCAACCTGTTGATCCTCACCTGTGCACTGTTCAACCTACTGAGTTACAATAAAGTTATTACAAATAGCTTACCTGGTGTTGTGCTTTGTTTGGGTCCTTCCTCTGCCTGTGACAGTACAATTTGGCCAGTCATGGACCCAGCAGACAATTCTTCACCCTTGCACCGATTGACATGGGTAGAGGGCCTCCTGCATCAGCATGAGTCTATGATGGCTGCCGCTGCTTCAGGAGCTAGGCAGGCAGCTGAGAGTAATGGACAGGCTCTAATTACAGTTGCAGCAATTAACAACCCTTATCACGTCTGCTCCCCAAGCCTTGTCACCTTTTCCAGCTCCATTTGCTCTTCTACCCAGCGATGCCCCTGTGGGAGTTCCTGAATGCTATGAAGGCGACCCAGAGACTTGTGGCCCCTTCCTTTAAAAATTGTTTGTTGGTGTTCTCACTTCAGCCCCATATCTTTGCCTCGGAGCAGACAAAAGGTAGCCTTCACTATTAATTACCTCACGGTCAGGGCTTGCCTGTGGGGAACTGCTTCAGTCTCTTGATTCAGATTCAGATTCAGATTCAGAATACTTTATTTATCCCCGGGGGAAATTGTTACTTTACAGGTGCTCCTTGTAAGCATAGAAGTGAAAAACAAAATATATATAAAAAAAACAAAACTTGACTGCTTGACTTGACTGCTCCTCATTGACTCCTCTTGACTGCTCCTCATTCCAAGGGTTTGCTGAGGAGCTATGCAAGGTTTTTGGTCTGTAGACTCACAGATCAGAGACTGCTTGAGGACTGTGGAAGGGGGAATGCACCTTGGTAGATTACTCCATTGACTTCCTTTGAGCCAGTCTCAGAAACTGGAATTCTGCTGCCCTGGTGGATGCCTTACCTCATGGCTTGGCTGACTACATCAAGGATGAGCTGGTTTCCTATGACATTCCCTCAACGCTAGACGGGATCATCGAGCTGGCCATATGGATTGATCTTCACGTTCAGGCTCTTCGACAAGAGAAACGCCAGGGGTCCTTTCGTCTTCAGCTGGCTATCCAGTCCAGGGGGGGTGCCACCAGCCCACCTACATTTTCAGCTCAGCAGTGTGGGAAGTCTGAGCCTATGCAGCTGGGCAATGCTTCCCTTTCCCCTTTAGCAGACGATTCAACCTCTGCATGTACTGTGGGGAGGCCAGTCACTTAAAGTTCACCTGCCCAGCAAAAGCCAAAGATACACTGGTGAGTTCAACCATCGTGCCCTTCAGCAAAGCTAAAGCTACGTCACTGCCCCATCATTGGCCTTATGATTGCACCATTGACCTCCTGCCTGGCAAGTCTCCACTTAAGGGTTGTCTGTAGTCCCTGTCTACCCCTGAAAAAGAAGCAATGAAAGATTATATCAATTACTCCCTGGCTCCAGGCATCATCTGCCCCTCTTCCTCTTCTGTTGGGGCAGGCTTCTTCTTCATGGAGACAAAGGCTGCAGAGTAGGAGGTTCAACTTCTCCATCTCCTACTGCCCTGGTTCTCGCAACATCAAGCCAAATGGCCTGTGTCAGCAGTTCCAGAAGGAGGAGGATTTGGTGGAAGGCCAGGCTTCCCAGCGCCTGTCTTCCCTGCCAGAAGTGTTGAGGCCAGACACTCTGCAGTGGGCCCACTCATCCGAGCTTAGCTATCATCCAGGTTCCAAGAGAACACAAAGATGTCCTCCTCCAGTGCTTGTGGTGGCTCCCCTTGAGGAGAATACTTGCAGATTCATTAAAGCCTGTTCCATCTGTAACCAGCACAAGACCTCCCATCATGCCCTCGCAGGATTCATTCAGCCACTCCCTATACCACAGTGATCCTGGTCCCACATCTCCCTAGACTTCTTCATGGGCCTCTCTCCTTCTGACGGCAACAAAGCCATCTTCACAGTAGTCGACCGCTTCAGCAAGATGGCCCACTTCTCTTCTCGCCATTACCCAAGCTTCCATCTGCCAAAGAGACTGACAAGTTGGTTTTGCAAAACGTCTTCCACCTGCATGGTTTCCCAGTAGATGTGTTGTCTGACTGAGGTCCCCA
Organism: Mola mola; assembly: GCA_001698575.1. Lineage (NCBI taxonomy): Eukaryota > Metazoa > Chordata > Actinopteri > Tetraodontiformes > Molidae > Mola > Mola mola. Next base: position 4,799,843 of record KV751346.1, read on the forward strand.
AATTACCTCCATTTTCTGGAAGGAGTTCTGCAGCCTAATGGGTGCCACTGCCAGTCTCTCCTCTGCGTTCCACCCCAAATCCAACAGGCAGTCGGATTGCATGGATCAGGAGATGGAAACTGTCCTGCAATGCCTTGTGTCCCAGAACTCATCCACCTGATCCCAGCAGTTCCTGTGGGTGGAGTATGCCTATAACTCCTTCACCAGTTCCGCCTCTGGTTTCTCCCCTTCCCAGTGTGTCTATGGTTACCAATCTCCACTCATTCTGGCTCAGGAGAGGGAGGTGACCTGCCCATCTGCCCAAGCCTTCGTCCACCACTGCCATCTGACCTGGGACCAAGCTTTGGCCACCCTCCAACGCTCCATGTGCCGTTACTTTGCCTCGACTAACTAGCATCATCCACCAGCTCCCGACTATCCGGTGGGCCAAAAGGTGTGGCTCTTTGCTGGGGACGTGCTTCTTCGGGCGGAATCTAAAAAGTTGGCTCCCAGGTTCACAGCCTGTTTCCCATCCCGCGGGTCATCAGTCCACATCAATGAGGCTAAAGCTCCCTAACACCATGTAAATCCATCCAACCTTCCATGTCTCCAGGATCAAGTCGGTCCATGAGAGCCCTCTTTCTTCCTGCCTCCTCCTCTTCCTTGCTTTATTGACAGAGATCCCGCCTTCTCTGTTCGACGCCTGGTCTGGTCCTGTGTTGTCGGAGGGGTCTCCAGTAGTGACAGGGCTATGGTCCTGAAGAGAGGTCCTGGTTTCTTGCTCGCCACATCCTCGACCCGGATCTTATAGTCGACTTTCACCCTCGCCACCCCAACTGGCCCTCCAACTCCTTGGCTCCTTCGAGTGGCCCTTGGCCCACGCCACGCTGCTACTGGCTTCGCCAGAGGAAGAGTCCACAGGTCAGGATCAATTCCATGCTGAAGGCTCCACCCACTCAGGAACATGCTGATCCTTCCACTGAAGAGATAGATGGGTCTGGTTCAGAGGAGTTTTAGGCCCACTTTCCATATGTTTCCCCTTCTGTTCACCAGTTTGGTGGTTTCTTTTGGACTTCAGGTGACGTCCTTTGAAGGGGGGTTCTGTCACACTCTGCCTTAGTGCCACACCTCCTCATCAGCTCTGATCTCCCACACCTGCTGATTTCCAGCTGCAGCTCATCCCTGCTCATCAGCCAGCCAGTCCTTAGGCTGCATTGTGTCTCTCACTCGACGCTATATTGTTTACGTGGAATGAGGTTCTCTCCAGGAATGATCTCCTGATTTCGACTTGGCTTGCCTCTGACCACCTGTCCTTGTCTCTGCCCCTGTAAAACGCAACAGTCTTCTGCCCCCAAACATAAGTTTTCTGCCGTGTGGCATTTCCATGCCCCAGTTTTCTTGAGAGAAAGAGAGATAGTTTGTCCAACCACCATCTTCAGAGCCTCCTGCTTACTGAAACGTCTCTCCTGTCAACCTGAATCCTGCGAATGTTAGCCCACCAAAGTCCTCCTACGAGCTCCGCTCAAATCAAAGTCTGAGAAATGAATACTTACTGCAACCTGTTGATCCTCACATTTGAACTGATCAACCTGCTGAGTTACAATAAAGTTATTGCAAATGGCTTACCTGTTGTTGTGCTGTGTTTGGGTCCTGCCTCTGCCTGTGACAGTTCCCTTGCCACTTTTAGTGATCAAAGAATTTAGAATAAAACAGGGTTTCCTTTGCTGAGCTTGATGCTTTGTTTAAATGGCTAATCATTTGCAGTGAAATGTTAATGTATACATGTGTACCACTGAGCGTGGACATACTGTAGCGGAAAATAGCTCAAATGTGGGGGATTTACTGTAATGCTGTCTTCTCAGATGGAGGGAGATGAGCTTGTTCCCTTGCTGATTGCGGCTGGCGGAGGAGGAAATGCCTACTTGGAGGACCCAGAGTCCAGTCAGGACCATATACCGCTGGAGCAGTACGAGAACAGCACCATAGCTCCCAGTAGCAACGGTCAGACTGGTGCTGCAGGTACTATACTTTGTTTTAGGTTTTGCTACTGTAACAGAGTTAAAAATGTAGTCTACTGATATATGTGATTTTCGCCAAAATAAAGCAGTCTTGTTTTATAAACGTGATTGGGGGCCACCTTTGGCCATATGGTGTACTGCACATCTGCTGCGTGTAGTCCCGTGTTGTTTCCCTACCCGATCAGAGAAGCGGAATCCTTTGGATCCGATGCTGTATACATGTACACCAGAGCCTGAAGGCAATGTTTTTTATTTTTCCAAGGAATAAATACAAGTAAATTCAGCAACTTCGGCTCATCCCTGACTGCCATACAACCGTTACACTACTACCAATGCCATTGTTCATTTACCTGTATTGCTGTCTGCCCATCCAAACACTTTCTGTGCCCTTGGCCAGCCTCATACCAGGAACAGTCTTTGGTTATTGACATTATGGTGATATGTACTGTATGTACCTCACCTTCTTGCGTATTTATCTTAGGAACACCCTGATAGAATTTCTTCAAATTTGGCTCAAATGTCCAATTAGACTTGAGGATGAACTGATGAGATTTTAGTTTTTTTTAGCAATAATTCGAATATGGCAAAAATATAATAGAATAATGGATATATTTATAAGGTCATTTTCACAATTTTAACTTTCTGTCCATTATTCAACATCATAGCTCAGGACCAGAAGGACCAGAAGGCAATATACCAGAAGGCACTCTATTTCTATGCTGTGTGTATCGCTGCTCACTTTATTTGAATATCCAGCAGGAGATCTTCCCACGTTGTCAAATGTAGCCTTAACAAATCTGAGCTCTTGCCTTCTTGAGAATTATTAACACTTGGAGCAGAGCCTACCCTAATTAATACCCTAACTGCACATGCTCCAGCATATTAGCACCCCCCCAGTAACAACTGACTGGAGTGTGCATGGCCTTTTTTAAGTTGAGATACTGTACAGAATTTGCAAAAAAAATATACTCTACAAGAAGGCTAAACCATTATCATTTATTAAATGAGAGTTAGACAGATAATCATCAAAGGATGAAGTAACTTTAAGACAGAAACCTGAAAATAAAGCTCAATGACACGAAACAGTAAAACACGCTTTAGTCTACTACATGAACTTTAGTACTGTACTTAAGTCAATTTTGAGACACTTATGCTTTCCTCAATATTTGTATTTTCTGCCACTTTAAAATGACTACTGCAGGCAAAATTTGGACTTTTACTCCACTATCGTTATGTAATGACTTTAGCTACTTCTGCATTTACTGTGAAGCTTACTGTACATACTACATCCGAGACCAAAGTAGTAAATTTTATTTTCCCCAGTAGGTTAAAAAGCAATTGCTCTGATACTATTGAATAATGGATCTGATAATTGGCCAGGATAATAAACATTAGATCCATACTATACATCATAGTGCATCCAAAGAAATATATGAAAATGTACCTTTACTTCAACTTTTGCTGTTGAAGTACATTATTGCCATTAGTTTTAATATCAGAAGTACAATTAATGTTAGATACTTTAAGATTTTACTCATCTAGTATTTGTATGGGTTACTTTCACTTTTACCAATTTCATGTCTCAAAATAATATAATTTATAACAACTAAGAAGGAGAGGCTCTAACAGAAGACATTTTTACAGTCGTATCACAGGAAGTGTATGACCCATACGTGGGACTAAAAGTTAGCACACCAAGGTAGTAAATTGTGTCTTTACTTTATGATGTTACAGTGGAAAATCTTTGCTTGTTTCCCCTTTTTATACCATAAAGGTGGAGGTGGAGGCTGGAAAGACAATCCCAGTCCTCACTTGAGGGCAGGGAAGTCTCTGGTGGAGGGTGCTGAGGGGGGGTCCTCATGTTCTCTGGCCCTGTCCAAGCTCAGCTGGTCAACCTTTGGGGGTTTTGGAGGTGGAGGCGGGGCGTGCACAGCCGGAGGCGGTGGAGGTGGTTATAGAGGTAAAAGTAATACCATCTCTAACCTTTGCACTAAAGCCTTACCCCTAAAATCAAACTACATGTATTCCTTTTCTTTACTTATATCTCAGTTTTTCTTATCAATTTCAATCTATAAAACATCATTTATGTGGCATAACTGTGTCCTTTAAAAGATTTAACTTGTGCTTCAGTCTAGTCATCATAATTTATGTTTGTCTGGTTGCTCTTGTTGGATTACAAATTATACAACTTTAAAAAATTATTGCAATAATTGTCACGTACAGCTTTGTCAGACTACCATGTTTATTCACTCTTCTTTAAATCATTAAGAGAATCAGAATCAGCACAACAGAGGAGGTTAATAGTGGAATCATTCCAATCTATTCGCAACTATCTTTCAGCTTTCTGCAATTTAAAAATGTAAAAATGCAGGATGTTGTGCAACAAGTTGTTTTTCTGTCTAGACAAAACTGTCAAATGTTAAAAATTGACTAGTATAAATTGCCAGAGTGGATCATAATGGTTTTGACATATTTGTAATTTTGACTGAGTACTCACCAACTACGCTTCGTGACAGGAGGTGACGCTGCGCTGACAGATGAGATCACAGCTGACGGACAGAATGGAATTTCCTTCATTCATCCAATGGGAGAGATTTTCCTTCAGCCCCTTGCAGGTAAGAGTGTCACAAAAACAATTTAGAGATGAAGGAAACAGAGAGCAAACACCTTTCCTAAATCAATATCACGACATGCAGAGTGTACATAGAGTGAAGAATGATAGATATAGGAAGAGTAAAAAGCAAACTACTGCTGCTGATGAGATGTATATTTAAAACAAACTAGAGCAGATTTTGAAAAATAAAAATATTTTAAAAAATCAAGCATGTACTAAATGCATACATGGATATAGCAATTTAGTGTTGGACAGTAGTACCTTGAAAGTTCTACCATACGTTTCTTAGAAACAATTCAATCAGCAAATAGGTAAGTAGAACACAAAATTATGAAGAAAAGAGCCTTGAGAGAGACAAGAGAGAATGGATTCGTACAATTATTACAGATTAAAGCCAAGTCGAGGAATTACTTTGAAAGGAAGTCATAAAAACAAATTAAGCTTTAAATTTGTGTGATATGTGTGTCATTTTTATATTGCTGCCAGGCTGAAGAATTGTAACTCCTATCCCAGTTGAAAATGATATTTTGGGTTAGTTTTTTGGACTGGAAGAAAGAGAACAGACTGAGTACACAAGACCCTCACGTGAAAAGGGCCCACAAAGATAATAGAATGTACTGTATATGTAACGTTTTAATACCTCTGGTAGTAATATGAACACTGTGTTTGGACCTATAGAACATATAGTTGCATAACTGCTTTCATCACTCCGATAGCTCGGATTAAATCCTGACCTCTTGATTGTCTGTTCACTTAGTTCACCAAGCAATCGATCCAGTTAATGTCTCAGTGTGTGTGTGTGTGTGTGTGTGTTTATTCCTCTTTTTACCTTTTTTTTAGTGCTGTCTGAACACTTATGCCAATAAGCTCTCACACGTTTTTATTTATTTGTTTTTTTTTTCAATTCTACTGACCATCTGATTCTAATTATTTAGCATGTGGAACAGGAAGGCAGTTGACTAATTCACAGCCTCATGCAGTCTGTTGCCTTTGGCATCAGCAGACGTCCGTTCTCATTCTGTTGTTGCTGAATGTGCTGCCATTTGTCAACCAAAATGTGTTTCTCTGCAGTGTACATACATAAACCACATTCATAAAAAGATTGAAACAAAGAGATTAATGTAACTGGTTATAATTCAATTCTTCAGTGTAGTAAAATCATTGTGTTGTGAAACACAAGGTTCAATATATTACATACATCATGGCACAAGCCTGCTTTGTGAACAGAAACAGTGGAGCACTTTTTTTTTTAGTAGATAAGAATAATTAAGTAATGGAAATGAAGCTGCCTATCCAAAGTATCAGTTTCTGGCAAATGGGAAACCTCTCGAGTCAGTATTCGATGATCTGGAAAGGCAATGTTACATATTATGGCTTTAACAATGTTTGTGTCCATCTCTATTTTCTATTTTGTGTCCATATGTATTTTGTTGCATCCTTGTATTTATGAGTGTGCTTTGCTGTTCAGCCATGGAGAGCCACGGTGAGTGTGAGATCAAGGTGCAGCTGAACTGCAGCCACTGTCAAACGCAGAGCTGCAAACGAGGTGAAGATACTCACATCATCTTCTGCCTCTGTGAGGACGATGAAGTCCTAGCCAGTGACAATGTCACATGTATCGGTGCTTTTGGTAAATACTTACCCTTAATGAACACAACCTTTTCATTTTTATATTCTTTCCCATTTTATTTCAAATCTCAAAGTTCCTTCAAATCTAAACAGAAACTGAAACACAATAATTGATTCTCCCTGCAGCTCCTCAAGACATGGCTCCGGGGGGCCAGATATCAACATCTTTGATCCTGGCAGTCGTGGTCTCCACCATCGCGAGCGGCATGGCACTGATCTGCGCATCCGTCATCCTTAGTAAGAGACTCCTCCAGTTCTGTGTGCAGTCTGTGCCCTCCACCTTCCACCGGCTGTGAGCACAGGTGGAAACTGTTTTCATATGTTACTGGCTAAAGCAAGAACACCTTTATTAAGTATACATTTAAATGTCCTCCTGCGGCTGTGTGCTGGATAATTGAAGGAGTCATTGGAAAGATTTGGTTCCGAAATCTTCATTGCTGCCACAATTTTAAAGTGATCATTTATGGACATGTTTAGTATATGCAATTATTTCAGGTGATGCTCTCTTTTAGCTAGCTGTATGCCAATACAAT
>KV751346.1:4806798-4856637 GCA_001698575.1 Mola mola
GTGATGAGAAGTGAGTTAATGTAGTTAAATAACAAATTGTATATATGTTGTATTTACGATTACTCCAATACTAAATGACTGAATAGGTCTTTTGTAACTGAAAGATACAAATTGAACCATTGGAGACTACAAGCAGCAGGCATAGCTGACTTTCATCAAGTAGTTACCGTTGTGAAATGGTCACAGAAGATAGTAGTTTGGGTTAAAGCAAGTACATTTCAGTTCATTTATGTGACGTAAGTAAAAAATGTTACAGAAGTTGAAATAATTTACTATTCACTCTTGGTTTGACACAAGACATAGATGTTGTTTGGGTGAAGTCCTGTGTTTTATACATCCAACCACCTCACCTCCTCTTTTTATAGACTTTTAAATGCTTTTAAACTATGCTTGCCGTACTTACTATGGCTAACAGGGTCTGTCACCTACCTGCTAATGTAAAATGGATCATATTAAGCTGATTGCACTGTTCAGGCAATTTCTTGATGAGGACGAGCTGGTGCTCCCATTCGAGCAGAAAAACCAGTAAGGATGTACTATAAACATCTCACCATCTGACTGGACATAAATTGACTTTTTATTGATCATAAAAAGGGCAAGAGGAAAGGTTTTACATTTAACTAGTAAGTTTCTCTCAGTTGGAGGTGCTTGACGTGATGAGTGTTTTTTAGAATAAATAGCGGTAAATGTCAGGCATTATGATTCAGTAATACCTGAAACAGTCATGATTATGTAAGCATGAGAACCAGAGTATAAAACAGAATTGAACTATCTAGAGAGAGCGATACTGAGTAGGAAATAGAGAAAACTGAATGACTGATGAAAGATAAACCTCTTAGCCGTTTGGAAAAACATGTATACCCATGGGCATTAATAGCTTTTACAGCAAAATTTTCACACAAATGTGATATATTTAGGAGAAGGTAGGCATCTATTTCTGAATGAAGCCATTACCAGATTTGTTCCGTAATCTCAGACAATCTGACCGTCAGACTTGCTGTAAATTACTTTACTGATGATTTTTGCACGAATAAACATCTTAAAAGGAATAATTAGGGAATTAACAATTAACTTTGACTATTCAGTGGCAGTTAATCTCTGGGAAAGAGAACAATTTCTGAGGGATTAAAAGACAACCATAATCTAATATTTTATGAGTTATGATGTAACATTACCTTAAGATACTAATGTTTCGTAGTATCGGTATCTGTTAAATGTTGACTTACTACTCTGTATGTAGTTGAAACAACGTATGCAGTCATTCTACAGTCATATAGGACAGTGAGGGATTATACAGGTAGTGACACTTTTTTTACACCTTCGAGGTGTTTTGGATAATTGAGAAGGGAATCTTGGCATTATGATGGACTCACTAATCCTCCACCATGTGCAGTTTAAGGTGTTTGAAATGGATTCTCTCTCCTGTCCTCTCCATAACTTCATTGTTTTGCTGAATATTAACTCCATAATGATATACTTTCATTCACACGATCAGTGTTTGGGTGAATCTAAAATGCATAATCCTGGATTATGTGTGTATAGATCTTTAGGCCTGAATGCTGTCTGACAACAAACCCAGCCATGACAAAAGCAGTTTAGGTGTTGGACTGAACTACCGCATACAATTAACCTCCTCTAATTAATTAATTGATTTATTATTCAAAAATAAATGTGATGGATTAAAGGAGAAATATGAAGATTTTGCCCCACTGGCAGTGGCAACAAGGTAATGTCTAGTCAACCTTAGAACAAAAGATATCTTTGAGTCTTCTGGTGAGACAAGTTATTTAAACCGACCCTCACTCCTGCTGACCAGAGGATGATCTACTTTTCACATCCGGCACTTCATCATTATTCTTGGTTCTGTACTTTGAAAACAAGATATTTAATTTTTCAATGTCAGAGAATGAAAAAGGAGAGGATTAACCCCTTCCTTTTTTTTTAAAAATGACAACCAAGACACAACTTCACGGATAAAGTTTTAACACACATCTTGGTACTATATGTAATGGCATTTGACATAGTTGTTTAATAAATGCTTGAGTGGAGTGCATATTGAAGAAAAATATTTGGTTTCTTTACAACAGGAAAATACCAGAATAATGAATGTGTACTAAACTGGTTCTTCCTGCTTATGCAGACAATCAACACAGGTCCTAAGGGGAGATTAAAGATTTGGGAAAATAAAAATAAATCTAAAAGAGTGACCGGAAATGGGGAATGAATTTAAATAGACAACAATTTGAGAAGTAGGTAGAGTATGGTTTTGTGTATATAAATGTAATCTGTGATATTCACTGCAGGTAAAAATATTTTGCTAATTCTAACCAGTCACTAACAGTTGTGGAGTGTGAGTGCATGATATTGTTCTGTAATTATCAAAGTGCAAACTAAGATGACTTTTATGTACAACATTATCAGACAATCTTTTTTCAAAAATTATTTTAGTGTCTTGACTAACTGCAATGTGTGTAATTTTGTGAATATTTAAGTTAATAAATAAGGTGCTAAAAAAAAAAAAATATGACACTTGTGCAATTATATGCTTTGCATTGCAAAACACACACCTCCGCACAGCCTTCAGGTTAATGGTCTGTTCACCTGAGCTCTCCCCCATGCAGAGAGGTAGTCTGTTCCCTGGGTGCCCCTTCTCCTCCTCCCTTTTCCTCTGTTACCCCTCCTCCTCCACCTCTTCCTCCCTCTCATTCTCAACCACACCTCATCCTAACCCCCCGCCCCCCGCCCAAGTCCCCAGCATCTCCACCGGGCGATGGCTCGACGGCACCTCTTACCTGCACACAACGCCCCATCCCAGCAGACTACCAACCTGCATCGGGTACATGGGCTGCCTCCATGGCGGGTGAGTCTAAACTCACTGGCACAGACAGTGTAGGAGCAGTAACCAAGGGGAGGACATCCCATCTATCATCTTTGATGGATTTGTCTTCTTAAAGGGGAACTCCACTGATTTTCCTTGAGGTTTGTTCAGAGGTCTTGTGGATGGTACTGCACATACAGAAAAAGCTGTAAGAGAATTTTATTGCTTCTGGATGCTCAAGTTGCATGGTGGCTAACAGGAAGACAACACACTGTCTGTCATGGTGTGACAATGTTATAGTTCGGTTCAGTGTTAAATCGGTGGAGTGCTCTTTTAACAAAATTATAATGATAAAATAACCAACTACGACAGTTTCCTTGTTCCCCACTGGCCTGAGGAGCAGCTTGACCCCTCCTTGCGTTACCGCTCCTACAGTAAGGGGGGTAGTCAGGGAGTTATTGACATGTAAGTGTGGTGTCCAAAAAACACTTCTTTAGATTTTGATGAAAAATGAGCTTGTCTGTCTTGTCTTTGTGTTTAGTGTGGTACCGCAGGAAGAACGACTTGCACGCAGTGAGGGGGCGTTTGCACAGTCCTGAGTATAAACTGAGTAAGATTCGCTCCTCCACCATCATGACGGACTACAACCCCAACTACTGCTTCGCAGGGAAGGCCACCTCCCTGAACGAACTGAAGGAAGTTCCCCGCAAGAACATAACACTTCTCAGGTGCGGCACATCTGGACACTATGTCAACATTTCAGTGTGAGGTTCTATTGGTTCTCTGTACTGATGCACACAGCGTTTTTGTTTCAACACTTGTTTTCCAGGGCACTGGGTCATGGTGCATTTGGTGAAGTCTATGAAGGACAAGTTCTGGGGATGAGCAGTGATAACAATCCCATGCAGGTGGCCATAAAGGTCAGCTCACACTCTGGGAGGCACACAAGGAAAGGTTGCACCTAAATGTGAAATCAAACCACCTCACCATTTTGTTGATTACATATAATCCACTCAGAATATCCACAACAGTGCTTCCACTGAGTGTCTCTAAAGGTCACACACTTATGTGGGATTTGAAAAGACAGGTTTTTCTTAACGCATTTATTTAGAGAAAAGTTATTTGCTTCACTTAATTCACACTATGAAAATAGGAAATGCTGATTCCAAGAAGGTTGGGGAGAAAAATAAATTAAAACAGCATATAATCATTTCCAGATGAATCATATTTCCCAACAGTTTTACCAGTTGTTCTGAGCCCAATAATCAGTGACCTTTATAAAATCATGTGTGGTGAAAACCCACCCTTTCATACCCAAACACATTTTTGGGAGCAGTTCCTAAATTTCCCATTCTTTTCTTGCTACTGTCCCAAGTAGTTCAAAATGTGTTGCTGCTATCAAATTTATAAAAGCATATATTTTCAAAAAATCAGTTCATGAAGAAACCACATCAAGTGGGTGTATGATGTCACATCCTGTTATTTATTCTCTTTTTTTTTACAGGGCGTCCCAGCTTCTTTGGAATCAGGGTTTTACTAGTGTGGCTTGTTGAACTCGAAATAATCAAAATAATTTTTTTAATAATAAAAATGATTCATGACTCTTAATCAATTCAGCCACTGACCCCAGATCACTTGGTTTAAATGTACACGAGGTAATAAATAGAGTGCTGAGTGAGCAAAACATGTGCTTGCCTGCGTTTCGGTAGTTCGCTCATTAGGCCTAATGACATCTTTCCTCTTGGCAATGGCACACATTCACCTTGGAGTAAGTCTCTGATTCTTTCTGCTCCACAGACTCTTCCAGAAATCTGCTCTGAACAGGATGAAATGGACTTCTTGATGGAGGCTCTCATAATGAGGTGCAGCTCTATACTTCCTCTGAACATCACACAGACACCATACTGGCTGCTGTTTTGTAACTAAACATGTGCATTAACTGGAACCAGATGGAAAGCTTTAGCCAAGAAATCAAACTATTCTGAAGTTGCATGACCTTTATACTGGCCTCTTATATCAGTAATCAGTTGTTTTAGTTGATTATATGACAGGAAAATCAGTCAATGCCAGTCATTTCTGCAGGGAGGTTTTAATCTCGGGAAATAGAGAGAATACAGCATAAATTGTGTATAACCTATGTCAAATTACAAGCACCAATAAATAAAACATCTGCTGGGTATTTTTGTGTTATTAGAGATGTTTTTAAAACCCATGAAGAGAATATTTCCAAATTTAGATTAGCATTTCAGCCCCTTTAAATTATAAATCTAAGTTGAGATACAATTAGTTAGGTCACATTTATAGAGCAAAAATTTTGTACCAAATCTAAATTTGAGCACACACAACAACAGATTTGTCAGGTGAGATCAAGTTTCAGAATTACAGAATCTGTTGTTGTATTTGCAGATTGATGGACAAGTAGGAAATATGTTGAATAGAAAGAGAGCAGTATGCAACCCTCTTGATTAGTTTAGTTTACCATTGTCTCATCAGAGGTTTGAATGGACCTTCCCCTGTGATATTTATGAACCTGTCAAAGGACACATAAAGTAGAGAACAGCATGTACAGGCACCCGTCCTCTCTTTGCCCCTCATATACATTGTCTTGTCTTATGTCACAGCACATTTCACGTTATTAACATACATAATTACAAGCCTGCCAACCCAACTGTAATGATCTATTTGCCCATGCAGCAAGTTCAGCCATGAGAACATTGTACGCTGCATCGGGGTCAGTCTGAGCATCCTGCCACGTTTCATCCTGCTGGAGCTGATGACCGGAGGAGACATGAAGAGCTTCCTGAGACAGAATAGGCCACGAGCTGTATGTCTCGACTGCATCTTTCTTTCTATCTGTGTGCTTGCGAGTGCGTATCGCTAAATTAAGCTGTGCTGTCTCCAGGGCCAGACGTCTTCTCTCACAATGCAGGAGCTGCTGCAGATGGCCAGAGACATCGCCTTTGGCTGCCGCTACCTGGAAGAGAACCACTTCATACACAGGTGTGTGAAATAATCATTCATACACATCTGATAGATTTTCTTCTCATCACAAATTAGCATGTTTGTCTGGAAAACAAAAGTGGTCATTATTTTTTTTCTTGCAGCAGTAATCACAATCAACACAAAATCCATCTTTTTTCTTTTTTTTTCATTTATTTGGGGGGATTGGAAAGTTTCATCAAGATACGTTATGTAACTGATACTGTGTTTTTTGGGGTTTTTTTTCAGAGACATTGCTGCTAGAAATTGCCTGCTGACCATCCCTGGACCAGACAGAGTAGCCAAAATTGGTGACTTTGGCATGGCACGAGACATATACAGGTCTGTATGCCAAATTTTAGCAGGGTGATTTACGATCTTGGTTCTTAAAGGCGCAGGACTGTCCTTCGCAGAACCAGACTCAAAATGTATTTACTCATTTCTAAACTCATGATAAATGGACTAAAGTGGGCAAAAATCTAAATCTGATCACCCCCAGAGCCAGCTATTACAGGAAGGGTGGTCGTGCCATGCTGCCAGTCAAATGGATGCCACCGGAGGCTTTCATGGAGGGAATCTTCACTTGCAAGACTGATACATGGTACAGTATAAATTCTGAACATATGAAAATTAGTGTACAAATGTTGAAAAACAGGAAGTAAAAATTTAAAAGGACATGCTTTTTCCTTTTTGCATGGTCTTGGACTGTTTTACATCAGCTGATGTACAATACTAATAATTTCAAAACAGAGTGCTTGGAAAATCATACTGGTTTCTAACAATATGAAAAAGAAATTGTTCATGTAAGTATTCTAGTCACAGATAATATAAAAGGCTCAGTGTGGTCAGTACAAGACAAAAATCTGTATATTGATTAACATTAAGACAAAATAGCATCTGTATTTAAGACAGAGCAAAGAACAAAGTGAGCAACGATGTCTCAACCACTTCTCCAATTACAAATGAAGTCAAAAAGATGTGCCAAACAATGACGTTTTCCTTTTGAAGAGTGGTAAACAGACTTGTTTATGGATGAAATCTTAGAAAATCATTTTACAGTTGACATCAGAAGTTTTTGTTGGTAGTTCACAACACTGAGGTAACCCTGTTGCTGGTGGGAACAGAACTGACTACAATCTGACCACAGGAGAGTGTGGCTGAACAGCACAGCAGTACATTGTTCCTCCTCACTCAGAGTTGTTGGGGAGATGAGACATTTTGCAGCAGGATAGCAATCCTGTGCAAACCACTGACTGTGCATGGCATGCAAACTCACGGAGAGTGCTGACTTGTTTAGCCAAAACTCTACCCTAGGGACAAACTAAAGCAAGGAAATATTCGTTCTGTTTCAATGTTGAAAATTGCAACCATATTACTGGAGACAGACTCCATTTGATGCTGTTTAGATGTTAGATTTTTTTAGCCACTGCATGATTACATCTGCAGCAGGATTAGGTATTTGATGAATTATAGGTATTAGGAACAGGAGACTAAGCAAGGTTTAACATGTGATACACGTGATGATAAACGTGAAAGAGTCAACTCTGTCAACTGAGCTGTTACTCCCCCCTGCAGGTCATTTGGAGTACTGCTGTGGGAGATCTTCTCTCTGGGTTACATGCCTTACCCCTGCAAAACCAACCAAGAAGTGCTGGAGTTTGTCACCAGCGGAGGAAGGATGGATCCTCCCAAGAGCTGCCCAGGGCCTGTGTGAGTACTGTTTCAGAGTACTACATGTATCAGCTTATGTAACATGCAGTGCAACTTCAACACCTCTTATTATGTAGCTATCGGATCATGACCCAGTGTTGGCAGCACTGTCCTGAACACCGGCCCAACTTCTCTACTATCCTGGAGAGAATTAACTACTGTTCTCAGGTACAACTTTAGCACACATCTCTACAGAAACAAGTACAATTAGTGTTATTAGTAATAAATGTAATATTTATTTACTCTTCTTTCCTCTGTTCTTCCAATTCATCAGGACCCAGATGTCATCAACACACTGCTTCCAGTGGAATATGCCCCCACCGCAGAGGATGATGGTAGCAGAGTCATCCGCCCTGACCACGCCTCCAGCAGCCTCACTCCGCTCCTGGTGTCCCATCCTGTTTCCCAGGATTCCCCTTCCCAGCTGGGCCTGGGTCCAGCCCCTCATCCTCTGCAGCCTACCAAACCCCGTCTCCTTCTCCAGAGAACCCAGGCTGTCCACCAAGAGGTGACGTCGTGCCGCGAAGCTCTGGAGCCGTCCTGGGCCGAGCCTGTTCCAGCTCCATGTTTGTCAGCGGCAGGTGTGTTTGCAGGAGGTCACTGGCTCCACCCCGAGCCCCCTGATCACTATCCACTCTCGAGAAACACCTCGGGGAGCCAGAAGCTGAAGAACAAGACAAAGAACCTTTGGAACCCCACGTACGGCTCCTGGGTTTTGGAAAACTTCAGGGGGAAGAAAACGCTAGCTCACACTCAGTCCATGCCACTCTCAAGCTCTTCTTCCTCCACCTCTCACACAGCGACGCCTCAGACCAGCAACCCAGCCTCAGAAAACAATGAGGCTGGGAGTGACAGCGCCAACAGTACCCACCACTGCACTCCCTCGACTCCATCCCCTTCCTGCCAGGCTCAACCTGTCCAAAGTATGTCCTGCCACAAGTCCCTAGTAGGTGGCAGCACAAAAGCTGGCATTGACCTGGCTAAGCTGCAGAGTTTCCCCTGTGGCAACGTCAACTATGCATACGATGAGCAAAGCTACGAGGCAGAGAGCTTGCCCCTGGTTAAACCCAAAGCCGCAGAAGCCATCACAAACACCACTTCTGCCCCCAGCGTGGTATTGGCGTTAGGCCTCCACACCTCCTCATCCTGCATGCCCAAGCTGCTGCTGAAGCGCCACGCCAGCTACGGACATGAGGATGTCAGGAAACACACCAAAGCCGGGAAACCCACATGCGACAGAGACTCAGGCTTTTCTCTGTCTGAAGACCTCAGCGTTACCCCAATCTAAGAAATGTCTTAACTGTAGCAAGGATTGTGGCTTAAGTCTAACGTTACCCAGAGGCTGTTCTGATAGTCCGTTGTTCTGGGTTGCTGGAACAAAAGCATGACCATAAGGGCTCTAGCATGGTGTGAGAGCCGCAACATCTAATCAGAACTTTTGGAATGCTGGGGGAAACACAAGCACTCACATGCGCTCAATCACTCCTCTACACTGTGATCAGAGAGCAGATGCTGAACTCGCTGTCCGGCGTTTTCTCAGTGCCCACATTGCTGGTGAGGACTGCCGTACATGACTGCTGTCGCGGGACTCCTTTTCCTATCTGTATTTGTTTTAAATGAAAGCTTTGGTAGTGGTATACACTAAACTGTATACCAAACTGGTATATAGTTTGTTGCATAGTGAGCGATTTGTCAGAATTCGCAGTGTTAAATGTACATTATGACCAGTAAAAACTAATCATTAGGCCATTGGGTGGATTGTACCATTTAACTTTGGCAGTCTAAAAAGAACTTCACAGCTTTTGAGCTTCAAGGTCCATGTCCACTTACTGTGTATTTCCGAAGCTTGTTGAGTAAAGAATGTTGGTCATGTGACTAACAAAAGGGGTACTAAATGTGGAGATCATAAATCCTGCTTTTGATCTCATGATCTCGGGTGACCAGATGGATTCTGCAGGTTTTTGCCACTTGTTCCTGAGAGCTTCATGTTGAATATAAGACATCACTGCTCCAGACAGAGAAATTGTTCCACAGAAACATGCTCACACGTTTCGTGTATTGACTAACACAAAGAAGACATAAGGTACTTGATGAGCTTTAGGTGACATGAAGGCGTCGCCTAGGCTCTCATTTAACTCTCATCAAATAAGCTTATATCCCGGAATGTCAAACTGTTCCCATGAAAACTGTGAAATGGCGTTAGATTAGCGCTGACTCCTCATGAAATAGCTGAAAATAGCTGTCAGGATATAAGTAAGCAGAGCCGGTTCTGAGAAACTACACAGCTCCTGATGTTGCTTTGCATATTTTTCACTACTCCTGACTGTCTTTCGCAATGTCCTGATATTTGATTGGACTCATATAAGCGTAGAGAATTTGTTGACAACGTAGCTGTGAAAATATTTGCTAGTTTTGTACTTACTTCCATACACTGGACTAACCCATCGCGTTTGTAACAATGTAATCATTTATTTGTTTTTGTTTATGTTAATTATAGTTCTGTATTTGTAGTTGATCACTGCCATAAGATACCTCTACGCTGCATCTGATGTAGTGCTGGTAGTACCTAGGTTTACTCAGCAGAGGGAGGTATTCAGCTGCGATATGCCAAATATGCTGCTGCGGGTCTCTCACTTCATTCAATTAATCAAAGATTTATTGTGAAAATCTCTATCCAGCATTCAGGCTTCTCTTATTTAATCATTTTGGTAGTTGTACCTGATATGTGTCTTTATTTGAAGCCTAAACAAGTCAATAGTTTATTTTTGAATATGTTAATGGTCAGATGGAGGGTTCTGTTGGCTAAATGTGTTTCAGTGCTCAGGCCTGCTGATATTAATGAGTTTGTTTGTCTGTTTCCTATACAGTTTACAATAACGTCTTATATAAAAGGTAGCTCACCAGAGGGCTCACATAATCTGGAAATGTTAGTTATTACTTTTAAATACTTATTATTACCTTGCTCAGTGTTTATTTTTCTGACCTGGTGCATTTTATTTGTTCCTGGATTTTTTATGTAGCTGAGCATTTAATGCCTCAACCAAAAATGCACTCTATGCAAAATACTGTCTTTCATCTGACCTTATTGTGCTCCCAAATAAAACAGTCTATATTGATCTTACATGTGGTTGAACAGTCACACCGAGTTTCTTTCAAAGGTACAGAATGAAAGTGATACATAGAGAGAGCTTTACTTTTGAAAACAAATGTAAGTATATTTTCTCTTTATTTTCATATTTTTACATATTTTAATTCAGTTCATTGGTAGAATGTGAAAGTCTGTGCTGTAACCAACATTGTAGCATCAACAACACAAGAAATTAAAGTAATTAAAGTTTGATTTGAATTTTAAGTTTGAATTAAAGTTTGATGGCATTTCTGGTAGACTCTGTATGCATTCAGGTTGAAGGGTGTCTCTCCCCCTCTCTCCTGCCTTATTTCTGTCTTTCCAGCTTTTTCTATCTAGATTAAGCAGACATGCAAAAAATATACAAATTAGTTTGATCACAGGAATAAAAGAAGTGAAAGACATACAAATTGTTATACAATGAATGAGTTTGTCAGAACAGTGATGGATAATATACTCTAATCAATACACATTAGTGTACTGACGACATGTATTTGATTCTGAGGTCTGTGAAACAGTCCAGATTTCATGAAGGTTCAATGAGGAGGACTGACTCGCGATTCACTCACTCACAGTTTGATCTTTGAGAACATTTCCTTCCCATGTAACATCCCTCAGGGAGGCAGAGCCTCCTGGTTTAGTGTCAGTTAATTTGCTCTGTTATTCAGTAACTAGGGATACCTTCTCCTCTCTGTTCAGTGTCTAGCCTGTCTCTTTGGTCAGTGGCTTTATATAGACTAAACTTCTGTTTTTCTTTATGTTTATGAAGTGTTATAATAGTCTCTCATCTCAATGTAAAGATCAAACATCACTTTCTATAGTTTGGTTGTTTTCTTTGGTGCTCGAGCGAACGATTTCCTCTCTAGTCCCATCATTGTTTACGGACTCCAGTGTGTGGATGAGGTTTTCCAGCCCCCACAGGTAACCGTCCTCCCGGTTGCCCTCTTGCCAGGGAATGTCATGGTTCAACGTGTGGCCCTCCGGTAACGCCGTGGTCTTTCCAAAGTCAATAATCCAGACCTGGGCTTTGCCCGTGTGGTCGTGGATGAAGAGAAGAGAGCTGCCAATGACCTAAAGACAACAAGGACGAAAACAATTTTTTTGTTTTGCTTCTTTTCATACACAGCTATGAGGTTGTTTGTGTGATTGTTTATGTAAAATCCAATTGATAAAATAGAAAGTTTTATATAGAAGAAAATCCATATGTTGAGTCAGATTAGTAGTATTTTAACATTAACCAAGCTTTTACTTGTTTATGCCGTATTTATGCATTAATGACGTAAAGTCTGCAACCTGTGTCAGAAAATTATCTCGAATTTGCCAAGTTGTTCTCCTGACATAAGAGGCCGTTGATGTGAACTTTCCCTGTGGAAGAGTCCTTACTGGGATTTTTTTGACATGAATGCCGCACTCGTAACATCCTCTAGTATAGATAAATGGAATACTGACATTACAGTAAATGGTTAAGACTTGGAAAAGTGTCTACATTTAAGTTAAAGTAGAATGTAGAAAATAGAATGTTGATTTTTTTTTTTTTTTTTAATTTTGATGAGGAAAATAAGCCTTGAGCTCATAACCTGTCAACAGCTACACATTGTGATCATGTTCACTCCAGAGTGGAGCTCTGAGCCGGTATGAATTAAGAAGCAGCTTCGCACATGGCCTTTACAGGCCTGTCGGCAGAGCAGCCCAGACCGTAATCACTTCAAACTTATTTAATGACGTCGAAATCATGTCCCTATAATCCAGGGTTTTAGGTGTCCCACCTCCGACACACCTTCAAATAAATGACAAGCTGATGGTTTAAACTGGGTGTGCTGGAACAGGTTGTCCCCAGCACGATGCCTGATCAGGTATTCAAGGCTTTCTTCACACTATGATTCGGACAACAGACAGCTTTCACAGCAACAAGTAAGTTAAATTGCAAGTAAACACAGGTGTAATTAATAACGTATTGAGCCTCGGTTCCATTCAGTGTGGCAAAGCCTGTTCATTGACCCTGTCTGACATGAAAGGAACAGAAGCTGAACTGCTGTCATTAGGGACACCTGTGTTTATATTCTATTAAATCTATCTATTGCTATTACTAATTCTTGCTAAAATGGCTGCTGTGAAAAAGGTCTATAGTCAGGACTACACATGCTCTACATGCACTAAAACATATTAATGCTCTGTGGGCTCAAATTTTGATGAATAAAAAAAATCTGGATTAAAGTGGAGGACCGTCCGAAGATCCTGTGTAGTGAGTTTTTTGTCAGTTGTGTGTGAAAATGTTTGCTTTACATTTTGGTGAAAGTTGCAAAGTCTTAAAATGTACAGCTGATTTGTTATTATTTAAAACAAAATTTAAACATTGGATGATTCCTGTAGTGACACCATTTAAGGCAGCCACTATTAGCAGACAAAAAAAGGAGATTGGAACAATCATAATGCTAAATATGTAGATAAAGTACAAAAACTGTTAAAGATAAAAAAAAAATAAATGGCTTGAAATATTTGCTATAAGTATAAATACGAATGAAACAATACAACTTTGGTACAACTAAACTATTCTCAGAGAGCACAAATCTCCCCTCCTCTTGCATATCCCAGACTGTAGTGTTAGATTTTTTTATGGACATTGCTGAATGACATCAGTTGGACCTCTCTATGTCAATTCATTCAGGAGTTATCTCCAAAAGATGTTTAATGACCTTTCAGTGACTTTAACCTTTGACCCTGAAAGCCCCAAAGTCAATCATTTGTATCCAGTGCTGTCAACTACAAAATGACACCAGAAGGACCTCTTTTTGTCAATTCTGACAATTCAGCGATCTTGACCTTTGACCACCAAAATCTAACCAGCTGTAGGATAGACAAAGATATGCCTTTGATGGTCCAAATCCAAATAAGAGTTACCTTATTCAAAACCAAATAACCTAACAAACACCAGCGGAAACATAACCTCCTTGGCGCAGGTCAGTAATAATATCAAGTAAGATCCGGTTTAAATAAGCACATTTCAACAACTGTTGGTGTCCATGGAACACTCGACAGGTCGAAAATAGTTTGGGAACCAGTGCCAGACTGGCCACACTGGGGTTTGATGACTATAAGGACGTACGGACTACAGTCACCTGCAGCACTCTTCCCCAAATCATATATCTTTAGGACAAATGGCGTTCGGTCCTGCCTTTGCTTGGACACGTCATGTTTGCTTTTCCTTTAGTTTGTCACTCATCCTTCGATCTTTCACTCATCACCTCGTGTTGTTTAAAGAACTCCGACGTCTTCAGGGCGTGTTGGATCGCTGTCAGTCTGCTCAGGTAGGACTTCTGTGTTGCAAGAAAGAAGCAGGCATTTAGAAGCAGAAGCAGAAACGCTGTCCGAAGCCTTTGATTTCAAATATGTACTTTGATCTGAACCCTTATGTGAGAAACAAGGTGCATTAGCAAAACAACAGGGTGTAGAAAGTGTATATTTGGGAACCTCCCTTCATTAAGAAAACTCAAACAGGATTATGGAGTAAATATTTGCTTTATGTGCTGCAACTGGAACTGCGTTCCTGCCGTCCAAACACTCGCAGGCTGTTTACATCCATCATTAAATATGCTCATACTGCCCCCTAATGTAACGATACAAAGAAATTTACATTTGTCCAAACACTGAACACGGATGTGAGAGCTAACTCAGAGCTGTGTATTTGTAGTTGGTGTAGTCTCTCAGGTTGCTCTGTGTGCACTCGTACATGCACAAATACACTCACTACGAATGTGTGCATGCGTGTGTGTGCGCGCCACGTACTATGATGCTGACGTTTTCTCCAACAAAGTCCTTGAACACCTGGATGACATCATGCTTCGATCTGGTTTTCTTGAAGTCTGTTCGACACGTGCCGTCACTTTTCTGAAAGAGAGTCAGTGACTTCGATTGTGAATAGTTTGTTTCACCGCAGTTTTGTCATGTATTTTGTGACTCTCCAGCACACGTCAAGAGACAGACTGTGTACCAGCCTAGACAGAATTTATGTGCGCTGCAAGATCACCTGACGATCCGGTGATCTCGTATGCAAATGGTTCATACATGCAGCAAAACGTCTGGTTTCTTTAACTGCTAAATCCTCCACTATGTTCACCAGCCCCTCACATAATTTGTCTGATGCTTGTTGCTGGGCTACAGATGCACAAGTAAGGTTAGCAGAGCTTTTTCACATGCATGTTATAATAATCTGAGAGAAACTTTCAGATCAAAACGTTCTATATGTTGTACATTTTAATGCCTAACACACGGTGGCTGAAAGATTTCAACACTAGGCAACTTGGAAGTAGACCAGCACCAGCAAACGAAGATATCTTCATCATTTTGACAGCACAGGAGCTGTAAACACTCTTGTCACAAACAAACAGAAATACTGCGAGTAGCTAGCACAGATGACAGTGGATGTGGATGTTTCTAGGGGACACAAAAAAGGGACGGAAAGGTATTTAAGTTGGGAAAAAAAAAAAGGAAATTCAGTTTTTCTCTTTGTTTAAATAGCGTATGAATATCAGGTTTCTGTGGTAATATTTGAACTGGCAGACCAATAACAAACAGTTTAGCGTTTTAATAAGACGCGAGTGTCTCACCTGCCCATCACTTTTTAGTTCCCCCAGGAAACATCCGTATGTGTTTCCACCTGTGCCACTTGCAGTGTGTTTTGAAGATGTTTCTTTCATTATGGATTTGGATTACATTTTCAGAGGTCAAAAAGGCACAATTGATTAGATCCAGGTGCTGATCAGGATCACTGTCTTGACCCAAGGACAAATTTCAACATTTTTTTGTACGTCTACACATAATGCACTGACATGCTTAGCAAAAAAAAGGTGGACAAAAACATCAAGAGTTCTGCCATTCACCAAGGTTTGATCCACATTCCTCGAGTATTCTGGATCTGGTGTTCCAGAATGGTCAAAAATGTAAGGCTTGTGGAAGATTTGCTACTGTGAGATACCAAATAATGAGAATTGCACCACCAAAGTTGGAGCCGAAACCCTTCATATCCAAATGTACGTTTGGAGATTCAAATTAAAAATGTCACACTAACACTGAACTGGGAGCATGTTTTCATGTTTTGCAGACATATTGAGATTTGGGAGAGATTTTCAGCCTTGGCGAAGCTCCGCGCTCTCCGATTGCTGTCTGGTTTGCTGGTGTTTTGTCTATTTGCATGTGTTTTGTTAATCTACAGCACAGTGAGCTCCACAGTCTATGTGAAACTCCCGCTACCTTGATCCCTTCTATCCTGAAGCCCAGGGTGTTGGTGGAGCTCATGCTCTCCCTCCACTGCATGTAGCGAGGCTTGGTGACGCCTCGTTGGGAATGCTCCTCGGGAGTCGGCCCCGCGCTGTCCACCTCCGTCATTTTCTTGTACAGGTCCTCCCTGGGCTTCGGCCGCTCACGTGCCCGAACCAGCTCCTCCTCCAGGTACGTCCTGGAACAGCGAGGGGAGACAAAAAAATGATTCAAGTGCAGGAGCTGCATGTTTGCGCATCGCTTTGTACGCTGCGTGTAAAGTTACAGTAGCGTCTGTTTACTTTCAGGGTTCGTCTTAGTGAATATTAAGGCGAAAAAAGGTCACTGATCGTGAAGCTAGTAGGAGTCAAGTATGTTTGCACTGAATAAAAATGTCCACTGTGCTTCGTAATCGACGTGAAGACAACAAGCTGTCATTTTTGATGTGCTGCCATGTGACTGCAGCAGCACGTTCCCGCTCACAGCAGCGGGCCGCAACACGCTAACAGATGAGAATTTCAGTTTCAGTTTGCGAGCTACACTTCCTCAGTGCTGCAGAGGGAAGCTGAGAGGAGACTCCAGTGCCAGTGTGTGTGTGTGTGTGTGTGTGCAAGTTAGTGGTTTTGCAACTTTGCGGTTGAGTATTTTTGAATAAGGGGAGTCTCCAGGGACGCCCTGCATAAATTTCTGTGTGTGTGTATGTGTGTGCACAAATATACATTTAGTACACATTATAAGATTTGTGTGAGTCTATGCGTGTATGATCGTGTGTGTGCTCAAAGCTGTCAGAGGGCAGAATGGCTGCAGCTGTCCAGCTGTGCATGCAGCACTGTGCGCATGTGTACGTTCATCATGTGTGCATTTGTGCGTACGCAGTACAGAATGTATGTATGTTGTGTGTCTTTTCCTGTGTGAGTTTGTGTGTGTGCACATGACAGTGTGAGGCACTTGACCCGCTGTGGCAGGAAGTCAAGCACACAGCCTGCAGTTACAACAGGTGTTCACTTGTAGAGCAAAAATCGCTCTAGGCAACGCGCAGACGTCTCACTTAATGATTTCTGCCAAACCTGAATATCAAGACGATCGTCGAGCACACGTGCACACGGGGAAAATGTCATAGACGATATCATTTCAGCATTTACAAACACTTGAGGAAAATAATATACATCAAAAATCTCACCTCACTCCCATCTTGCAGTCCATGACGTTGGGGAGCTCAAAGTCGGCCAGCAGATCGGTCATATGCAGGAAGGACTCTCCATCTTTCTCCACAACGCCGTGGTAACCGGGCACGAACGGGAGCAGCCCGTCGTCCCTCAGCTTCTCGAAGCACTGCATCTCGTTCTCCGAGAACTTCTTCAGGATGTTGCCCTCGTCCGCTGCCTTGAAGTTACCTGAGACAAGATGAAGCCAAAAAGGAAGATCGACTTACCTCCCTTGAACAAATATTAAGACTATGTGTCTGTCATCCAAGTACTGAAAGCAGGGCGGTAAACGAAACAGGAACGCCAGATTTCACTATGATCAGAGCAGGTCACACCTTTATGCCCTGCAAGCTGAACCCAGTTCAGTTTTCTCCTCTGGGTCGCACTGAAGGGCCACTGCACGATCGTCTTCAACTTCCACCAGGGCGGTTTGCTCTGGAAAACAGCACACACACACAGGTGAAGATAACCGAGCCGAGTGGATGATCTGAGATCAGCGAAGCGCAGCTCGCGCTCTGATGCCAGGCAGTGATGAAAACCTCCAATCTAGGTCAGTGAGAAGCCGTTCCTGTCAAAACTCTAATCTGCGCTCAACATCTCTATTCAGCATCTTCAGCCTAGCGTAGTGGTGATGAGGAGGAGGAGGATTTGTTAATTGTTGTTGTTATGCAGCAGGACTCTGAATTTCACACTGACCACAACAAGCTTGTTTTTGTCACCAGATTCCTCTTTTTCAGGGACAAAATGTGAAGGTTTGACGCAGAATGTTTAACACTGGCCTCTCAGCTCCCGCTCACTTGTTCCCGATGCGTCACGCGACTGTTTGCGACACACAAAAAGTGCTCACCGAATCCTGAAGACAGAGAAAAGATGGCTGACAAGTCAATTATCTGTTCTTGTTGATTTTGTTCAGGAAGTTTGTTTAGGGACTGTCTTCCCACCACCTTTGATTTCTGCATTCTACTCTCTCTCTCACAGAAAAACTGTGAAAACTTGCATATTTCACACACACACACACAGTGATTCACTGTTTTATTCCCTCTCAGAGAGCTCACCATATCTCAAATAACACACACGTTGACAGTGGAAGGACTACATCAAAAAGGGAAAGGGAGTGGATCCGGGCCTGGGAGAGGTCACTTCATTCTGCTCGTACTCTGGCTCGAACAGAGAAATGAAACTAGGGTTGTCATCTCGGCGCGGCAGCCGGTCGAGTCTCTCAGAAATGTCATCTGATACGCTTCGCTTGCTGCACTTGTTTACAGATAATACTGCGCTGTGAAACTCCTGCTTGTTAGACTCCTGCGTATGAATTGTGTTTTGATGCAGGCGGGTCACATGTTTGATTATATGTCAATGTGTGATGTCTTATGCACAGAGTGACAGTGGAAGCTCGAATGTGACACGTTGACCCTGCGGGCCAATGTTTATATTTTACGCAGTCTGACGACATTTCATGTTGTTCACATTACAGCGGCCCGGCCAGCCTCGATGACAGACAACACTGCTTTCAGGTCCATATGTTTGACCGGAGTGTGACTGCGGCGCCCGTTTGGTTTAAGCCAGCACATCCCAGCTGAGGAGTCTGGTCCGGCCTCCACAGAGGTGCAGGATAAAGCTCACGGGGAGATCGCTACTCACGCAGGCAGGAAGGAAACTAAAAAAGTTCTTGGATAATTTCACCTCCTTGTGTCTGATTTGACAAGCCATAAAAACTGGTGTAGACTGGTGTAATAACCAATAATTACTCTATATAATAGGCTCGTCTGTTTTGTGTGAAGGTAACCGGCGGGCTAGCGTTATATTTAGAGGAACTCCTAATTTCTCTCATAACTGCCCTTCAGCACAGACCTGCTTACAATAACAAAGACATAAAGTTTTATTTGCTGTCACCGATGAAAAGGAAATGACAGAATCTCTGTGTTTTCTGCTCACTTTCTTTCCAGATCTCACGTGTGTGTGATAAGGACAGTCAATCGCACCCCTGCAACGAGAATGCATGTCCAGAATTCAAATCTTCCGCTTGTGGTTGCTCGTCCTGAAGTGTCTCCTCCGCTGCACCGCTGACAGTCAATCTGCATCGACAAGTGAACCTCCAACAGTTTAGTGCTGATTTCGCGAGTGTCTGCGACTTCCTGACGCGGTTTCTCTGTTAAATGTCACTTAAGGTTAAGCCTCAAATTAGTTACTGACCACACAAAAAGGCAATATTACGCAATGACATGTAGCCTGTGTGTGTGTGGGCTGAACGGGCAGAGGCGACCGTCCCGTTCTCAGTTAGGACACCTTCAAGGAGCCAACAAGGAGCTCAGATGGACATTTCAATTTGGGAGGGCCTTCATACTTAGCCCGGCGAGCTCGCTTAAACATATCCCGCAGTCTGTCTCCCCCTGTCACACAAACGCCGAGCCTAACAGGCAACGTGTATTGAGTGTGTTTGAAAGAAAGTGACAGCACTGGTCCTTGTGTGGAGAAGATGTGGCGGCAGCAGAACACACACACACACACACACACACACACACACACACACACACACAGAGTCCTACAGAGAGTCTGAACCTGAGAATAAAATACAACTTCCCTACGCATCGCACACAGGGACGATGCAAGAACTGCTGCAAACCAACACAAACCTAATCTGAGCTTCCTTTTTCGACTTCATGTCCATCCATCCGTGTGTTTGCTTAATGCGGCTGAGCCTCGCAGGCCACGAGTGAAGCTTTATCAGCCAAGAACGTCAAACACACTTCCACCCCGAGCGAAGTGTGCTGAAGGAGGGGTCTGCAGGTCGCGCAGCGCCAAAACACAACACAACTTGCTGACCCGACATTTAACATGTGACAGAAGCAGATGAATGTGAGAG
Source organism: Mola mola (assembly GCA_001698575.1). NCBI lineage: Eukaryota > Metazoa > Chordata > Actinopteri > Tetraodontiformes > Molidae > Mola > Mola mola. The sequence goes on from KV751346.1 coordinate 4,826,754, forward strand.
TTAAATACACACAGGTTTCTTTAAGATCGTTAGATTCCAAAGGAGACCATCGGGATTCCCGAAGACGACAAGGAGCACTGTACATTTCAAACTTGTTTCACGTCTGTTCTTTTAAGAGGAAAGCACTGCTTCTGCCACTGATGAGGTCGTTCATAAACAGAACAGGCACAAAAATGTAGAAGTGACTAGTTTCCCTTGACGACTTTTTGCTGGAGAACACAGTCAGACTTAAAAGCTGTAGTGGGACTTAATAAACCAGACTTTTAAGTATCTCTGCTCCCCTGTGCAGGTCCCAGATGTGTTCTGTCAGGCAGCACTCGGCTGGGTTGTTTACGTTGTAAAAACATCAAGTCTTTACTCACAGAGATTAATTACATGGGAAAGTTACAAACACGGTCCCCACGGAAATACGAAAAAAAATGTGGATGCTTTTTGTGTTTTACTCATGCATATATGCATATGGCCATATAACAGCGGGTCATTTGGATTATTTTACACACTTTGTGACTGGAAATGCTGCTAATATCCCTCTCTGCTCACCTCTCCCGCCTCCACGAGCTGCTCCAAAGTGACGATGCCTTTGCTTTTGCTCTCGCTGTCGCTCAGCAAGTCGTCCTCGGACTCCACCGCGGAGGAGCCCGTGGAGGAGATGGAGGAGCTGGACAGGTTCCTGCGCAGGGGCATGTCCGCCACATCTCCCCAGTCCCTCTGCTGCATCTCCCGGGAGGAGTCGCCTCCCTCCGGGGTGATGGTGACCTGCGGCACGGGGCGCGCATCCATGGCGGGCGGCGGTCCGGTCACGCAAGACGGGGAGACCCGTGCGGCATTCCGATGGGAGGACCTCCTAGTTGTTCCCTCGTCTGAGAGCCCGAAGTCGCTGGAGGTCTGTCTCCTGCACTCTTTGGGCATCGGGCGGCGAAATCCGCCGAGAGCGCGCGAGCGGAGGCGCGCGACCGCTTCACTTTTAACTGGCAAATCTGGTCATTTCACTTTGAGTTGAAGCACTTCCTCGTTGCTGGTTGTCCGAGTTTTCGCACACTGAAACGCCCTATGTCAGCCTCTGTGCTCCGCTGCCGGCTGCTGGAAAGGAGAACCCCTGCGTGGCGGGAGCGCGCTCCTCATCTTCCGCGTTGCGTCTCTCGCTTCCTGCGCGACAGTTGAGCTGACAGGTGAAGCCACGCGTTGCCTTCCGACAGCGCGTCCGTCCTGCAGCTGTTCAAACCTTCACACTGAGTTTTAATAACAGAAGCGTGTCACTTTTTTTTTTTTTTTTTTTTTTTTTTTTAAATCATGATGGAAACAGACCTGTACTGTTATCACAAAAAGGGGGGAAAAGCACACCTTGTGCACGATATAAATAGATTTACAAACCTCACTGCGAGCCGTGAGAGGAAGTTGTTTGAAAAAAAACAAAAAACAAAAACACATGTTTATCGTGGTGTCAATCATATCCAGGAGGTGGCGCTCCTGTGTGGGGTTACTGCTGACAGCTGATTATATGATAGCCAAAAGGTTTAAAAAAAAAAAAGAAAAAAGGCTGCACCGTTACAGCCCCAGTGTCATCAAGGTGAATTGAAACATTTATCAGATTTATGCTTCGTGTGGATGATTTTTGTAAGGGTTCACATTCCCGAGGGTGCTGTGCGCCCACCTGGACCCCATGTTGGGAACCACTGAGTTAAAATACATCAAGTATGGATATGATGCAGGCTACTGTGCATGAAAGACGGGAAATCATCATGTCTGTGTGCCTGGACAGATTTTCTGTCACTAGTTGCCCATTTAAGCCAGATGAAGTTGCCATGATAATATTCAGAGCTCAGAGATCTGTTCCCTGAGGCGTGCTTGGGTAACTTTAAAACCACGTGGACACACAAACCTCCCCACAAAGAGTAAACAAAGATGCTGACTAATGTGAGGTTTTTTTGTTTTAATTTGTGACGAAAAACTGGTTCTGCTAGCTGATGGAAATCCAGCTGTGCTGCTGAGAAACGGCGAATTTTTAGATATGGAAACAAAAAAAGGAAATACGTGAAGGCAGGAACAGTTTTATTGTTTGAAACTAGATCACTGAACTTAGGGAATACCTTTTGATCAATAATTGATGACTATGATCATCTTTTTTTGTTTGTGAATGAAGAAATAAGTGAGAGACACGTTCGTTAATGCCTGCGGCCTTCAAAGAGCCGTGATGCCACTTCGGACATGAGAGGAGCGCAGAACACTGGCTGTGGATTTTTCTTCTATATAAACACAGTGAGTGTTTACATTTAGTATTTCTCACCTCAACACATTCTCACTGCTTCACTGAGGCCCAGCAAAGCCATTCTGTCCTCATATAATATAAACAAAGGTTTGTTTGGGTTTTTTTGTTGTTGTTATGTAACATACACTGGTGACATTCATGAAAGCACCCTTGATAAATATCTCGCCACATTAATGTCTGTCAACCGGTGTTTACAGGACAGGACAGAAATATCCACACGGATCTTTGGTTTTACAGGAGCGCACAGTTAACTACTGATTGTTTTTTTCTGCCCAGTAACCTCATTTGAGGATGTACTGTCAGAATAGATTTTTTTTCTCGGAATGCAGGACCATACTTCTTGCATCTGTACAGCCACATTTTGCATAATAAATAAAGGTAACCTTAGTTTACTATTTTCTGCTTTCATTTTTTTTTTAAATGTAATAATCAAGTATTAAGTATTTGACAGTATCATGAATTGGTGTTAAGTCTTTTAGGAATAAGGTTCTAAATTCACTTCCTCCTCTTTTCCATTCTAGGGAATTTGAGTGGGTGGCATCCCCTCAGGTACCTGCACAGGTATTGAGTGAACTGTGGGGTTTTCAACCAACAGGAGCTGATGACGTTGTTGGCTTCGGGATGAGGGAGACGGTGACTGAACATGTCTACAAGCCCAGAGAGAAGACAGTGCAGACACACTGATTTTAAGTGATAGCCTCAAGTGTAAATGTATTGTATTGCAATCTATTCATTCAGTCACTATAGCAGTCACAGAGTGTCCCCGTCAATGTTTTTCTTTTCTTCATTAAGTAAAGTTAAGTCCAAGTTTAACTTGAATTATTGTGAGATTAACTTTGATTTGATTTGTAGATAATATAATGCTTAATCAATGTGATGAAAAAAAAATTATTCTGAAGGCTGACTTCACATGGTATGGAGGGTGCGGATGAAGTGATTTGGAAAGGCAAGCAAGAAACGCACTTAGATTAAAAATTAGTGTGTCATCGAATACGAATTTCTGAAAAAACAAAGAAAAAAGAGTTTTCAAATTAAGTGTATTTTTTCGACAAATGTACTGTGTACGTCCTTTGCAGAATTTTCTAAAACACTCCAGTCCAATAGGGGGCAATAATGTGCCAATAAGTAGACTTAAAGCGAAGACTGAGTGGGTGACGTTAGTGGTACGGGGAATAGTGGCAGGGTGAGATCTCACTGTCCCAGCGCGTCCCGGATTTGACAACCAAAAATAACAGGTAGCTACTCTGTTGCTGTGTAAAAAGCACCATGTTTGCCCTCAAAAACGCACTCCGCCTCGGCTCCAGGATATCCATCCCTGCGGTGGCGAGGAGAGGATGCGCGGGGGCGTCCATTCCGGTGGACGATGTGGTGAACGGACTCACCGACGAGCAGATCCAGGTTAGCCAACCCGGCTAGCTGACACTAGCACCACAGTGTTGACAAATGAGTACAACGGTGCAGTTGGCGCTTAAAAAAAAGGTCTAAATTTAACGAAACAAGGCTGAAATACAATATGGTTAAAGAGGTATAACAGACAAAAGATGTCAAGGACACTATGCCCATGAGAGGGTGACATAACGCTGAAGTTTGCCAGCAGGCGTTTAATATTAACCAGCCAACCTAGCGAACATATCACTGTCGCTCAAAATGAACATTTTATCTTGAATGTATCTAGTGACTAAAGCAAGCGACGCGGTTCATTTCTCCATGAACGTCGTTCTAGGTCACACAGATTTATTTAACTACCACTGGTAGCTATAACAGCAATAACGCAAAGTTATGGCTGTAGAGAGATGAAGATGAGTGAAAAGGTAAAAATATAAGATGGTAAAGACAACCGAAGCTTCTTTTTTTTCCCCCCTCCTTTTCGGAGAGGTTACACAAGTTTAAAACTGTAAGATGGCTGCCCTATGTTTCATTCTGGAACAGCTGGCAAGTATTTAATTGGGCTTTCGAGCTACTCGTGTTAGTCTGGGTCAAATGTTCACCTGGAGGGAGGAGCTTCCACTTCCAGGTCAAGTTTGGTCGTTTTGGTGCAGGTTGACAGCAGATCAGTGGTTTTTATGGCAAAGTGACATGGGAGGGGGAGGTGAGGAGGTGGGGCTCATATCAAGCATCTGATTGGATGAAAGTAACGGTCCCGCAGCTCCTGTGTTCATATTCAGTTTAATGTATTTCTAATGTCTCTTAACAAGGTCTGCACGGCATTGGGGCATCTTTACTGCATCCCTCTGTAACCCGAATTGACCCTTGTAGATATTTCTTATAAAACAAATAATGAGCGTCTCGGTGTGTCATAAAGTCAAATTAAGAAGGAGATAATACCTAGATGTTTAATTGAATGTAAATTAAATAGAATATTGGTCATAAAAAAACTCAATGCCCTATTTTGCGTGAGAGTTTTTCACAATTACTAGGCCCTGAAGTTGTTCCTCAACAACCTCCTAATTTATATTATGTACGCAAATTGTTGTGTTTGAGTTACAATATTTGTTCAGTTTGGGCTTTAAAAGGCAGTAAATCACAAGAAAAGTTGTTCTCCCTTATTATCACATCATAAATGTGCTCATCTTACTTAAAAAGTTGTTCTGATAGTGGAATCGGTATCGGAAACGCCACCAACACTGACGAAAATGTGAAAGTATCGAAATCGACAAGTACTGAATCTAAGCACTGATCCAGTACCACAAACACAAGACCTTGACCACTATCGAGTTAGATCCATTAGCTTAGCTTGACATTACATACTGGAACTTAACGTTGATTGCCATATTTAATGTGATCGTGTAGTGCTCTAGCATCCAAACAAGTTTATCACAGCATATACATTATAAAAAGTTCAAGCACAGAAACTCCCTGCTGAGGTCTGGAAACACTGTAGCTGTAAATGCTTTAAATATATATTTTTTTGAGACACGATGACATCGTATCAGCGCTCGGTATTGGTCGATACCCAAAGGACAAGTTTTATTGGAACATCTCTTATGTGTAACAATGAAAGCTTGTATATGAATGTTTGGTAATATTATCCAAATATCTTACGATTACTTCCTAACACTGACTGCTTTTCTAATTGTAAATCGACGTCTTGTTTACAACTAATTCAAAGTGTGAAAAGTGTTAAAATAGTGTCATATAATATGTATCGTATAAGAACTGAGCAAAGCATATTATAACTCAAATTTATATACAAGAGCTTTATTATTAAATATCGTTAAGGAGTAGCTTTCAGGTTTTTGATGGCCTTGTACCTACTAGCTGTAAAATTTAAGCATACAGAATAATGGATCAGTAACTGTTTCATAATTACGACTAAGGAGGCAATGTGTTACAAGTATGTATTTGAATGAGTTTTTCCTGTTTGTTTCAATTTTTCTGTGCTTTTAATGTCTTCATGACATATGTGGAAAAGTTATATTGCAGCGTGTTTCTTATTTTATTTTATTTTTTTGTATTTTTATGTTCAGCTCAGACAGACCGTCCGCAGGTTTTGTGCAGAAAAGCTCGCTCCCTATGCTGATGAGATCGACAAGAAAAATGAGTTTTCAAGACTGCGTGTGAGTTAAAACACTTTGAGTTTGAATATGTCACAAAGTGGAAGTATGTTTCTCTGTTTTCTCACATGTCAACTTGCCATCAACCCAAATGCAGGATTTCTGTCTTGGTAACTGGTAATATCGTCTTTCATCCAGGAATTTTGGAAAGAAATAGGGGAGCTGGGACTGCTGGGGATAACTGCTCCAGGTAAGACAAGGAAAAATCAGTCATTTATACAGAGCTGGTTGCAGCTACCTGTAAGCAGTGAAGTATGTATTTAGATTTACTTTTTCATATAAAATTGCTTATTAGATTTAATCACATTTCAGTTAGAATTAACCTTTATAGTTTTAGTCTTGTTTCACTGTCTGACAACTTAAAACAATTGTCCAACTTTAGTCTAAAGGTTTTCTCTCATAAATGTAATTAAGCAGACTAATACAGGTTTTAGATATTGATATCTGTAGTAACTTGTGCAGAATTGCAAAGTGTCTTAAACTCCTTTTGCGTTGAAGCTGCTGTGTTAATTTAACCTGCTGTCGGTTTGAGATGGCACACCTAATCTCTAAACTCACCACATCAGTCTGCCCTCGTCAATCAATGACAGGGATGCATTGTTATCGGTTTCAAGTCTTGTCTCCTCAACATAAAGAAAACCTACATCATAGTTCTGTTTTAACTCATCTAACGTCTCAGCATGAACAGAGGTTGCTGACAAACATGTTTTCTAACGTTAGTTTTCTTTCGCTAACAAAATGAATAGTCTGTAGGAAGCTGCAATTTGCAAAAAAAAAAAATTTGAGGTCCAGTAGGAAACCCGTCTTTTTTTCTTGTCTTTTTTCAAAATACAGAGCAAAAGCGTATTTCTTTATCGATAATTAAAAATTCTGTACACCTCTTTCAGTGGAACATGGGGGCGTTGGATTGGGCTACCTTGATCACGTCATTGTGATGGAGGAAATTTCACGAGTGTCAGCGTCCATTGCTCTCAGTTACGGCGCTCACTCTAACCTCTGTGTCAACCAGATGGTGCGCCATGCCAACGCGCAACAGAAGGAGAAATACATGCCGAAGGTCGTGACCAAAAACATCTTATACTTCACATTAGAAATCGTTTGACAAATGCATAAAAAGACAAACTGGGATTGTGTTTCAACCTCATCGCTGTCTCTCCTGTTGACAGTTAATGACAGGCGATCATATAGGAGCCCTGGCCATGAGTGAGCCCAATGCCGGTTCTGATGTCGTGGCCATGAAACTCAAAGCCAAGAAGCAAGGTAGGACACACCACAAGTGTGATTCAATTGATTAATTGATTACATATACATTTATTCTATATCGAAGCCTGACCGATATATCGTTTGGCCAATATTATCGGGTGATATTGGCCTATCACAGATATACCAGTGTCAGCATATATGTCGTCTATATCGGACAACATCAAAATATTTTGGTTTTAAAGAACACTGTGCAGAAAAAAGAGGCTTGGGGTGACTTAAAATTTCTAATGAAGATTGCTCTTTCACTGCACTGCTGCCATACAAGACAATAACTTATTAAAAAATTATTACTCTGTAAAATATTCTGCCTCCATGGCATATCTTTGTCACAAATGTTTGATACCCTAACGAGGGATTATTGCAGAAAACTGGTATGTATCAGCAAATATATATTAATATCACATTTCATTTGCCTCCTAAAATCGGTGTTGGTATTGCCCCCAAAAGCTGTATATCAGTCGAGCTCTGTTCTACGTTGTGCATTTTTTGTTATTGCTCCTTTATACCACAGGTCCTGAATCTACTTGTATTCTTACGGGCTTGCTGTCTGTCTTATCTGTAGTTTTATCTGTACTTTTGTTCCATTTTTACACTTATGAATGTATGTGTGTACAGCCTGGGCCTGCCATGATAAATGGCATCAACTACCATCAGATGTTGTTAGATGTGTAATATTTCTGGATGATGGAATTTTTTTACTCATGGTTAATGTTTTTTAAATTATGTTACATGCAAGAATTTATAACCATTGTCCGTAAATTCCCATACAGCCAAATATTTAACAAATAAAACAATTCAGAGCTTGACTGTCAGTCAAAAACTATTTGTGCTCTTACGTCTGTTAAAGCATTTACATGCTATTACGGATACATATTAGCGAGTGAGACAAACACATTCACCTCATGATGCCTTTAAGGTTCAGAAACTGTTGTTGGTTGTTGGGTTAATGAGCAGTAGTGGTGTTTGACGTGTCGTGGTTTAGCATGAAATAATTGTTTTGTTGTGCTGTCTGAAAATATCACACACAGCCTAAAGCTTTTGATGAGAAGGTAACTATTAAATATCCACATGACAGTTGTGCACACCACCTCTCTGTACCTGTGAAAAACAATTTAGGGCTGACCTAAATTCGTCAATGCAATGGTCGATGCCATGAAACATGCCGTGAAGGCATTTGGTTTAGGGCAGGAAAGAAGCAAACATTTACACAAAAATAAAAGATAATAAAAGTGGAATTAGAAGAAAAAGTCAGTGATATAATCCTATACATGAAGTTAAACACAGACAGACAGGTCCCTGTTCACCCATAAGTCCACATGTACACACACTCTATTGCAGTTTAAATTATGTGGAGAATTGTGGCCTTTCAGTCGAATTCTTGTGTCTTGTATTGATTTAATAGTGTTTTCTTTATTGATGTACTTAAATGCTTAGAGAGGCTGCTTTCAGTGTTTTTAAACATGGTTAGGGTTAGTATGCGGTATGTGATCATTCGTTTTCAGCATCATAATTCTACAGGGTAACTCTGTCCTCCCTAGGCGACTACTATGTTCTGAACGGGAACAAGTTCTGGATCACAAACGGGCCAGACGCAGACGTCCTTATTGTTTATGCAAAAACAGATCCTAACGCCCATCAACGAGGCATCACGGCTTTCATTATTGAAAAGGTAAATCTGGGCAAGTTTCATATATTTCTGGGGATCGTCCTTGGTAGGAACAGAAAGGAAGGAAAAGGAATGACTTTGGTTGAGCATGTATACATGTGTGTTTTTTAGGGAATGCCGGGCTTCTCGACAGCACAGAAGCTCGACAAACTCGGCATGAGGGGATCCAACACCTGCGAGCTCATCTTTGAAGACTGCAAAGTCCCAGGTTTGTGTTTTAAGAACCAGTGCCAGGCTTGTGTTCAATCACGTCGGCTTATAGTTTATTTAAGCAAAAAATGTTTTTCTTTGTTTTGCTGTAGAGGAGAACATCCTCGGGCCGTTGAATAAAGGCGTTTATGTGATGATGAGCGGCTTAGATCTGGAGAGGCTGGTGCTGGCATCAGGACCTATTGGGTAAGTTCATATGAGGAACAGATTTAATGGGACAAAATGAGGATTTCACCCATGATGAAAGCACATACGGTGTGTGCTGGAAAGAAGAGTTGTTGCAAGTGGAACGGTGAGTTTACAGGGAGGGGAGGTGAAAAAAAATACATGAGTTTAAGTACTTGGGTTTAACTGTTCAGAGCAACAGGAAGTGTGGTAAAGAGGTATAGAAGCAAGTGCAGGTAGGGTGGAGTAGCTGGAGAAAAGTGACAAAAGAGTAGCAGCAAAAGGGAAAGGAAAGGTTTACAAGAGGGTAGTGAGACCAGCAATGTTGTTTGGTTTGGAGACGGTGGCACTGACCAAAAGACAGGAGGCAGAGGTGGAGGTGGCAGAGTTAAAGATGTTGAGATTCTCTTTGGGAGTGACGAGGATGGACAGGATTAGGAACAAGCACATCAGAGGGACAGCACAGGTCGGATGTTTTGGGGACAAAGTTAGAGAGGCCAGATTGAGATGGTTTGGACATGTGCAGACGAGGGACAGTGAATATATTGGTAGAAAGTTGCTCAAGTTGGAGCTACCAGACTGGAGACAAAGAAGAGATTCATAGATGAGATGAAAGAGGACCTGCAGATAGTTGGAGTGAGAGAAGAAGATGCAGAGGACTGAGAGATGGAGGATGATGATTCGCTGTGGAAACTCCTACAAAAAGCAAGTTAAAGCCAAAAGAGGAAAAAGAAGATACGGGAATATAAAAATCAAATGTAATATTTCTATTAAACTCATTTGTCTGTTGTCTTGCATGTTTCCAAAAGCTACTGTCTGCCTACATGCAGTCCACAAACTCGCTCATATTAATTTTCCTACATAAATTCTGCACTGCGTATGTGAAAATAATCACACATTTGCTCTCAGTATGTACTTAGTTAACATGTATCTACATGAGAGAAGCAGTATTTACATTTTATTTAACCTATAATTACTGTTTTACTATCAATAAAATCCTTAGAAATGACTGAGGATTGAAGCACTGTTTTGTTGTTTTGAAATGTTTAAAGTGGTTTAATATTGACTAGAGAAAAGATGTTCAGCCAGCAGGCCCCTGATACTAAGGAAATGAGCTGTTTCGTAGGTTAAACCCATAGAAACGACATGTCAAACATCATATCTGAGTTATTTCTGTACTCTTCAGATTACATGATGTGAGCTGCTAATGAATGTCACATTACATAAGCCTTGTTTGCTTTAACGTTATCCTTGCAGCATCATGCAGGCAGTCTTAGACTTTGCTGTCCCCTACCTGCATGTCAGAGAAGCTTTTGGACAGAAGATTGGACATTTCCAGGTTCGACACAATTTACTTGTACCTTTAAAATGTAAAATGAGCAGTGTGAATGTGCAGAGGTTAAAACTGTAATTTGGCTTGATGGAAATGAACAGCGAGGCTTTTCTTCATGTGTTTGTAGCTGATGCAAGGCAAGATGGCAGACATGTACACCCGACTGAGCTCCTGTCGGCAGTACGTGTACAACGTTGCCCGGGCTTGTGACAAAGGACACTTCAGTGCCATGGTGAGAACATTTTTGAATTTTACAACTACAGCACCCTTTTCAAAACACAGTTTTAAAAAATGAATTGGGAGCATTTTTTTGCAGTTCCTGTAAATGTAGTATTCCAAAAAATGTTGTATGATTGATTTATAAAAGTAGAAAAACAAAATATTTTGGAATGGTCTAAATTGTTCTACTTCAACAGTGTTAAATGTGTTTAAGTCAAGACTTTTATCATGAAAGGTGCTGTATTTTATCCACCTTATTCTTGGGGATGACATGGTAGAGTTGATCATGCCTGCGTCTTCTGGTGTGATGGAAGTAGCGATAAGCTAGTTAGCTCTAGTGAGACCCTTTGCCTATTTTAGCAACATATTTGACATATATCAAACTGAAATCACCGCTATTCTCTAAAATGTCCTTGCGGAGCTCCGATACCTGTTGTGCTGCTCGTGCTGGGACTAACAGCCAGACTAAAGTAACCTAAACTTGTCGTATTTTAAACATGTCCCCCAAACAAAAAGATATTGCTCCTGTGACTAATGGTACAGTTTTCATCACCTCCTACAGAAGAGAAATCCAAACCAGTGTTTTGCCTGCCAAATAAAATCAGTAGAGTAGAACCCCTTAATATGCCTGCTGAGTGCTTATTTGATCTTTTTCAAAAAAAAAAGCCAGTGTAGGAAACAGGATCCTCATTTGTAGTTGGGCTATGACTAAACCTTTACCAAATTATTGAAAACTATCTACTACTAATATTTTACTTTCCACTGTATTCGGCAGTGTGGCCGCAAGATCACGCTGCCCTGCAACACATGAGCACTAAGCCGTTTGTATTTCACCCATTGTTGAAATTAAAATCAGGCCCAGACTTTATGGCTCTGGTAGAAAGCAGAGGTATGATCACATGAGCTCATTTAAGGTGTGGCAGGTGGCATCTCTACATGTTTTACTTACTAAGAAAAACATTGTGGATATTGTTTCAATGAAAATTGCCAGTTCCAGCTCAGTGACAGGAAGCAGAAGATGTACTGATAAAGCAGGTATCACGGGGTCCAGGAATAAGGGGATAGGCTTGACTAGTCGCATTTAATATGTTTAATGCCAGCAAAGAAATTGTCCTTTGGAATATTTTAACCTATGAAATTATATAAAACCTGAAAATCCAATCGCCCACCCATTAACCGTTGACATTTTACTAAAGTACGTGTTAGTGTGGAGTGATATGAACGTGTTTTCTCTCTCTTAAGACACTCAAACCATGTATGCGCTCCAAATCGTTCAAGAACATTTTTTGATTTACTCTGGATATACGTATCTGAACACCCATTTAACCTAACTGTACAGGAGAGAGAAGAAAAAGGCCTGACAATTGTAATCAGAGATATGATAAAACATTGATTATACACACGTTTTTAAAGGTCCAGGCTTTCTTTGAGTTAAAGACGTTTTATTGCTTTTATTCCTTGCACAAGACTGTTCTGTACGTGTGCATCTTATTTTTGAGCTCATGTTTTGCCGCACCACTGCACACAGTGACCGTGCTGCCTCGTGTTGCCGTTGCAGGACTGTGCTGGAGTGATCCTCTATTGTGCAGAAAACGCCACTCAGGTGGCTTTGGATGGCATTCAGTGTTTGGGTAAGTGCCAAAAAACTGATACAACATTATTAGTGCATTATTATTGTTATCGGTGGGGGAAAAGGGGTTGAGTGGCTTCCAGTTGGGATGAATTTATCACAGTGAAGAAAATCAATTTCACGGACAGAACACCAATGCAATATAAGGTTTCTACCAAGGTTTGGGATGTAGCAGGGTGGTTCGTGATGAGCCGGGAGCAGGACTGTAGGTGCAGCTCAGTCTGTGAATAAGTAGCTGCTGACTAGTGAGTGATTGCAGAGTGTGAGCTGGGGGGGGGCGGGGGATCCTCTTTGATGTTAAACTTCCAGCATCAAAGAAGAGAAGTGGAAGAATGATCCTAGTTGAACCTCTTCAACACCTCATGTTCAGTTGCTGTCTAGGAATTTTACATTCTGTGTAATTTTATTAATTTATACGTGTGCAAGGTTAGCTTTTTGTGTTTTACTGCTTGTTTCCATTTTCACCTGTTGAGCTTTAATGACAAATATACTGTTATTATAGTTTTACAATACAGAATAGAGTTTTCCTTTTTTAAACTTTACATCATCTGCATGATATTTTAAACATTGTAGTTTGGTCGAGTATGATGCTGCTCTGTGACGATTTAACATGTCACCTGTCAACAGGTGGGAACGGTTACATCAACGACTACCCCATGGGGCGATTCTTGCGTGATGCGAAGCTGTATGAAATCGGCGCAGGCACTAGCGAGATTCGACGCCTTATAATTGGACGTTCCTTCAACTCCATGTTCAAGTAATCAGCACATTGGGAATATCAGTGAGGAGTGAGCGAGTGGTTTGCCGTGGAACACAGTTATTTGCACCCTGGACCTTATACTTAACAAACTGCTGCAGCTGCAGGAGGTTGTTGAATTATATCACGAGAAATCATGACCCTGAGCTGCTGGTGATCTCATAAGCTGACAATTAAAACCGATGAAATGTTCATTCAGTACGTTAAGCAACCTTTGTCATTTTTTTTTTTCATATGAGTCTCATCTAGCTTCAATTACAGTGTCGTGATAATCACAGAAATGCCTGGAAAACTCGATGATGTATAATATAAGTATTTCAGATTTTTCGTCTAGAGAGCTGATGAAATTACATTTAAAGATTACATCTCAATTTCAATGAAATTTCTAACCTTTTTAATACGTTTTGATTTCCGCATTATATAATAGTATGTGTCCATTCACATGTTGAACGCTGAATTTTCTGTTTTTGCTGGTTTCTCTCCAAACGGGTAGTATTTCCATTATTCTAAATGTGGAAGTATATTTTAAGCTAAAAAACTAAACCAATGACGCTCTTGCTGCTTGGACACTTTGTTTTTGGTTTAAAATCTGACACTGTCCATCACAACAGTATTGATTTTACAGAATCATTTGCCACAAATGTGCAGGGTTTTTGTCTATAACTTCCCTGTCAAGATCTCAATGCAAAATGCTAACCTTGATCCTTCGGTGAGGATCTTGAAGATGATTCTATTGTGGCAGTTTGTCTTTTTTCCAGGAGAAAACGTATCGCCGTTGTATTCTGCTATTCGGTACAGTCTGAGCGAAGAAAGTAAACACTATTCGTCTTCCAGTGGATGGTTGTCGTCAGGATGTTGATGCACTGTGGGGAAAATGTCACCCTGAAATGAAATAGTTCTGTTTGCAGTAAATGAAATTAACCTGTTTGGAAGTTTTGTGTTAGCGTTCATGTACATCCTTAAAGGGTCCAGGTTTCACAAGTATGATTTTGTCAAAGTGCTTAAAAAAATCTGAGTTAAAGTTAGTCGAGAAAAGTCAGTCAAAAGTACAGAAGTCACTTTGTCCTGGAACTCTCACTGTTTTACCTTAAAAATTTAAATTCCCTGATCCAGTCAACAAAAGTTGAGGTAAATTTGAATAAATGACTTTGTTTTTGCAGTGTGCCGATTATGGTTGCAGCATGGCCTGGATCATGCCACCAGTTATGTCAACTTTGACATTGTGACTACAGATTTTTAAATAGAAATCTGCATTAAAAAATGTCAGCATTTGTCAGGCAGAGAGAAAAATGTGCTATCAAGTGCATAATGGGAAATGTAGGATTATGCATTTTTGGTCCTGGATCCCAACCAGGCACTAAAACTCAGGGTGTCTGTACTATTTTTCTGTAGAATTGTCTGTTAAAAATTTCAAATACTCCACCAGTTTAATCAAAGCGCAACACTAAATGGACACCAGCTTTTATCACTGAGTAGCTCCCTCACCAAGCACTTACTGCCAACATGCAGAGCTATAAGACAACACAGATTTTAGTGCTTTCAGAAACCTAAATTGAGTAATGTGGTGCAAAGTATAAAACAGACCTCAACCACAACTCTGATGTTTCAACCTAACCCTATTCCCCATTCTTTAAGGTTCTACTGGAGTTCTCCTTTAAATCCTCCAGCCTCCAGCAGCAGTGGGCACCATCAAACAGCAGTTTTATTGTTCCTTGCATCCTTGAACCCTCATTACCTTCAAACTATAATGACACACTACTGTGTGTTGTGAAATGGAAAAAAACAGACATGTTTAATTTACTGAAAAAAATAATAAGGTTAAAACATGTTTTCATGAAAATAACACGAGGTTGTTTAGCGTTTTTTTTTTTTTACATTTTTGCGCAGGGATGTTTTACATAAATAGGGAGGCCTAAAATGTTGCAACAATATTCATTTCCTGAAAGAGAAATCACACAGTATGAATAATCTCAATGGAAAATGGGATTCCTACATTCAAAAAGGTGACTGAGGTGTCGTAATGATGATTGTCAAATTTCACACTGTACAGGCTAAGTAGTATTTATTTTAATTTTATATTACACCTTGTTTTATTAACAGGCCATGTTTATGGTTGCATAGGTTCAGATGAATGAGTGAGATTTAAAAGAATTGTCAATTTAAAGTCATCAAGACAAGTAAATATAATTCTGTGTTACTTTTTGCCACTTAATATACAGAATATTGTGTTAAAGAAAGTTTCAAGCGTTTATGAAGTTAGTAACTTTAGAAACTCCGAAATGATTCTTCTGTGCGGAGCGTGGATGAGCTGCCCGGCTCTGATCCTCTCTCAGTGGCCGCCCCTCGGTCAGATGATGGATCATCAGCTTATGTTGGCTCCAGTTCATCCAGTGTCCAGTTCGTTCTCTGTCAGCTGCCAGGTTGATTGACGTGCAGAAGATTGGTTGGTTGGACTCTGATACTCAATATCGCTCGTCCCCGGCTCTCTGTGACAGAAACCACTTGGCGCTGAGCTGAGGGATTAACAGCCTTTTGGAGCCAGTTGTTTTATTTGTTAACCCTCCACTGGAGATGAAACCGCTCTCTGCAGACAGGAGAAGGACAAGCGGGCTGCTGTTTTGACTGCGAGCAGAGACGGTTGTCCTGATATAAATGTATGTGTTCAGATGTGATTCAAAACCAAAACCATCTGTGGCCAATAAATACATGAGCCTCTGTTTTTAGAAAAGATTGGACAATCTTCTGCTTTTGAAAAACAGCCCTGTTACTGGACTTTGCAGGAAACAACTCGGGTATAAATATTATCATGTCAAACACACTAACAGAGCTGAGCAGGAGGGATGTTGGAAAAACAATTTGTCGCAATACAGCCTTTTAAAATCCATGATACATGAGAATCAATATAACAGAGAGAACAGAACATTCCTGGAATTGATTGAAAAGATGACTGTTAACATTTTGAGAGTATTTAAATAATTCACAGATTTTTTTTTTTTAAGTTGCTGAGGTTCAGACACAAAAATGTGCCTGATTATCCAGGGAAAAAGGAGTTATTATGTATAATCACTGCGGATGAATTCACTGGGTCATTATTAATGATGTATTAACATTTAAGAAGTATTTTTAATGTTGTAGTTTGTCAAAAATGATCCTTAATGGTAGGTAAACATGCGTTATACCAAGGGATGCACCGATTTGAACACAGGCCAATAGCTGATAATTACTGTTGTCAATAAAAAAAAAATACATCACTACAGTTATCAACTTTTAGAAACACTGAAGCACATGAAATCAATCCTTGTTCTTCTTCTTCCACTATATCCAATGTCAGCCACACTGAATTAATCTTGCCAATGTATTTTTTTATGCTTAAACTACAGTGGGCCAAATCCATTTGGCAATGTGGCTCAAATCAGGTTAAGAATTTCATACGTGGATGCACACCCATTAGAATAGCACCGCTCCCCACAGCTGGAAACACACTCACACACACAGCCAGGAACAGAGCGAGAGAGAGCAACAGGTAGAGTCGGCGATGAGACCGAGTAAAGGCTGTCAGGACGACAAACTCGGACACACAGAACATAAAGTCCCATTTCCATGGGTTCTCCTAAAACCAAATGTAACCTTCCCAGACCCCAGCCGAGTCAAAACACATCAGCTGCAAATGAAATGTGCTGATTAGGCCTCCTAGGCCGCAGCGAGAGACAGCATGAGATAGGAAACATTCAAAGCACAATAACAAAGCCAGTGCAGTTTCCACGATTCATAAAACACTACCGTCGCAGGAGTACGGTCACGGTACGATTAGGGAATAAAATGTACCCATGATACAAACTCCCAGTTTACTCATGTTCACTTCATGTAACTGAAAGCTACTTGCTGCCAAAGCCAGATGACTTCTAGCCTCCAGCTCCTCAGAGGAGCGAAGTCAGCCGTCACCGACGACTTCCCAGTCTCACTGATCCCAGGACAGTGACAGCCGAGTCCGTTTGATCATAATGTTGCTGCTGCAGGTGAACTTATGAACCTGGGTCGGTGTCATGCTGCCACATGCCACTGCAGCGTGGAGAGCGTGGCGGTGTTTACCTTTATATCAATACTATTATTACAATTATTATTATTACAATATTATTATAGGGAGGACTATTGGTACTCTGACAAAACATTAAGGCAGTGAAGTTTGGATAAATAGTGATTAGTAATGTGGATTTAATACCTGAAATGGACGAAGACAAATATAAGGACAGGTCAAAGTCTGATAAATTCATCTGAAAAGTACACACCTGATGAGTGAATGAGCACAGGCCTCCTAAAGTGTAATCTTCAGACTCGTGGTGTGAGGTGTGGCTGTGATTAAAGCGTCTCTGGAAAGTGACCTGGAGCAACAAAACACCGACTTTCCTCTGGCGGAGGCGATCGATCAGCCTGTTCTGATCAGTTTCCTGTCCCGACACGGCAGGTGATCAGTTCCTCTCCTGCAACAGATGAGACAAACGATGATAGTTCACCTGATGAGGATTCATCATTGTACTCACTTCTGCCGACATTTTTTTTTCCAAATACAAGACACCACTGCCTCGTTATCTGCTCTCTGAGTGGATTATCGGCCGCCCGATGCGTCGCAAACAAGTGATAATACGTGATTAATGCATTGGGTTTGTAGTTTGTGAAGAAAGCTGCTCTGTGGTTGCTGTCGGGGGAATGAGTTGTCTTTTTTTTTCTAGCTGTGTGCCTCCTTGAGGAGGCGGAGAGGGCTCCTCCCTGCACGGGTTCATTCACATCGAGCGCCTCCTTGTCGAGGGAAGCGAGGTCTGCTTTTTCTCAAACCAGCATCGAGGCGGACGTCCACGCGAATGACCCGTCGACGAACAGCCGCTGAGTCACAACACAAATTGTGCAAAAGCTGTAATTACTTCTCACATGCTGCATCGGAGCCACATTTACAACCAAAGCCATGTGTGGAAAGTGCCGTTGCGTGTCTGAGATCTGCAGTCAGCTCAGATCTCACTCAGCATGTTTCCCCATCTTCTCCCCTCATCTACATGGATACTTCTGCATTTCTCGAATGTTCCGTGTCAACTTTCATAGGTTCCCTAATTATTTCGCGTAAAGTGACATAGTTCACATCTTCTTCTTTTAATTTTTGTGGTTATGGATTATAGAGTTCCAGTGACAAGTTTGGATGTGTTAAGTTGTGGGTTCTTTTCTTCTGAGCTGTGGGTCATGATCATTGGGCTTGATATGGTAAAATGCTTGAGATGTTTTGGTTTACGTGCAAAAATGTAGAATATATAGTCACTCTTAAAAAACAGATGAACAACCAAGAATATTCCAATTTTTTTGGAGAAGCTCTATCACAACAACTATAGCGACAAATGACTTACTAAGTACAAACTTTGGTGATCCTCTGACTTTTCATCTGGCATTATCAGCAAACTCTTTCAAAGCTTAAACTGACGGTTTTCCCTTCGGCTCCAGCTTTGTTGCTGATTATCAACAGTCAGCTTGCAATGACATCAAAGAAAGAAACATAAAAACAAGGTTTTTATTCTTTTTTTTTTGGATAGAAATTCATTTTAAAGGGGCAGACGTGATTAACAACATCACATCCCGGATGTAAAACACAATCCTGTTTGTTTTCCTTCACAGGTAAGGAGTTTAGAATATATTTCATAGTGGCGCTCTTTAAAACAATGGTTAACAGTCGCGATATTGGGAGATGCTCCAGTGTGTGAAAGGCAAATAGAGGATCAACACAAGACAGCCTGACATTCCCGAGCTTGTCCCTGCGAGCTCATAACAGAAAATGTCCCCCTGATATCCAGTGTGAATTGTCCGTGTCGATGTGATCCCATCAGCAGCGGGCTGCAGGTCGGACCGGCCGAGGATCATCCGTCAGCCGCTCGGACGGCGCGTCCGTGGCCCTTTAAGAAACTCCATGTTTTCGCTACATGATGCGTCAACATAAAAAACGCGGATGATGCCGTTATGTAAAAACACGCTGAAGTGGAGCCGTACTTTGCAGCGAGCTCGCTGAATGTTCGGAGCCCCGTGAAGCGGGACCGCGGCCCACAAAGCGCCGAGCGGCGGCTTTTCACTGCCGGAAGCGGCGCCGTTCCGAGTTCGAAAAAGCGCCCGACGAGCGACTCAGCATGAGCCGTCCTGCGCTCCGTTTTCCTCCTTCTCTCGCAGGAAGCATACACCTGACGCACCAGCCTCTCGCCCCGTGGAAGTGATCTCCCCCTGCGCGGTCGAAGCCTCTTCCTCCCGCTTATTCCGCAGCCCACGAAGCGGTAAGACCCCCGCAGCCCTTCAACTCCTGTCGCCCCTCGGGGCAAACTGAAAGTGTCAGGCGGGACTACGTCGGGCCGTGGACTCGGCTCAGGGTTGGAAATACTGCGTGTCGGCCACAGATCTCCGTTGTTTGTCTTTGTTGGTGGTGGAAGTTGCGGGGATCATCTTATTGCGCCCCCTCGCAGGTGGCACGAGCCGGGGGGGTCTTTTGTGGCGTGCACGGTGCGCGGAGCCTCGATCGGCTCGTGATCCGAGCAGCAGCAGCAGCTCCTGTTCGCCTCAAGTTTGGGGCTCGACTCTGGCCGGGAGTTGTTGGGTTGGAGTCCCAGTTGTTCGCAGTTTTAGCCCGTCAACAGTAGCGGATAAACAAACAACAGCAAACAGTCTGGCGGGTCCGCCTGGTGTCGATCCATGTTGTGATCGCGGACTGAAAGGCTCCTTTGAGGCAGTTACTGAGCGATCGTCTCACATTTGTGTCTTATTTTAGGCAAATTAACTCGGTGCTAATGTGTTGTTTGCTGTTTTTCAGTGATAATATCTGTCACCCCGGCACATTTATTTATTTGTTTTACAATTTTGAGATAGTTGTTCTGACTTGACATGTGCTGACAGGCCATCGGTGGGGGTGGGGAAAAAAATCGATTTTTGTGAGTATCACGATTTTTTGGGACGATTTTCAAAACGGATTTTTACTCCCCACAAACGATATATCTCTCTACTCTATTTTTTTTTTTTAATGCTAGTGCAAACAGCAGTGATGTGACATCGTATCCGTGTATGGAAAGAACAGCCAAGGTTTGCTGAGGTGAACCAAGAGCAGCTTAAAGCAGAAAATGGTTGACTTTCGCTGACCACTGGCGAGAAAAGGTGCATCCTTTGCACCACTGCGCAGTAACAACACTGAAAACCGCCCATCTACTGAAGGATTCGGCCTGTAGGCTAAGAATTTTTGAAATCCACTGTGGTCGGAGGTCCCTGAACTCGAGGTGGCAATGCAAATTCCTGGTCCTACTCGTCCTACTGCTTCCTTTCTGCAGCCCATTCGTCATGACTGGAGGCTTTACTCCGCGGTGGTGTCCAAAGGATGGGCACACTTTGGGTTTTACATACTTTCTTCATAACACAAAAGCAAATCACAATAATTGATACTATTGAATCGCGATACTTTTGGAATCACAATACAAATCAAATTTGACCCAAGTATTGCGATATAATCGAGCATATTGTTCCAGTCCTGTTACCTACTGTACTGGTTTTAGATGATTAAGATGTGAAGAGCATGCACTAAGCTGCCATTTATAATGCACTCGATGCTGCAGTGTACCTAAATGTTAATTCTTAAGTAATAAACCCCAATAATTTAATATAAATTACATAAAACGCTGTAATTGGTCTTTTTGCTTGTATAATGAAGACTTCAGCTTAGGCCTCTAGGACCTCGTCGACATTTTTCCTTTTTTCCCTTTATTTTCTCATTTACTTGATTATTTTGAATTCTTTGTGTAATCATCAAACAAACTGCTAATGAAAACAATTGCAAGTTGCGGCCCTGTTTGGATTAAAAACAATCTAATGAGTGTAAAGCGGATGATCACTTGCTGTTAAAGCCCCGGCTTTGACGTGGCATCAGGGTTATAATGCTTGACAAACAAGTTGCGTAGTGAGTCGCTCAGTATAATGGTGTTTGTAAAGCCTCTTGTGGACAGAAAAGCCTGACAATAGAACGTTAGTTCTGGAGGTCGTGGTAGATTTGTGTCTAGTCATTTCTCCAGAGCCTCCTGTGACATAGCAGCATGTTGACTGGAGGTGCAGTGCCCACACATGAGTCATAAAGCTGGATATCAATCATGGACGTAATCCCATTATTTCCGAAGAAGTGTCCTGTTGTGGTCATAGCGAGGGGGAGGAGGGGAACATGCCTCCTGTCACCCAAACACACTGTCCTCTCTGCTGTCCCAAAGGAGAGAGACGCTTCCTGCTCAGACAGACGTCAGACCGTACAGTATGTGGTCTTTTTGCAGTGTAACTGAAGAGTCGTTTGTTGTTCACATTCTGCCGTTATTAGTGTTGTTATTGTGTCCCGTCTTTGCATTTCAAGGCATCAAATATTTTGTTGTGAATTGGAAAATATTTTCCTAAACTGTAAACAAGCACCAAGCATGAGTGGCTTTCTTGTGCATGAGTTGTTTCGGAAATGAACGCTGGCTCATCCACTTTTTCCAAAACATGTGTCGCAGTCGCACTGTAGTTTCCCACAGAGTGAGAATAAATGTCATTTAACGGGAGCTATAATTACAGTTTAGGTGTTACTTTTCAAATTCAACTTCATATCGGTATATATTGGTATATAATGGTATGAAATAGTGCACAGCTCCTGTCTCTTAAATGGGTGTAATTGCCTCATTTCCACTAAGCATTTTTTAATACTGAGACGTTACTGTAGGCTAGTGCTCGTGGAAACATGGAAACAAAACAACATGACAGTTTTAGTCATGATGTTTTGAAAACTGTGACTTGTGTGAATCATTCGCTTTTCTTGGGTGGCTGTAGAGACGAACGCGCAATATACACGACCAAAGACACTCCATTGCAGACGAGGCTAATGCCATGAAAACAGGCGTTCGCGTTCACCACTGGGTATTTAACACATTCCTGGAGGCCTTTTTTATACAAATTCCACCACTAAATACCGTCCTAAGGTTGTTGCTTTATATTGATGCACATTTTATATCTGCTATTTTAATATGTTGGCTCCAGATCTCAGAAGAATGCGTTGTTGAAGTGGAAACAGGTGTGGAGTAAAGTAAATTATCTCCTGATTTGTTTCTGTGGAAAAGGCTATTCAGAAAAAAGGATCCAGGTTTCACTTTGGTAACTAAGGAATGAGGGAATTGGCGCTAAACTGTGGTCAGCTTAATTTCTCCCATTAGAACGTTTAGACTCCTGTCTGTCAATCAAGGACGGGGCACTGATACCCATGTGTCACAGATACAGAAAGTAATTTGTCAGTGTTGTGTCAGTGTTGTCTTGTTTCCTGAACTCTCTATAATGCAACCAAAGGCTGAAATGCTAACAGAATACGTGTAAAAACAGCCCATTCTCATTTTAAGCTTGTCATCGACGTTTTGTAATGGCCTCTAATCATAATCATATTTACTGCCAGTTGGAACACAGTAAAGATAAAGTAAAATACAATTAGAAAAAAATAAAAATGCAGATATGATATGCAGTTATCTGCAATATAGGAGTTAGTAATAGAGAATTAGAGAAATGGGTATGAAAACAATAAGTAGAAAATAGAAATGTGTATATGTGAGTTCTAGATACAGAAGGTAGATCCCTCTGCCTTCGGGGGAGACGCACGATGATTAAATGAATAGCTGATGTGAAGTCGTCTGCGTCTGACAGACTTTGACCCAGAAAAACTGTAGTTTTGTGTCCCAATTGAAACCAAACATCACGCAGTTTCTAAACCTTAACCACATGTTTTTTGTGCCAAAACCCATGCGGAACGTCGCCGCTGATGCAGCGCGAACAACCCGAGCAAAATAACGAAGACTTTGTGCGTCAACGGTGCAAGCCAAGGATGAGGATGGGTTGGTGAAAATGTACAAAATGCTTTTCCTCTGCCTCACCCTATGTGATGAATCAGGCCAAAGCCTTTATTTATTTTTTTTTTAACTTTGAACAGCTGATGACAGAGTCACGTTAGGTCTCACACAGCCGATTACTTATAAGGCTCCAGACATTTCACAGGGGCAAAATATACAGCTGTGGGATAATGCTGTGTTAGGTCTTCACAGGGGGAAAATGACATAAGATTGGTATTAGGTCTCTTACAGCTAACCCGGTAGCAGTAAGCCCCAGAAAAATCTCCAAAAAATGATTCAGCTAACTTTATTTAAAGGGGTGTGTCTACCAGGCTAAAGACATGTTGTGGAAGTTTTTTGGGGGTTTTAATATGCAGCTGAAAAGAGGAGAGCAACAAGTGAGCAACAGTCAGGAGTACAAAAACTCTTAAAATAAAACATAGACATGAATCACTTTATTTTTTGGTCACTCCCCTCATTTCTGACATTATACCTTTGAACTTCAAGGTACAGTTGCACGGTGGGGATCAGTTAATAAAGCATAGTGCCCTTATTATAGAATTTATCATCTGTCGATCTTTGGGTTTAAATAGTACGTATTTCTATAAATAAACAATCATAACCTGCCTGAAGCAGTTGAACTCTTGAACATTAACCTCTACGCTTCTGGTCTGGAAATATGGCAGTGTTAATTAAAAGGAGTACAGTGGTATTGTGAGGATGATAAAGACCCCGCTGGTGTGTTGGTATTACTGGGAAGGGAAAATTGGCAAACGTCAAAACATCGACCACACCTGTCCTTTTGGAAACGTGCACCGTTGACTGTCTTCCGGGTTTGACTTTGACTTGGTGTATTTACTTGTCTGTGCGTGCAAACAGATATCCTGTCATATGGGGGTGGGTAAAGTCATTTTGGCTGTGCTTGCTTTCTTATTTACCTCCAAATAAGACACAGATAATCTAACCACACTGCTGACCTCATTACCACCTGTCCTATTATCTGTCTCTATCATAGCAGTGCTGGTGTGCTCACAGATTTAAGCAGCTGTTTTGATTGGTAAAGTTTTATCCTAACAAATAGATATGACAGCCATTATAATGATCACAATTTTGCGCTTTTGTGTTATAATGCTAATGAATTTGCAGTTGGATCTGAATCTATTATCAGTATTTATCTGGTCTTTATCTTTAGTGTCTCTGGATCAGCAAAGCGGCATCATGGCCTGTGCAGTGCTCCTCTAAAAGCCTGTATCCGGGCTCTCTCTCTGTCTCCCTCCCCATCTATTCCTCACTCTGTCTGGCACAGCGCCCCGACACAGCCGTGAAAATTACAGGTCTGTTTCATGGAACCGTGCAGGACGAGGAGGCAGGGTCGGTGTTGGAGGAAGCAGGCAGAGAGCAGAGACCGGCAGCCCTGTGTCAGCTGTTGGCCAGCCCACAGCTGCGGTGGATGCAGAGCTTTCAGAGGCGGGCTCTTATTTCTCACACACACTGCGACTGTTTACATGGAAGTGTGGCTGAGGCCGAACATTAACAGAAGCCCTC
The DNA here is from genome assembly GCA_001698575.1 of Mola mola. Lineage (NCBI taxonomy): Eukaryota > Metazoa > Chordata > Actinopteri > Tetraodontiformes > Molidae > Mola > Mola mola. The sequence continues at coordinate 4,851,249 of KV751346.1, forward strand.
ACTGTGACTGACAAACGTCAGGCTCCTTCCCTGAGAAGCACATGGCACCAGGCGTCCTTCAGTTTGGCAGATGCTGAAAGCATGACTGAGGCCCTGGCAGGTGGGCAGGCGGGCGTCCCCCCCCCCCCACTCGCTCCCCTCCTCGGCTAGTTAGAAAATCCAGCGACAGGCCTCCTCTATCAGAGAGTCATTGTTCCTGACAATGATGACAATCTCTCTCTGTCTCCTTTCTCCATGCTATCTCAACCCATCACTCTCTTGTCTTCTGACCCTCCCTTCCTCCCCTCCGTCGCCGCCTCTCACACATTCACCTAATTTCTCCTATCCCTTGTACGCGCCTGCTCTCTCAGGAAGTATGTGTCCAACGTCTGTATATCTCAGGAGTTGTCAAGCGAAGAAAAGCAGAAGGGTGAATGTGAAAAATTGCCCCACTGATTTCTACCAAGTTTGACTTTCCCTTCAGCGCGATGAGATGTGAGCTGTGAGGCTGCCTCTCTGCTCTTGCACCCCTCGCTGGCCTTTCACTTCAATCTTTTTTAAACTCAGTCTTCAGCACTGTCTCTTTATCTATCTGGCCCTCTCTTTTTTCTCCCTCTCCTCCCTGTTTGCCAGTCAGGCTGTCTGGCATCTTGCCCCATCTCTTTGAAGAGGAACAGTAGGAGCAGATAATTACACTTCCTGTCCTGTATCTGCTCTGTAGTGCTGAACTGTCATCCCTACATCTGTAGGCTACATGCTGGAGCTGAGAAATAACAGCTTATTACCTGTTCCCCAACGTCGTTGTAAACCTGTGCAGTGTAATCTGCACCTCCACATTATTTCTCACGTGGAATCAATTACCGCTTACTCCTAACAGAAACAACGTTTTCATTGTATTTTCTTCATAATTTTCCCTTCAAACATTGTTTTAACCTACGCTATCTTGTACCAGCTGTTATTACAGCAACAAACCGATACTATAGCACATTGTTGGCAGCCATGACTGACACCACATCTCTGTCCCTCTCACACACATTCTTTACCAAACTTTAGTCAACATAACCAAACCTTACGACAGTGATGGCGTGATTAGAGGGCATAAGGCCCCCAGAAAAACTTCGTTCTATCACATTTATATGTAGTGAATGACTACATTACGTCATCCATACTTAGTTCATAGACTGGATGGTCATCAGGATACTTTCTTAAATAACAACGGACCAAAAATTGCAACACATAGTTTCAAGCTGTAAAAGTTCAGTTTTTATATTTATAGCAATAATTGAAATTTTAATTTAATTTTTTTTGTTCTGCCATGTTACCTTCTAAGCAAGAGTTTCTTGTTATCCAGTTTATAATTTAATAGTTAACAGCATGTTTGTGAGGTTTATTTTGGATCTCCATCATCTCCTGAAGAAAATAGGCCTATACAGTATTTATACCATTTAGTATATCTCCTTAGCTGCTAAATGCATTCTGCTGGCCAGCTGCTCACTATCTACTGAAGCTGAGAAGCTGTTTGCTGCACCCAAAAACAACAAAATAGGAGGTTTCCATAAGCCTGTTTTTATGCGCATTTTCACATAAAAAAGCATGAATGGAAGAAAATTCTAAAGAAATTCCAGAATATCGGGAAAAGGTGGCATATTAGTTGAAAGGTAGTGTAAATAAGTGCAAAGACATATACTAAGAGAAGAAAGGATGATGTTGAGACATCACATGACTTCAAAGTCCGTCTACCAGGACAGCCAGTGGCAGCAGATGGGAAACATACACCGTATCTGTAGTAGTTGTTGACTTTTTTTAGGATTTCCAATGCTTCTGTGGTAAAGAAATTTTCCCACCTGCTGGCTGTCTTTATGAACTAACTCCTCTTATTCACGTAGTGTTAGATGATGGAAATACATAAAAAAAATCACACAGAAAAATCCTTTTTTTGATCTTTTAAGATTTGGTTAAAATTTGCGGTACATTTGAATGGAAAATAAGCTACTGGGAGCAGTGAGACGGAACCAAAGCTGTACCTTGAGTTGCAAGGTCTTTTCGTCTTTAAAAGCACAAACAAAGTGTCCCTTTCAGAGAAATAGAACCTTTAACAGATACTAAATGGAACCAAACAGAGAAAACTGTGGTAATGACAGATCACTAACATGCATTAACACTTGCAGATGAATATGTGAATCATAAACCAAATTGACTCGGCATGCATCAGTATATCGGCTCAATATCGGTATGACCGATATGTTTGACTGCTATCGGCGTGTGGGCAAATAAGGTGGCATTCCGTGATAAATCCATTGTGTCGTCTTAATTTTGCACTGGTTACACCTGCTGTCCTACAGCTGACTGCAGCTTTAAAGACTCTCTCTGATAAAAATCATTTTTTTGACCATGTCAACATGTCAGTGAGGTGTTTTTATGTACTACGACGCCCCAAAATCAACAGTCAGCATTGTGACAGGATTTCTGCTTTTGTTATGTAATCCAACATAGAAAAGCTAAGGAACCAATCCTGACAACCTGTAGAAGTGGGCCTTAACGTTGTAAATGTTCAGTTCAGATGCCTTTAACACAGAGGACTTTTTTTTATTTTCTTGACATTAAAGGGTATCAGTATCAGTCATTAGGCAAGTTATTATTTTATTTATCATAATATATCTGTCTTAAGTTTACTTACATTGTCTAAAATGAGCAGATATATGCTGCTGGTGTTTAGTCAGTAAGGCTGTCGCAGCAATTTGTATTTCTGACTAATTCAGCGTTTCAGTTCCAAAAGGAAAATTGTGTTGTTTCAAAAGTTACCAAGTCTCAAGTGCAAATTCAAACAGTTGAACCAATAGATAAGTGAAGACTTTAGATATTCCTGTCAACTTCTTGTTGACAGTGCACTGATTCTGTGGCAGCTTGAGGGTGGTTGGTTCTGAAACTGTCTTTATGGGCAGGAGGAGAAGGAGATCAATAAAGACTTCCACACTCTCCAACGCTGTCTCACCATCATCACAATGAAAAATTCATTATCTTTGGGTAAATAGCTGAGAGTTTCTGGGGCGTGGTCTTGTTTAGGTGGATTAAAGGCCAACTGTAGGGCACTTTGAATATATCTGAGGTGGGAATGGTCTGGAACTGGAGGAAAGGACCTGATAGACGACATATTGCATTGCCTACTCAAGGACAACAAGGTTTCTGCCTCGCTGACAGTAAGATCTTTGATCAAAGCAGTCAGGATTTGCCTCTCCGCTCGTCTACGAAAGAGACAACATATTAAACATTCATCTTTGATTTTATTCCGGTGCATTTCTCTGATATTTCAGATGTGATTTTCTCTCAATTCCTGGATAAAACAGTGAAAATGAACCCTGAACACAGTCAAATACACGGTGTGACTTTCTTAATATTGGTTGGAATGTTGAATATTGAAGTATTGAATTAAACCATTACAGTGAGGCTGTGTTGTGTAAAAAGTCACAAATAGAGAATCCTATAGATGATTTTCACCTGACTCTGCGGAGACTATTGATTGGTCGATCAGACAACTGCTGAGAAGAGGAAGCCGAGCTGCTCGCTTTGAGGGAGAAATTTAAATGTTGGCTAACAGTACATTGTTACTGTTATGTCTAAGGATTCAAAATGACAAATATTTCCAACGACTGCAATTTGTAAGCAGCCAGATAAATCTAGTGGGAGCATGTCAAACAAAAATCAAATTAAATGTAGTTTATTTTTGTCAGGTTCGATGAGCATGGGCACAGCACACTGATCAGTATAGTGTTTAGTGTGAGGTGACAGCAGAGTCACTGTTCTCTCGGCAGTGTGTTACTATGGTCATCGAAACCAGTCGGATGTATGCAAACTTCTGTTAAGCCTAGTTCATGCCAGGTGAGTTTCAGCCCGATCTTCCTCTTCCTCAACAAAACCCCCAGATCAGGGCCAAATCGGCGCTCAATCGGCAGTCACCCATCGCTACAGAGTGTGTGAACAAGAACAAACCTTACTGTTTGTTTTTGTCGCATGTCCAAATTCGCCTGTGGAATCATTTCGCTGTCGCTCTGTACTTCCTTTGAAACTTCTGGTATTTTGTGTGCCTCAAATTGGGCTCGCTGGTGAACGTAGTGAAGCATTTAGCAGCTGAGGAGGCGAGTTGTTAGAGAAAAGCAGAGCTAAAAGAGTGAATTTAAATTCATCAGGTCAGCAGGCTAATCAAAATTTTCAAGCACGTTATTGTTTTTAAGCGTTTGCAATACATGTTTGACAAGGTTAAAAACACATTTTAGTGGTATTTTTTTGTTGTGTTTTTAGTTCTTTCTTTTTCCGAGGCGCAGGAAGCTTTTGGTTGCCTGGCCACCTCTCTCTACAGTCTGTTAATTGCAGTTCAGGTCAGCTCTCAACAGTCTATGGTCCCTCGGCCTCACCCGGTGCTCACGCCTCATTAACTCAACACACTCAGCTTGTTTACAGCTGTTAATTACACTTTGCAAAGCTGATATTGATGAGGACAATCACCATTTATCCCAATTGAGCTTGATTCTGCCTCTGTGGTAACATGGTGACTCTCCACTCATGTCAGCTTGTGAGAGCCCCAACGTGCTGTTTGGCACAGATATTAAAGTTGTCCTGTATGAGAGGTCATGGGTGATATTGTTTGCTTTGTGTGTGTCTGCATCTGTTTTTTCTCAAGAAGCAGGGTAATAAATGATGAGCAGCTGAGCACTCATCATCATCATTAGATTCCACGTATCATTAAGAGCAGAGGATACAGTCAATGAACGTAATTATACGCTTCCATTCTACCGTCATTATGGATGTAATACTCATCAGAGAATTTGTCTTATACCTAATGGCGTGTATGCTGCGGAGCATAGGGACGATGTATCATCTGTCATAAGTTAAACAACGTTTACTCGCATCTCTTCAAGTGCCATATCTATTTAATCAATCAGGTAATTAATTCCAAGCTCATGAAGATATCTTAAAATGCTGTATTTTGTCATAGTAACTAACTGAAGATATTTATTTTTATTGTGTAGAAGATGCATTTGTGCAAATTTGCACAATTGTGTTGTTGCCGTTTGTGCTTAGAACTAATTAATTTTACCAATATTGTGGCTGGTAAATTTGTCCAGATTGATTAATCATTTCAGCTGTATGATAAATAATGTTTAATAATGTTTACTACTATTTTTTTTATATTATCTGTTCTATATATGTACACAAAGTGATTTTTATAGTACCTTACTGTAGGATTTGTAGTTTTTCTACATATGACTGTTGCAGGTATTATCCATTGCATAGATATATGGTGCTACTTAGGTGAATGTGTTGCTGATGCACTAGTATTAGATTTAGGCTATAGTTCTCAGATTATCGTCCCTAATTTAGGTTATCCTTAACAATAAAAGAAGCTTTTTCAGAG